>CM046865.1:15896671-16354171 GCA_025617745.1 Heliocidaris erythrogramma | reverse complement strand
GGGGCCAGATTTGGCTTTTACGTAGATTTACGTGTTCTTTGCGTGGTTTATTCGTACTTCTTCCGTGCATGGTTTTAACGTGGTTCATTCGTGATACATCTGTCAAAAATTTCACGTAAAGACCCTAACTTTTCTCATTTTTTCCACGTATATCCACGTATGACCAAATTTTATACGTGGAATATGCGCAAATTGTACGTAGTGGCTGTGTGACATAGCCATAAGACATTTTTAACGTATTTCTACCAGGTTCAATTTTCACTTCCATTGTCTACAAGACATAGCCTCATGAGACACGCGCATACATGGGCGCTAAATATGTGACACACAGAGGGGGCTGATGAGTTTTCTGTCATTAAAAAGCTTTTAATTACCCATCCTGCCCACGATTATATCTCATATCCTGAGTCCTATTGCTCTTTTTCTTCAACCATCTTCTTAGTAGTCTCGCATTAAACAGACGCTTTTATTGAAAAACCACGCACATAATAATGCATTATTATTTTAAATGCAGGAGGATTATTGCCATTCATTGTATATATGATTAAATTATGTTTATAATAATATTGATAATTGTATTGAATATTAGCGCTCATATCCACCATAAAAATATAGAACCATGAGAACGATGAAAATTGTATTGACATAAAATATATTAGAAGACAAATATTATATAACTATACTGTACGGGGTTAATATGATTTTTTCCCCATATGATTTGATTTTTGCGTAGAAAGTATGAAAACACGTTAGTTTGGGTTTAAATCGTTTAAACATTACAAAATTGTGCACCATCTCCACTTCCACGGGCATATTTAATATGCATCGTGCAATTATTATCCTCACAGGTACCCATTCTCTCTTGGACGAAAGGGGCAATAATCGCTGATTTCATTTGAAAATGATTGATGAGGAAAATGTTGGGTATATGCGACATGAAAAGAGAAGGAGCGGGGTAATTAAGGGAAGATATCTAGACAGAATGGGATTGATGAGTCTAAAATATGCCGTATGTTGTTGACATGGGGAGGGTATGTTTAAAACATTAGAGTTCCACTTTATTTTCTGAACCAGATTTTTATACCATTATTTCCTTTTTTGCTCAGGAAATTGATTTCTGACACGCCTAGTTATGAAATTCACCCAAATTTTAGTATAATCTGAAACATCGATCAAGAACTACAGAGGCCTATATGGTTTTAAACCGTGACATGAATATAGCCATAAATATTTAATAAATAAATATTTAGACACAAATTTGCACTACTTTAAAATTTCGACGGGGTGGGGGTGGGGGGGGGGGGGGGGATGTCACCCCATAGCCCCCGTCGAGCAGAGTCTATAAATATATCTTGCATTGGCATCTCTTTTTCAAATTGAAGGGTCAGTAAGCGTAAATGTGCTGACAAGTTTGCTGATGATATATTACGGGAAGGGGTCAAATGCCCCTTGTCCCTACCCAATTTTGGCGACGATATTGTGTCAAGGGTGTTTCTTATTCGTCTCTATAAAGTAGTAACTACAAGGTACCTGTCTCTAAACTCTGGTCTGTACTTTGCGACTAAAGTTTTACCCCCTTCACGCTAAGCTTTGCGAGTTCCTGTTGATACACCCGACCATTTTTTTCTTTCCATCGTCCGGAAGTCGCTTCATTCTTACCTCCCTCGTAGAAGTTGTGAGCGAAGCAACAGATTCTGTGTGCGCCAGTGCTGGACCTATTAAAACGGAACCGGTCCTTTTTATTCATCAGAAGTTGAGAAGTTTTCGCGGGAAGCGCACGTGACGAAATCGTCTGCACAAAAACTCTGCAGAGCTTAGATTCCATAAAGCTCTGCCGGAGATCATAATTCTGGACACAATTAGAGTTGAGCTGAGATAGAGAGCTCTTCGGGAGCCCCTTTTTTGTTTCTCATTCGAGAACATTTTGGACATTTTATTCGTGTTTGCTCTCGATTTTTTAGATCGAATTTGACAAAATGCGTGTCAGATTTGTACCACTTTTGCTGCTCTGTTTGGCCCTCGGCTGGACTGAGGCTACAATCTCGCTGAAACCCGTCTCAAGACTTTACCTGCCATACAACTCCATACCAGGAGCAGGGGGTGGTGGTGGTGGTGGAGGGGGAGGGAGAGGGAGACCGAAAGACAAGTATGCCATTGACAGTGGAGCGGTTTACAAAACAGCTTATGACATGGACAAGCAAATCGCCTACGCAGGAGGTAAGGAAAATCAACTTTTTTTACCTTTAAGTAATATCATTTTCATTTAACAGAGCCATATACAAAATCGAATTACAAATCGTATTTTTAGAGCCAGGGGGGAGTTTACTCTGTACAGATGATGAGACTCAACGCCCTTCTGGCTCCAAACAGATACTATGGTATCATAAGTATAAGGATGCCAATACATTATAGAAATATTATTGGAATTTTATGTCTGAGAGTCGTGTGTATATATTTTCTTTAGTATTCTAGTAATCCAAACTTAATTAGATCACAGTTGTTTCTATATCACCACGATATACTGTGGAAAAAATTGCAATATGCCGTCAGTTTGCTCATGGCTAAACAACTCCAATAACATCCGAATCTTCCAGAAGAATAAACTGCAACAATTCATCTCAATTCAGCCAATCGTCAGGTCTGTTTTTTTTTGTGCATTTGCTTTTTTATGCATTAAATCAATAAACACATACAAGCAGAGGGAGGAAATGTGCCAATGCTATTATTACCTTGAATTTGTAATGTTGGAAATCTTAAAAACGGATTACTTAGATTGAAGCATTGATGCTAATTTTCATCTAAGACGGTCCAAGGAGGAAACTATAAAAGCTCACACCCCTCCACAAAAAGAACCTCTTCCTTTGACAGAAAAGGACACTCTGTAATTGGTCGAATAGACATTTTCTAAAGAAATGATGTGCCTAAAAATAGACACTCAGCTGTGTCAAAATCCCTCATTCAAACAATTTTCAAGACTTTTTAGCCTGCCCGGTCACTCACTACCAGACAACGGAGGAAATGAGGACCATTTCCTTTCTCCTCGATTTTTTTCCCAATTTTAATAATGAGTGCAATAAGGGAGGGGTTGTATTGTTTGTTATATGGGGCGGACTGGCCATGGGGAGTCCCCCCCCCCACGGGCCGCTTGATATTTTGGCCTAAATGGTCCGTCGATTATTTTGTGGTCTGAGGGCCGGTTCACAGTCATGTGTCTTTTAGGTTGAGAGGGCATGTCGCATCGAAATTCCGCAATAACCGAATTACAGTTCCAGTCCGCCCCTGTACGTACATGTAGTACGTCCGAATATTTTACCGTTGTTCTTTGTACAATCTTAACTGTGCTACTTTAACACTGTTAATTCATGAAAATTAAGTAAGAAGAAGATTGATTTGAAAAAAATATTACAATCAAACATATCTCTTTTTTGGGAGGGGCGGTGGAGTGTCTTTCATTATTCATATCGCAATTTTGAACTTTGAGCCAATGCTATTGATAACTGTTTCTGTTTTTTAAAATAATTTTGACATTTGAACAAAATTCTTTCATTTCTTTCAGCTGATAAAACTGAAAAAGCACGGATTATGAAATAAAACACGCAGTTGCAAGATCGCCTCTTAACTTGTAAGAGGAAGACGTGATAAATATATTTATAACAGTACGGGGGAGAGGGGAGGGGGTAGCTGCTTGCAAGTCCCTGATGTAGCCATTTCCTGCCCTTTCTTAAGATAGACATGGTGGGAATGATTCGTCCGATCTTGCCTTCTTGTCGTTCGTCAACAAAACAGGTGACAAACCTGTAATCACTGAAACGATAGGCTTATGATGCTGCCATCTCATTTTATTTGAGAATGAAACCGTTTCAGGAGCGTTTCGAGCTCACTATTTTAATTTATGAATTATTTTTGTTATCGTTTTATTGGATTAAGGAGATGGGAAAAAGCATAACATAAGCACCAAACACTCTTATCAATACAAGGTTAAACAAATCTCAGCGTGAGGGGAGTTATGTATCTTTAGAACTTTGGGAAATATTATATCTTTTTCTTTCAATCAAACATTAAAGAACATATTTTGTACCTTACCCCCAAATACCCAATTTCGGGTTTTACACAACATAAGGACACCTATATATCTTACCCAAGCTTTATCTAATGTCTTCAACACTGTCTATAATTTATAGACCAATAATATGCCTAAATATTCATAATCATAACTAAGTCATTATCATGATAATCGTCAACTTATTAGTTGTCTGTTGATCTTAATTCCACCATAGTTATTATTCTTATATTACTCCATCATCCGATTCACATTCTTTCTGGATCACTAACAGGGGAGCGTTTCATCAAGCGTTTTGCCAGTGATTTTTACTGACAAATTTGCTCTCAGCCAATCACATGCAAGGATTTCAGTAGCTTATAACAGTTGTCGGTAAAAATCACTGACAAAACGCTTGATGAAACGCACCCCAGAACTTAATTATTGGAGATGATCAGTGGCGTAGTGTGAGCCCAGTAAATTAGGGGTCACTGGCGTCGGGGGGGGGGGGGGCGGAGCGGGGCGGCCTTAAACTAGTTAAGTGAAATAGCAAATAACAAGGCCGTCGAGTGGGGTGAGGGTGAGTAAGCATGTGCAATCATCTTATATTGATTACGTTGCCCCTCCTCTCACTTTTTATTCCTATCGCTTTTCCCCTTTTTGCATTTTAAGGAAGGGCACGTGCCCCCCCCCTCCACGGACCTGTCTACGTCACTTGGGATGATGCCTCAATAGCCTGACCCCATCGGGCTAGGCAAGGGGGGGGGGGTGATCTGGTTCGGATTTGGGTGGGATAAATTTGGGGGATCATAAGTAACGGATATGCGTCACCCAAGATAAACCGACGGATATAATTTCTAACAAATTAATTGCAAAACAGTCCCAGAATAAACACATTATTGCGATAAACATATTATTGCGATTGGGGCGAATCGGGGTTTTCAATTGGTAGTTAAATTTAATTTGTTGCCTATTATAGCAGCATTTATTTTCAAAATATGATTTCCCGTTGACCTTTGGAAAGGGCGTATAGGCCGATGAAGATATTACATATCATATTCGTGACATTTCAAAAACTGTAAACAAATTTTTAAAAAATATAATAATATGAATTTGATATGATGAAATCAGATATATTCTACAAAAAATTTGTAACTCAATCTGTAATGAAGTTTTCCTAGCATGCATTTAGAGACCTATTTCAGTCGCAGAGATTAAGTATGTAATTCTACCGCTTCTTAAAAAAATCAGTGTTAGTTATTGCGAAAATATTAGCGGTACTTTGAATATAGATTACCATATAGATAAGCGACCCTCATGAATAGTCTACTGTATCAAGAAGGGCTAAATTATTGCCACGTCTAAGTTCCCAAGAAGAGAGCAAAATATTTGTGACCAAAGATTATATTTTCAGCACTTACACTTAAAATTACATAATAATAACCTCACGACGGGAAGTAAAATACATTAAGAAAACCATATCAGGGCCCCGTCTTCTAGTAAAGAGTTGCGATTGATTGCAAATAATTTGCAGTTGATAACAATCGCAACTCTGTACTTAAGAGGTAGGAGATTGGAAATATGGGATTGATTGGAGGACTTGCGATCGATTCGAATCAATCGCAACTCTTTATAAGACGGGACCCAGGAGTAATATTATGTTGCACGCAGAGAAAGCGCAAATAAGTTCAAAGGATACGTCAAAATATGTATGCCTTCTCTTTAACACACAAGATAATCGTTTGGTTTGGAACTTAATGCTTTTCTAAAATTTTACAGTGTCATCAAGAAAAGTCAGCCATTGGAAAATAATTGTTATAAAGCCTAAGAACTACTAAAAATATTCAACGGTTTAGTAAGATGATTGCAATTGTAGCTGCATTCCTTAAAGTCCATGAACTGGCTTCGTTCTATTCTAAGAACTAACGTCGAAGATGCCGCTCTATGAACGGATCGTGGGGCGTATACCATTCATCGTCGCAAGATTGATTTGAAACTTCAACATGGCTGTCGTGTCTTGGGGTTCAGCGGCAAGTGATTAAGCCCTCGTCTTTGTTTGTGGATTAACAGGCATTGATAATTATTCACTTCCCATCACGTCTTCTCGACTCATCTATTTTTATGAATACGTCTTTATGACGCATCTGAGGAATAAACCACGTGAACCATATTCAGCAGGATATACGGCTAAAGTTATCGATAGCAACGGGATAACAGCACATTTTACAACACTATATGAATAAGGTGATCAGATTAATATACTGATGAAATATAAATTAAACAAGCGGTCCGTTCCTCTTTGAAACACAATTGGCATATACTTCCATTAATTGTGCATTTAAAAAAAAATTATCCCCCTCCTCCTTTTACAAAATGCTGGATCCGCGTCCTGAAATATACAATGTATAGACCATAGACGTATTATAAATGTAGACATGGACATGGTGCAGACGTGCAGTTGCTGAGATGATGCTTGTTGCGATGGATACTTTTAGACAATTATTCAGGATAATCCATAATGTTTTGATTATTCACGGCTTTATATCTGATTCTTAACCAAAACGAAAGGCTATATGAGAGCAAGTAGGAGACCAATTATGATCACTTTACACCTGGAACCATTGCATGCAATCTATGTCAGGGCCTCGTTTCATAAAACTTGTTATCAACAACAAGTTACGATAATTGTTATAAGATACTGAAGTCCTTGAATCTGATTGGCTGCGAGCAAATATGTCATAGGAACATGACAGTTGTTATTGATAACAAGTTTTATGAAACGGGGCCCAGAGCCTTAGCATGGGCACTGGTATCATGGGTGGGGGAGGCAGCCGTATTACTCGGTAAATAAAATGCGAATCAGCAAAACCAATGGGTAGAGTGCAGTAAGGGGTCCTATCGTCTTCTCTTCAAATTCTTCCCCTCTTCCATTTCATTATTTTTCTCCTTTGCCATTCGGTTGGGGGTACGTTCCCCCTGTGACCCCATACTTACGTCTGCTTTACAATCATAACATGCATTTTTCTTATTATTTCTTCAGGGTGGCAGTTTGTCCAGATCGTCGACTTTTCCGACGTATTCCAACCCAAACTCGTAAACAGAATCGCCACAGAGGGCCCCGTGGCTGACATAGCAGAATGTGGCGATTTGGTTGCGTTTCTTCAGCCTGGAAAGCCACACTTCACCGATCCAGGTTCCCTCAAGATCTTCGAGAAATACAACCCAGTCACCAATATGATGAAAGAACTATGCTCTGTCACAGGTATAGAAAACAGTCATGAGATAGTAATAATGATAATCCGTCCTTGTAATACCTTATGATCACATTATGATAACGTCTCAACACACTTTCAAAGTGATTTTGAATCTTATACTGGCTTCAGTTTGTAGGAACCTGGAGGGATTTTTATTCCCCATGGGGGGGGGGGGGGGGGGTGCTGACTTGAGCGTTGATTTTATTGAGCGTGACTTTTCACTCCAAAATTTTGTAAAAAAAGTAAGAAAGAATAAAGGTCATGGGGTCAACTTATGTTCTGGGTGCATTTTCACTCCGAAACTCTCAGACAAGCAGACAAGCAACAAAAAAAAAAAAAAAAAAAAAATGAAAGACACACACATACACACACAAAAAAGAAATCGCTGACAGCACTCCAGCACCATCCAGTTCAGGGGTGGTCCGCATAGCAAAAAAAAAAAAAAAAAAAAAAAGGGGGGGGGGGCCTTTCTCCTCAATCTTGCTAATGTGTATTTTTAAGTTTAGGAAGATACTTTTACATTCAACTTAACCTTTCTTGAATTCTGTTCAAACAATCTAAGTGGTACCTTTAAGACGTAGATAAAAAAGAGTCACATGGTTTAGACTGGAGTCACACGGTTGATGATATCATGATCGAATGATCTTTGTGGGTAAACGGATAATAACCGACATCCGACCTTGGGAACTTGCGTCGACCCTTGGGAGCAGCCCCCGTGAATTATTTTGCTCTCACATGCGGTTAAATCACTGCAGTGTGCTTCCTTGAAGAAAAGAATGTAATAGCACATTCAGCACAGAAAAATA
Organism: Heliocidaris erythrogramma; assembly: GCA_025617745.1. NCBI lineage: Eukaryota > Metazoa > Echinodermata > Echinoidea > Camarodonta > Echinometridae > Heliocidaris > Heliocidaris erythrogramma. Next base: position 16,346,072 of record CM046865.1, on the reverse strand, counting down.
GGCAAAATGTATACCGAGGATGAAGATGAAATGCAGAAAATTGTTCGTAGTATGATATATGTTGCGTTTATATGCAGATTACATACTCAATACTGTTTTGTATTGTTTACCGTAATGCTTGCAATGAAATGGTCTGCGCTTAACTGTTACCGGGAACACTGCTTAACAGCAAGCAAGCAAACAACAAAAAGTCTTGTCTTTTACTGCGGTTTATTGCGGATAGCTGCGATATAACTGCGATTAGGCAAGAACTTGTTATCCATTTTTTTACAGGTTAAGAAAATGTTGGCCTCGCTTTAGCCCTTTGTTGCCTTTAATGAACATGCCTTCGGTATCATGCGGCATTTTGCGTTAGTTTGTCTGCGTTTTTCCGCGATTTGATTAACGCAGATCACCGCAGTGCCGTAATCATATAGGTGTGAGAGCAACTAAATGACATAACTGTATATTATGCCCGCGCAGAGACAGTCTGGCCATGGCATTTTAGGCGTGACAGGCTAATTTTTCACCCAAAGGCCTGTCACAACACCAATCAACATCATGGGAAAAAACAAAACAAAACAACAACAACAACAACAAACGAACAAACAAAAGAATCAAATAAACCCGTGATCGAGTAGTCCGTCCCAACCGCTTCGCATAATAAGTCCTCCTCGGGTATTACAGGATATACACTCATAATATTGTTTTGTTGCAATAACATTTTTGACCTGATTACTAGCCTGTCAAACTTTTGAGAAAAAAGGAGATAATTACACTATAATAAAATTATGAGCATGAACAGAAGGATGAAAGGAAGATTGGAATTTGCAACGTTAAATGTTAACCAAATGTTCACCCTTCCGCCGAATGTAGGTGATACAAGCATACAATTCCATCTCTATTTAAATGCATGGTAGTATAATGCCGGAAATGACTCGTGAAAACAGAATAATCAACCCTGTATATGTAAAATTAATTCCCTTTTATTGTTGACATGGATCATAAAACATTAATTCTTTTCTCTCGAATGTACAGTTGGTTCCCAGCCAATCGCCATCCGCTTCGCCCAGGGCTGCAGCCTCATCATTGTCGCGAACGAAGGCGTGATGGGAGAGAACAACATCACTAAGACCTTTGTGAACCCTGAGGGAACCATCACAACAGTTCGTCTAGCAGGTAAGCCCTATATTTGCATTAGTACCCGTTGCGCACGGGGCGTCATTTGTGTGACGTAAGTCTGCGTCAGCGACGTGCGCCGGCTTTGACATCGCAATGACACCGGACAAAACACAAAGCAAACATTACGTTGAATATCTGGTGCATGCCATTCAGAGGTCTGATTCATTAGCTTAAGTAATAAAGCAGATGAAATGATGTCTCGTGCCTCTCACGAGACGTCATTTGCTGACGTTACGACCACGTCAGTGATTTGTACGTTCATTTGCGCGTCATGAAAGAGTGACACCGTTTAAAATGTGATTGTAAAATGAATAGTGCATATGATACGTTTAATAGCTGGCGTATGGATTAATTGGCTCCACGGGTTCACTTAGCGCACGTACTGACGCAATCTAAATGACGCCTCGTGTGAGCTGGGCTTAAGGCCCGCTGCATACGAGGTGGCATTTCGATTGCGTTGCTAAGTCAATTAGTGCAAAAGAGAGTAAAACAAAGTAATGATTGCACTGTTAATTTTGCATTCACTTTTGTACGATGCAACTCTCATATGTCAAGTCTAATCTGCGCCAATCACTGACGCAGTCAGGAAAATGATGCCTCATGTGCAACAAGCTTTAAGCTTCTTTTGTCAATGGTCCTGTCCCACCATGTCCACCAAGGTGATCTTTCAGGCGATTGCCGACAAACGTATGGTAGTCGTAGAAGTTTGTCAAAAGGCCAGCCGCGTATGGGACAAGGTCTACGATAAGCTATTAAATAACACTTACTTACCACCTAGTCGATGCCAGGCTGCAGCAAGATTACGAAAAAAGCAACCCAATCGTCGTGACGTCCATCTTCTGCTACACTTGTGCAAATCAACCGAGGTCAACATTATAGATCCAACTTTGTCAAGCAACGACTTTCGGCAACCACTGAAAACGACTAACAAATCACTTCACTTTTGCCCTCCAAAACAATTGAATCACACAGCTTTCATAGTTTTGTCATAAACAAAAGACATCTGACGACGTAACAGTAGTTTCTAATTAATTTCGTTTATCTTGTTTTGTCTTTGTTTCACACCATAGGTTCAGTTTCTAATGCTCCCAGTCAGCAGATCGTTAACACCACATTTGGTGGTGGTGGTGGTGGTGGTGGTGGTGGTCCACCAACAACCCCGATGGCTGGTTTCCCACCTAACCCTCCTACACAGTCCACGTGGAACCCTAATACCGGTGCAGGTGGTCAAGGTGGTCAAGGCGGTCAAGGCGGTCAAGGTGGATTCGGTCAAGGAGGACAGGGCGGACAAGGTGGATTCCCTGGACAAGGAGGACAGGGCGGACAAGGCGGACAAGGCGGACAAGGCGGACAAGGCGGACAGGGTGGACAAGGCTTTTTCCCCGGTCAAGGAGGCACAGGTATGTATTACCTGTTTTTTAATGAAAAAAATTGTGAACAAAAAATGATGATTATACTTCAGATCACAGTAACCCAACTTACGTTCTCTGACAAGACATTCACTTACATTTGCTACTCCTTACCCAGGAGATACAGGTGGAACTTTTAAGATGCCGAATGAATGCCCTTCTGGTTCTCAATTGCAAACTGTCAAAAAAATGGTCTTCCCCTCTCTCGTTTGAACCTAACTGATATGTTCATATAGTACATGACTGTATTGTTAGGTTGAGGTATCTAACAGTTAAATCACGTCATTCTCGGACAAGCCCCCAAATTTGTGGAACGTCCCAGTTTCATTTCCCGGACAAGCCCCTAGGATGAGGGATCTAAGGGCTGGAATTAGGTCATTTACCTTCTACCTAACATCAACAACAAAAAACATAAAACAAAATCAAAATAATGATATTCAATATGAAAATGAAGACTGTCGATCACAACCGAAACAGTTAATATCATGCATAATAAAATGAATTACGTGATTAAATCCAAATGTTTTATTTCTCCAGGATGGGGCCAGGGAGGACAAGGTGGATTTAGTCCTAACAACCCTCAGTATCCCATGGTTCCCACCACACCGCTGCCTGGAACAATATGCAATGGAACATCCACCATGAGCTACGTGGTCAATGAGATCAACTTCCACAAATTCAACGCACCAGCCGAGTAAGTCCTATTTTGTACATGAGATGTCGAGTACGATATGTTCACACCAAGCAGGTGTAAAGGGGTCATACATGACTTGTCGAGGATGTCAAAGTGACCCCCTCCTATTTTGTAGAAATGCGGAGAGATTTTTTCGAAAAAATCTTCCTATTTGACACAAAAACAAGGGGGAAATGTAGAGATTGTAAAACACACTTATCGCCATTATGGTCATCAACATCACTGTTATCATTGTGATCGTCATCATCATCACCTTTTTTATGTCAATATACTTTACCTGAACCGTATACTTGTTCGTTGTCCGCATGATGGATACATTCCCCTTTCTTTAAAATGCTTAAATTTGAAAAAAAAAAATCTTAAATTTGACTGTTGAATATTCTATTTAATAACAGGGTCAAGCGACTGAAAGCCCTCCACGTCCGTCAGCCTTACACCGGTCAGCTTGGTGACCCCGGCCCACACACCTTCTCACGGGGACTCGAACCCAGACACATCACCCTGGATGCCCAAGAACAAACCGCTTACATCAGCTTACAGGTATGAATAGTCCCGGGCTATCCTGGGTCATTGATAACACATTGTAAAGGAGCGGGGAGGGATTGAAATCCTTTGGTAGGGATTGAGAAGTAATTTCAAACCAATAATACCTTTAACAAGAAAAGGGGAAAAAAATGCTCCTCTAATTACTAATCTGCGACAATGTTTGAAAATTCATGAATTCTTCGAAAACAATTAAAGATTTGACGACAGCCATTTTAAATCTCCGATTGGAAAAGGTTGATTTTGCAAAATGTCATGAAATGTCATGTCATCCTTTTATAACATTTTGCTCTTTCCAGGAAAATAATGCCATCGCAGTAGTCGATTTGAATAACAACAGTGTGACTGATATCTACCCGATGGGTGTAAAAAGCTGGAGGAATCTTCAGATAGACGCAAGCCGTATGGATGGTGGTAAATGAATTATGTCTCCTACTTCAAATCAGTGAGAAATTTAATGAAGAATCAGAGTCTGATGTGGTCTTTCAAAACTCTCATAGATATAAATGTGTCGGTAGGAAATATAAATTCGGTAGGAAATATGACTGCCCTTATGTTAATTTTTTAATTTAAGTTATTAAAATGTGTAGATTTTTGAGCTATGGATGATTCTTGTGACTTATTGATTTGTGTCCATAGAAATCTCTTGCCCAAATACTTTCCCACTTTCTAAATTTTTGTGAGTCGAGCGAACAAAAATCGACTCACACAAATTATGACTCGTTTTTGTTGCGGAAATGTAATAAATTTGTAATAAATTATGCTGAATAAAACATTGAAAAAGTACAAATAGACCACCCCACTGCCCCAACATGAGGTGATGGTTGCCCAGTATTGGTAGTTTCAAAATTATCCGGGGTGGGGGAGGCTGCAGCTCTCAGGTTACTCCCGCTTGTAGGCCTAAGTTTGTGTCTATTGCTACTTTTACTAGTCACCTGTATTCATTTTGTGATCGTTTTTCTCTCCGTTACCTTTGAACAGGTATTATGTTCAAGAAATATGACCAGCTGAATAGTTTCCCCATGCCAGATGCGATCGAAACATACTCCGACGCCCAGGGAGATCTTTACGTGGTGACGGCGAATGAGGGCGCTGTACCTATGGTCGCTAAGTGTTCACCAGAAGTTTGCCCGAATGGACCTGGGGAATTTGAAGAAACAGAGATTGGTGAAGAATTCTTCATGGAAGGTGAGAATTCTGTTCTAACTCGTTATTCAAACAAAGATAACTTTGCAGTTGTTGCCTTGTAAATATTGTATATATCTGAAACCGAACAGAGTTACCAGAATATTTAACAAAACTGGACTACTTTTATGAAAGGATAGTTGTTTTTACACATTTCTTTCATAGAGTAACACGGAACTCCTAAATGATCCATTTTTGTTTTCTTTTATCATTCTAGAGTTCCTTGCACCACCCTTGTTGGAGAGTCCTCTTGGCGAAGCCATGGGTGTAGAAGAAGAATTAGGTGAGTTTGTATTTTAAGAAAAATACATGATATTAGTCTTAGTAAAGGCAGCATTTCCAATAGTTGAAAGAGACCCTGCCAAAGAAATTTTAAGAAAATTGCATTTTGATCTGGAAGGTTTTTTATGATAAGAGTATTGGCCCATCTTCTGATAGCACACATGACATGAATGTTTATCTGTGTTTTCTTTCCTTTATTCTGCCCTCATTGGCAACCAACTGAGTTCATATGTTACTTTTCGAGGTTTAACCTTGATCAACGCCTTGCCAACAGTCTCTTCACATGGCTGCAGACTCCTTAAGAAAGCTTGTGAAATCATTTTGTTAATACTGTTTTGTACTATGAAAATACTACTACTGGTAAAGTACTACCTGAACAATCCCAACGGTATCAAATGTTAATTTGACCTGAATATTGGACACAACTTTGATGAGTATACTTCCTTATGAACATGCACTTTTACATTTAGTAAGCATCAGAACGTGGAACTTTGCAAATTATTGTCTAGGATCGAATAACTATCCATCTGAACGGAAAATGTAAACATTAAATCCCAATTTTCTATATTTCTCAAAATATTCAGTATGAAAATCATTGTAGGTAATACTTTCGATCCGCCAATGAATTTCGTGCAGGTCGCACTCGCTTCAGTATGGTTGACGGAAACAGGCCCAATGACCCGGAAATATTCGACTCTGTCTACATGTTCGGCGGGCGTGGTATATCAGCGTATAAGGTTGACCCCATGACCCGGAACATGACCTTGGCATGGGACAGCGGTGACATCATTGAGAAGGAGATCGCCAAGTTCTATCCCAAGATCTTCAACGCAGCCGCAACGTATAACAAGCAAGGGCCGCCGGTCGGACCCAAGGCATCGATGGACAAGCGATCCAGTGAAAGGGTAGGTCCTAGTCTGCCCCGGCCATTAGCACTATAGAGAGGCGGATCCAGAATTTTGAAGACAGATTGGGGGGCACAGGTCAAAAAAAATTCTGACGAGGAAAGGAATTTTTACTCCAAAAATGTACCGTCTTAAAGTAATGCACTTGGGGTTCGAAAGGGGGGGTGGGGGTGGTGCGGTTCCCCCTAAATCCGCCAGAGGCCGGATAAATCACACGATTCCAGATATCAAGAATAATAATTGATACAATAGTACGAACAAAAGAAGCACCCATCAAGTAATTTGATTAACACCAGTGTTACAATGAACGCCACTGACGTGTTTTCTGGTCAAAGATAATTCCTAAATATCCGTATTTTGATTATAGGTTCAGGAAGAGCAGCTGGGTCGAAAAATAACAATGAAAGTAGGCTGTACGACAGATGCTCGGTAGACAATAAATTACTCGGTCACATTATTACACTAATCGAATTCCTAACTTCAAACCTGGACCGAGCAATTCCTCTTACTATCCTAAAGTCAGCCTATACAACCCATTCCAAACCTTAACCCTACTCGTATATATTCGACAAAATAAATCCGGAGCAATAATTGCCAGAGTATTAAATGTCGGATCACCAAACAAATTGGCATCTATTCACGCAGGTGTTTGCTTTTATCTTCTAGGGGCCTGAGTGTGAGTCTCTAGCAGTCGGTGATGTCCAGGGCCGCAAACTTATCTTCGTGGGTATCGATGGAGTCAGCGCTCTCGCCATCTTCTCCGTTGCCCCTGGCAACAGCACACCTGTTTATGAATCGATCTTCCGGGATGGCAAAATTGGAGGCACCTACAAGACCCTCTACGACGGGCAAAAAACCGGCGACCTTTCTCCAGAATCTCTTACGTGAGTTAAATTCACTTGCTCAAGGATATTGAAGTTAAAAAAAAGGGATGAGATTTACTTTTGCAAGTTGAAGATAGTTGAAAAACATATACGGACTGTGAACCACGAGGTCCGGGGTTCGAATCCCACCGCAGCACTAGCGTCCTTTGGCAAGACGTTAATCTGCATTTGCCACTCTCCACCCAGGTGTTAAATAGGTACCCGGTAGGATGCGAAAGTTAATGTCGTTTGCTTAGCAATGTGAGCGACACTGTACTGCCCATTGTTGGAATACTCCCCAGGGAGCGGAGAATGTACATACACTGTGTGCGGGCATGCCAGAATCCGATGACCGGGGTAATAATATATATGTAAAGCGCTTAGAGACATCACCGATGTATTATGCGCTATATAAAAGCGGAATATTATTATTATTATTATACAGCGAGGTATCAAAATATTTCTCTTTTTTTTACCCCCCCTGGCTATAAAAGTGTATTCAGCTAAAACAATACTCTGTTTGAAGTTGTTTATCAAGGGTCAAGCGACTTTTTACCCTTTCTTTGACACTGTTTATTTAGTAAAAACGGTGCCACAAATCTTCAGCAAAAAGATCCTTGTACGTGGTAATACCTTGCTTTAAAGATCACATTGCAAGAAAATTCCATCAAAATAAATATTGGCTTAATACTTATTATTGCATAGATGTTATAAATTAAACAAGGTTATCCAAATTCAACGCTTGGAAACATTTGAATTAATGATTATTATCAATTATAAAGCGGTAAAATACAGCCCCCGATATAGCAGCTGAAGAGCTCCTTGAACGCTGCTGAGATGTGTGACGACACACGAAGGACCAGTCCTGTCTAAGCAGACGATGTCCCATAACATCTTACACATTTTTCAGTGCCTGTTTTGTCATCTCCTCTTCATTATTTCTCTTACTTCACTAGCGTCAGTCTTAAAGGACAATTAACCCCACATGATATTCTAGATGCGGTATTGTCTGCTACGTCTTTCCATGGAGGCTGCCATTTTGTGCATGACACGGATCATTAGGTACCATATGCATTGATAATAGCCTACCTTTACAACAGATACGTCGCTTTGTTCTGATTTTATTACGATTGTTATTGGTCATGGGCCTAGATAATTGACGACCCATGAGTTCTAATAGCCATCCTGTAATGCAGATTCCTCGCTTTGTTTTGGTATTGTTACGATTGTCTCCGTCCTTGACGTCAATTCTCCGTCTCCACGTACAGAAAATATATTTTTATGAACAAATTAAGACCTTTTAAAAAATATATAAAACTAAACTTACATTTCAGAATATGTGACTATATCTAATATATATTTGTCCTCTAAAAATCAATTACAAGTTAACGATGAAGGAAATATTACTTGGGATGAAAAATATTTTCGTGTACACATAAAGTAATGGCAGCCCCCTTATTATTGCTAGCAGACAATAACTTGGCTGGAAAATAGTGATTTATATCTATATCCTGTGTTTTTACATGAAATTGCATGTATCAAATAAGAGGCATATACTACACCATTCAAAATAAGCTAGTTCATACGCTGAGGTTAATTTCCCTTTAATGTTAGTCTGTTGCCTCACTCTTAACTTCGTGTATGGTATTATTTTGATGAAAAATGCAGCGTTAAAAAAATAAAGGAATCAGTCACTTGTAAACAAAATAAGACGCCATTGTATTTTCAGCTGCTTGCACCGGGGCATGTTCGGCGTTTCAAGAAGGAACGAATACCATCAATGCTATTATTCGGAGGGCTTTTCAATTTGAAAATGGGGTTTATTTCATTGATCATTGACCCTTCTCCTGTGTATTTACAATCAAACGGTTTTAGTTATCAGAATCAGTTTCAGTTTGCCTTTTAGAATGGTGTGAAATAAGGTCATGTGAAATATACCAAACTCTTTATAATTTGATAAATAATTGCATTGCAATTACGTTCATTCATTATAGGACGTCGTCTGCTTAAGCAGGATCGATCCCTTGTGTCACGACATCAAAACATCGCTATATTTCTGGCGAATCCTCGGATATTCCAGATGCTTAGAAGAGCTTTTATTTATGTTGTTTTTATAATCATCAGATACGCAGTTGACATAAAACTTATACGATTGCCATCTGTAAGCTTCCCAGTTTCTAGTGATACATTAATTGCCATATTTGTGATTTTCTTGCAATGTGATCTTTAAGGCCGATAGAAGATCATTTTTTGTGTGTCAATGGTCCGTAATTCTGCTACAATTTAAACCTGACGATGGGTTTAAGGTCGGTCTAAATTCGAGTTCAATAGTGGAAATTAGACCGAGGTTTGTGTTTCCCATTTTTTAGTATGGCTTTAATACTTCCGTCGGATTTAATTAGTACAATGCGGGCCAATAAGTTTACTTGCAATTTTATTTTTGCTGGGGAGGGGGGGGGGGGGGGGGGGAGGAATTTAAAGTGTTATGTTGTGGATCAGAGCCATCCATACACAGATTTTGGCCAACTCGGTTTTAGTTGAGCACAACATGGCGTATATTCCTCTGTTGCATGCTTACCTAATAGAGCAACATGCGCCATGTTTTTTCCGACTGGAGCCGAGTTGACCAAACTCGGTGTATGGATGGCTCTGTTGTGGATAGCGGTATAGCGCCACGAATTTCCATTAGTTTTAAAGGATACTTTGGATTTGGCTCGCGTGTGGTCACATGGTATTCATTTGGAAAGTAGAACGTGATAAATTATCTGTGTATCAAGCTTTCCGGATCATTTATGTCGACTCATTTCTTTATATCTTGATTATTCTCTCTTGATTTCCGGACACATTTGAACACCTAAGTTCTGTATTGTCCGCATTTATCTTTCGATAATGCAAAGTATTACAAAAATATTTGATACATAACCACAACGACGACGACAATAATAATAATGATAAAAAACCCCACCAATAATAGTAATAATAATAATAATAATAATAATAATAATACTAATAATAATTATAATAATAATAATAATAATAATTATAATAATAATAATAATAATAATAATAATAATAATAATAATAATAATATCAATGATAATAACAAAATATAATTATAATCAATACTACTACTACTACTGCTACTACCACTACTTAACCTACCTGACTACTACTAATAAGAAGTGATGATAATAATAACAACGATAATATTGGATATTGATGGGGGGGGGGGGGGGCTCTGAAAAAGTAAGTACCATAGCACTATGAATATGACTTTAATATCACAGCAGTGTGTAATCATTATGCGCACGTCATTGAATAAGTTATTTTAGTCAATTTAAGACAATCATAGATTAGCAGATTATCGCATAACACAAAATGTAATTTTAGATATCCTTCAAACAATTCCATTAAATCCAGTGGCCATGAGGGAAGAGAAGGAGATTCCATCACACATGTCAAATAAGGGCAATTTTTGGCAACTGATATGACATCGTAGTTATATGTTCTTGACCTAAGCTTTTCTTGTAGTCCCATACAGAGAGGTACTCTCGGGGCCTGTACATGCAAACACCACCCTAACAAATTTAGCTTGCCTTCCAGCACAAATTGTGTTTTTTCTATTCTCAATGAAAATGCATTTGACTGAGCCAGGAATAGGCTGCCTTTATCTTCAATTTATTCAAACTACAACTGTGAAGAAAATACTTTGAAATCCCTAAGTAAAGTATTCAAGATTGAATGACGAGCGCCATAAAAAGTAAATTGCCAACAATAACAACAACAGAAGTGACAACAACAACAACCTTTGTAGACTATTTTTCCTCTCATTGTCTACTCTCTAATAACTGTCTCCTTCATAATTGAGAGGAGATGGGGGAAAATCAACTAATTTTCTTTTGCCTGGGAGTCATGCAAAGAAGACACACAAAAGGTTTTAAATGTTAGAATCAAAATTTGCGGCAAAAATAGTCACTGTTGACAGATTGCCAAATAAAAAGTAAATATAAAAACAACCTGGCAGGCTATAGAAATAGAAGGAAAAGGGCAACGATTTGTGCTAACAGCTTGTCATGAAACTCATGAAATTGTGGCGTAAATATTCAAAATTAAATAAGAGCAGCAGCAGCAATTAACGTCATCACATTGAAGTTTAGGTTTGTGACGTAACAACCTCTTACGTCTAGGAGAGAAAGGTCACTTAGAGGATGACACAATTAGGGCGTTGTCTGTGATCTCATGCTAACCCGTCATGGGTAATAGGCGGTTGTCATGGTGATCAAAATAATGACAACACGGACCCTAGGTTAAGTTTGAATTTGGAATACAAAAAACACACTGAAAATGTATTCTGTTCCCTTAACTTCCTTGGTGTATGACGAATTCATTACATGTATGAACAAACAATTTCCGAGATATTTTGTACATGATGTCACATACCCACGACTATGGAAGTCGACATTGCATACATTCATGCGAATCAGCGAATCCCTGCCCTAATGGAGAACTCCGCGTGGAGGAACCTATCTCTTTCTTCATGAAAACAGAACTGGTCGCCATTTTCCAATACTTGCTCTCGACCTTGAAAAAGCTCCTTATAATACGTTTTAATTACATGCAACTGACAATTAAAAAAAACCCCAACATATTCTCTTTAAATCGTTCTTACTCTATTTTTGAAATATCTCCTTGCCGTCACGTTTGTCATTTCCTCACACTTCGCCATAAATGAAATAATAGCATCTTTTCAACCTTATAAACTATTTAAAAATTGAGATATAACACGATAAATTGAGTTTTCAATGAAATGTATCATGTGCAAAACCTGTAATGAGTAAGGCCTTATGATATCAAATATTACGGCACATGTACGTGTATTTTATGGTAATGTTCTTATTTTTTCGCAATGATTAGGGGGGAATATAACACAACTTTATCGTTACTAATAAACACGTTAGTTTGGTCATGTTTTGTTCAGGTCGTTGATTAATCTACATTGAGCGTGCTTTGACAGACCAAAAACGAAATTTTGAAAGGGCTGAATTCACACATTTTGTTATCCGACACCTTTCAGTGCCCAATTTGACCTATTTGTAATAATGCAGAAAGAGCATAATCAAAAATGTGATATTTGAAAATGACTTTGATAAACTTCCAACTAGTCATATTATATACGTTTATGTATTTACATCCTGTTAATAACACTTCAGTCTCCAGTTCTGCTCATATAACATGTATAAAGACGATTGTGACGTAAATTGCGCTTCATTTCCATTGATATCGTTTATGGCTTCCGTCGGTGTCACATGGGATTAAAAACACACATGTTTTCCTATTTATTTTATTTAGATTCATCCCTCCTGAAAAGTCACCATCAAAGAAGCCTCTTCTCCTTGTGACCGGCCGAAGGAGCGGCACCGTCTCCATGTATGAGGTTATCGATGTGCCGTACTGGATGTTGCTCAAGACCCTGGGTAAGTATAGCCACTCACCGGTTACTCCCATACTTTTGGACAGCTTGATATCTATGGCTCTTATTCGTTGGGGCAAAATAAATCAAACCTTGCTTAACTCGGTAAACAGATTTAGGAAAGGCCAAATGTCAACCTTTAAGTTCCGTATATTAAAGTTACTTTCAGCTTGTAACAAAAAAGAGAGAAAAAAGAGGGGTTCATGACAAGTGTTGTATTTTCATTTATTTGCACGTAGAATTATTGTTAATTTTCATAACTTTAAAGTTTAATTGTGTGAATCAATATCTACATCAAACAAGTAGAAATAATTCTTTTTTTGTAATGCCTTTCTGCAGGAACCGACATCGAAGGAAGTGCCATTTCTGTGACGTCTTCAGCAGTTAGCATCTTCTTCGCTTTTCTGTCTGGAGTGTTTGCTGTCTATATGAGAATATGATTTTTTTTGTTATATAATACCTGTACCATTTATTTCCACTGCAGCTATCTTTTAAATGTTCTCTTATCAATAATAGATTTCACTCTAATCCACTTTCTGGTGCATTATGAAATTGTTCAAAGACCCTCGTTTTGTTCTAAATATATATGTATACGGATATAATCCTCCTTGATCACTACATTGGTTCGTATCATTTTCATTTTGATTTAGCGTGGAGGGTTGAAATAACTGTAGAATGAAATAGTCGTCCATTGCTTGTCATTGCATTGTAGCTTGCCCTTGCCCCATGCTCGAATCCTCGTACAGAATAAAAACTAGAAAGAAATCTTTTCTCTAGAACACTGTAATTGAGCTTTTCACCTGAATTGCATTATATGAATCTCCTCAATGATGAAAATGCAATTTTTATAGTCGATTCTAATGTCACTATTTACTTTCCTGTACAGCTACATAAGACCCTTTTTAAAGTATCTTCCAAACAGTCTCTACTAGGGAATGTAGTATTTCTTATTAGTATTTTCTTTCTCTAGATGATGATACTATTGTAAGATCTTTATATGTTACTATTAGACACAATTATTGTAATCAAGTGCTTTTTTTTAAAATAACATTCTTATTTATGTCGTATTTGAAAACGTGCAATGGTATTTTTTCTTATGTACATTACGAGAATTTTATTAACAATGGTACCAATTTTAGGTGTCTGATACGAATTTATTATTCCGGATTGACTTTAGGTTTATATATTCAGAGAATACGATTGCTAAACTGAAATTTTTAAGACTACGGAAGAGGATCTGATTTGCTGTAGTTTTCGATAATACATCCGCATTAAGTACAATTTGATACTGAATTGATACTGTTATTTTAATACGACTGTAACAGTCGTATTAAAATAACAATGTGCCTTACATTTGACAAAACGATTAATTACAAATTGAATTGTTTGACATTCAGTATAAAGTGCAATATTTTGTAAATTCAACAAGATTAATAAAATGAAGAATAACATGAACATAATATGGCATAGCTGGTCTTCATTAAGGCATATGAGTTATTAAAGTAGAAAAGTAAGCGATGATGAAAGGCTGTCCTGAATATTTCGTAAAAATAACCAAATATAAATTTTCGAAGTTTAATCTTTTTTTCAAATAGATTAACTAACATCACTATTCAACGCACGATTATAATCATGATTAAGTGTGAGAACGTAGTCATGTCCCTATAGGTTACCTGAAATACCGACTGTACATGAAACTGGTTGGTAGAAACTTTTGTCAGTTTTCTTTTGATGTCCAAAATAATTAATTCTCTTTCTTCTTTTTTTGGTTAAATTTATTGGTTATATACTTTTAAAGTTACAGAGTATTCAATGTTGTACACAAAAGCCTCGTCTAAAGTGCATTATTTAAAAATAAAACTTAATACAGTGTATTCATGTATTATACATCACGTGTAGCTTAGTAACCCGAAACCCTGTGCGAATGGAGAGACATGCACAGAGTATTAGGGAAAGGTCCTGCATACCAGTAACCCTATCGACATGAGACAGATTTATACTGCTTTTATAGGACAAATCCATTCAGTCTAAAGACTTACCAAACCCCAAATATATAGAATTTAATGATCAACAATTTTTAGATTGCAATGTCAAAAGGACATGACTGTTAAAAGGGTAAATGTTGAAAGGGCTAATATCGTACTTGAAGATTATTTTGAGATGATTAGAAAACCCTTTGAAAATTGCATATTATCAAAAGGGAATTTGATGAAATGAAGATTTACATGTTTGTAACTTACTACAAAAATAGAATTATCCTGGCTGATTTTACAGAGAAAACTGACATAATTTGCACTGAAATAGTATTATTCCCTCTCATTTTAGTTTAGAAATACAAGCAAATAACCGTACAACAACAGACGGATTCGCGGTTAAAACGGTCGCCACTGACTATTCCTCTGATTAATACTAATACGTTGCCCCTCCCATGTGACTGATGACGTAGGCAATACTCACGAGCTCACTCCAACCTCATGTATTTAGGAGATTGCAATTAAATGCAGATTAGGCTTGATCATGAGGCTAGCCAGTAATGGGTCACGACCCGAGCCAAGTAATTGACCCATATTAAACGGTTCGTCACAAGCGTATTGCGTGGTTTGCAGAGAGAAAGTAATGAATATCTTTTAAAACTGTCACGAAAAGAAGCTCACTGGCGTGAATTTTTTATTTATTTATTTTTTTATTTTTATTTATTTATTTATTTATTATTTTAATTTTTATTTTTATTTTATTTTATTTTATTTTATTTTATTTTATTTTATTTATTTATATATTTATTTTTTCATTTGTTAAATTTTGTTATTTTGTTATTTTATTTGTTATTTTTATTTATTTATTTGTTTTTATCATTATCATTTATTTATTTATTTATTATTATTATTATTATTATTATTATTTATTATTATTATTATTTTTTTTTTTGGGGGGGGGGCTTTTTGTATTAACCCTTATCCCCCTCCCATGTGACTGATGACGTATGCAATACTCACGAGCTCAGTCCAACCTCATGTATTTCGGAGATTACAATTAAATGTAGATTAGGCTTGGGCCCCGTTGCATAAAAATTAATGGTATCTCTGCTATCAATGGTAACTACCATGGTAACATGACTCAACAGCCAATCAAAATCAAGGTTTCCATGGGAGTTACCATTGATGGCAAAATTACCGTTAATGGTAAGTTTTATGCAATGGGGCCCTGATCATGAGGGCAAAGACTGCTCCCATACACCATGTGCTCAATAACTACTCGTAAATGACCAATTTCAAGTTAGGCCCACAGCCCCAATGTTATTGGCTTAATATCTTTGAGTGGATAACTTAATATAAACAACTAACGTAGTTCTTGTGATAAGGTTCCCGTTTTAATGGAAGTCTAAGGGGTGTTGCAAGAAAGTTGCAATCAATTGCAAATCCCCCAAATAAGTCGCAAGTCTTGCATTTGATTGCAAGTTCCATTTAAAATACATGTATCATATTTGTACATACGAACAAGTTCGAGTTAACTTTTAAAGTGTACACGCAAATCTCAGTGTCAAGATATACTCGTGAAGTCCGCAGCGTGACCGTCTGTGAGGAAGCACTTCACAATATTCGCGTAGAAACGCTCTAGCCAGAACTTAACACTCATTACATTATATCGTATTCGATAATAATCCACACGATAGATATAGTATTTGCGGATTACTACCGCTTATTATACGAATATGATGTAGGGAAAATATTTCCACATCAGTGAGATGATCTCAGTAGTAACCCTGGACTGAAAATAAACCGCTGGCAAGAGAAGGCTTAGTCATATCCACGGAGTAATTATCTCTTCCTTTCTCCACGGGATGGGGGCAAACTGTGCCGAGCCCTGGGCTGACGTCAGCGGACAGCGTCTGGGGAAGAGTTGGGCTGGGTTCCCTCTTCCTTTCTATGATTAGATGAAGTATCAACACCTGACAGGCAGGATTAAGTTCTACCTTCTACTGTCCTACCCTTCTAATCACACAGGGTGACCACCTGAACAATCAGGGGCGGATCCAGGATTTTGAAGCAAGAGGGCACATATTTTTGACAAGCAAAAAAAACAAACAAGGTGTATCAGATTTTTCGGCGCTAATGAAAACATTTCCTGGCAAGTATATGAGCGAGAAAACTAGATGACTTTGGGGTCGAAAATTTGGGTTGTGTACTTACGTATACCAACTTCGGTTTCAAAAGGGGCACGGGCCGAATGCCCCCCCCCCCCTTCAGTATCATCATAGAAAATGATAATTTGGAAATCTCGAAAGTGTTGATTCAAGATACGCAATTAAAAAACACTCTGTAATTGACAATGCCTTTTGTTTCATCACAGAAAGAATAACTTAAAGATCTTGAAAACATCCATTAAAGATACGCAAACAGTAACACTCCGTAATTGACAAATTACTATTTTTTAATATTTTCGACTTGAAGTTCTGATATATTTCCGTTTAATGATGAATACAATAGAAAATGGAATACAATATACATTATAAGGAGTCGAAAACCTGGAACCATATATATAACTCGTGATAAGTTAATAACCAATTACTGTAAAAAAAAAAAAAAAAAAAGAAAGAAATAATAAGAGAGAGAGAGAGAGAGAAAGAGAGAGATTATATGTCTGTGAGTGTGATGAATCAAATAATGGAAGACTTCTGTTAAAGGCTATTACAGTCTTTGGGGACAGAAATACGATAGTTTTAATCTCCTACATGACGTGTTAGTGATTTTGTCAATGCATGTTTTTTTATTGAAGATTTCATTAATATGTTATAAATGTGATCATTCTTATTTCTAGATCATACTGAACACAAAAGAACCACAATAGTACCTTTAACAACTGTGACAGTGATAGATACTCAAAATATCACCCACGTAGGCCTATTAAAAAGGGAATTCGACTTCCTGAATTTGTCAACGTTTCGAGATATCAACAACATAAATTGACAGATTTCTTATTGAATTATGACTTTTATGACTGCATGTGAAAGCCAGGTCAATTCAACCATCCCAGTCATACTTCAGTTCTTGCTGAAATCGAACCCTAAATCATGAACTATTTGAGCGGTTTTTGCAGAGTCAGTTGTGCATAATACTATTTCTCTTATCATTTCTTCAAATCCATCAAGTTATTTGAATTCTAAATTATTGATTACAGTGCTTGGGTAAGCTTCCTAATCGAATCTTAGAATATATACAATAAACTTCTGATCTTTTCTAGTTTACTTCTTGCGATAGATAATGAATGATTTCCAAATGTTTAAACAATCTGGTGATTCGTATTACTAATCATATCATAACCTACACCAATTATTCACTTGGATAGTATTTATTTCATTAGCTAAAGGGAGGATTCTATATGCAATTTCATAACGTCATAACGTCATAACTTTCATATGAGAACCTTGGATTATTGTATTAAAATATTTTATTCTCCTACATCCACAGTGGCGAAACCAGGATTTTAAAAGTAAGAAATTTGTGGGGAGCTAAATTACAGATGGGGTAAGATGGGTCCGGTGAGTGTTTCTGAGCCTTTAACATTTTAGGCGAACACCAAAACCTGAAAAAGAGGGAAATTCAAAAACTTGTAGACAGGGGTGGAGGTTTCTCTTCATGACCGGGGGATGACATACAAGGAAGCGTACAGCCACCGAGGAAGCTAAAGGGGAATTGTGGCAGGGGTATCCCCCATTTGAGGGTAAGAAGATTTTGCTTTTGTCGAATCGAAACTCGGCATATGATTTTTTTTCAAGTCATAGTTAAACGTAAGCATTTCCCTCAATTTAAGATGTCTACGTTAACTTCTTACAGAGTTTGTTTCGAATTTTCTTAATTGCAACAAATAAGGGATAAATTGTGCCGAAACGAGATAACAGAATCTAGAAAGACCATTTTTAGAACATCAGCCCTAATTGGAGTATACTTCGTCTAGGGGAAGGTGACGAATTTCGTAGCTAAAATATTGCGCAAGAGCTAGAGTACTAGTAGGTTTCTTAACGTAACTGGAAACGTTTTGTTCAATCTATCTCAGATACAATTTTAAGATATGGTAATATCAATATATCATTATACTGTATATATCATTATATGATTACTATCATTGTATTCATTTTAATAGTAGTAATAATGTTATATAATAATGAAAATATTATTATTTATTATTACTATCATTATCATTATTATTATTATTATTACTATCAACAATCATAAACAATTTATAAAAACAGCGTTCAAACGGTTTCTTTCAAAGCACAATTGCACAACTCGTACTCAGTGGAAACTCTCCCCTCCTATGTTGACTTGGCTTACATACAGAGTGACTCCGTGATTCTATTACAGAGGAAACAATTTATTACCAGATTGCCACAGGCTCGGTATGAAATAGTGACCAAATATGATTAAAAATCACGTCAATAATTTCACCTGGTCTGGATCAAAACAGGAAAGAATTTGTCAACGATTTTGGTAAAATAAAATGACCACCCTCTTTACATGTGCCTACTTGTGTAGTTTTAGTTATCCTAGCGGGTTTTTTTTTTTACCAAAGACGTAAAATATGGTGAATTTAATGTTTAAGTTCTTTACACATAGTTCAACCAAAAAAAAAACACAATGTAGTGTACTGTCTATTTCCTCAGATCCTTGGTGCCTGTTAATCCAAAATTCTCTGACTGGATAAAAAAGTTCAACAGCTTTTGGAGTTATGGACTTAAGGTAGGACACTTGGGTTAAAAAATAAGGGGCACGGGTTGGTTGTGCCTCCCTAAATCCGCCACTGTGTTATAGTCCAGAGGATCCCGATATCTTTTTTATTTTTGTATTTTTGCTAAGCTTTATCAGTGGTGGATCTAGGAGACTGGGGGTACACCCCCTCCCGCCATCACGATTTAATGAATCTGAGTTAGGGTTGGTGACATTCGGGAATCTCTGGAAAAGAAAGCAGGGAAATAACCTGAACGTACCTTATGTCTCGTTGCTCGCTCCCTAAAAAAAAGAAAGGAAAAAGAAAAAAGAAAGGATCCTGGACCTGCCTCTGTTAACAGGTTTACAAAATGTGCTTATATCAAATTTCCTGAACAAATAAAATGGTTTTGTAATGTCATTTTGATGGGATTATTTGATGATTTTATTTTACAGTGAAGATTTTGATGATTTTATTTTAGTGAAGAAGAAAATAAATAAAACACAGATAATAAAATACGTATAAGTAGCAGTGGATGTCAGGAAATGGCGTAATCATTTCAAAATTTCTGGGGGAATATGCATCAGACTTCCGTTTAAAGGTATCTTGTCTTTATTTTCGTCTCTCATATGCGTACCTCACCAGCCCACGATTACATGTGTACCGTGGAATTCTTGACCTTCTCTTCTTGCAGTCGTGACCTCTTCCTACACTTCTACTTCCGCTCTCCCCCAGTCGTAACCAAGCAATACGTCCTGTGGCTTACCCTCCCTAGAAAATAGTTCTCTTTCTCCATGACATGACCTATTCCTCCCCTTCTACTTCCACTCTTCCCCAGTCGTAACCAAGCAATACGTCCTGTCTTACATCCTCCCTAGAAAATAGTTCTCTTTCTCCATGAAATTACTGGAGATACCTAGCCGTATTATATACCTCCCTTTTAAAGGTCCTCCACCAGCCAACAATCCTATGTGTACCTTGGATTCTTGACCTTCTCGATGTACCCTCTTCTTGCAGGCATGACCTTTACCTCCCCTTTTACTTCCGCTCTTCCCCAGTCGTAACCAAGCGATGCTTCCTGTTTTGCATCCTCCCTAGATAATAGTTCTCTCTTCACCAAGACTCTGCCATTTTCCTGAGTGCATGTGGCTGATCTTACTAGCGGTTTACAGATGGACTAGAAAATATCAATTATTGTGAATCATTTCAGATATTCATATCACTTGTAACTGTTTGAACACACCGTGGCTCAATCTTCAATAAATAACCGAATGAAGTAGAGAGGGTGAGACATGGGATTTATAGGGGGTGAGGGGGGCGGGGGGGGGGGGGAGAGAGAGATGAAAATACTGAAAGACAGATAAAAATGAGAGAGAGAAGGAAAACGAGAAAGTTAGAAAGACAGAAAAATGGAAGTGTTTAGAATAAGATGGAGGGAGAGAGAGAGAGAGAGAGATAGGGGAGGGGAGAGTGAGAGAGAGAGAGAGAGAGAGAGAGAGATAGATAAAGACAAAAAAAATATATAGCCCAAGCATACTTCGCCGTCCCTTTGTTTATAGCTTATAGATTTCTGGATATGCCACTGTTCACCCATGATTATATATTAATATAATGGAGAAGGGATGTTGATGTGAAGAAATATGTTAATGTTATTCCAAGTTGCCACTGACGTCATAAATGACATCAGCAATGTCAACACTTAAGTAGAAACTGGTATTTCCAGTTCTAATTCAAGGTCTTAATTGACTATAATTAATTTTCAAAGATACGAGGGCTATTATGGCGGCAAATTCAAGTACCAATGTCCTGTCCTTTTCACTGGCTTGGCACTTAGGGGTTAAATAAGACGGATAATACATATAGACGGATGGGTCCAATTTACAGCAGTTTAGCCAGGATAGCAAAGGACGACTCATGACGAGACCTTCCGCTTGGGGAAACACACGGAGGCAAACAACGGGAAATCGCCAAGGCATAACTGCGAGTGCGAGCCTATAGATTACTTGGTAGCAGGGTTGGTGTGTGTATGTGTGGGTGTGTGTGTGCGCGTGTGCGCGCGGATCACTCACACAAACTCCTCACTCAGGCTTAGGCATCCCTCACCGCCACCACGCCTTTTAGGTCTAACCACATTCTCCACTCTTAGGTAACACTTCAAACATTTAGTAGGAAGTGACGAAGTACATCCAATATGGGGTTGAAATTACTGTTAATAGGCCTTCTTGTGGCCGTTTGTATCCAGGTTTCGTTGTCGGTCCTGTCAATGAAGCCGTTGGTGACGTTGCCGATCCCGTACGACATCGTACCAAGAGGAGGGAAGACGACGCCGATGTATGCTCTCAATAGGGGCGCAGCCGAGAAGAGCGCATTTGACGTAAACAATATGGTCGCCTACACGGCAGGTAAGAAAAAAGAATGTTTTCTTTTATGCATTTAGTAGTCATAATCACAATCTTTATTCATTCAGCAAAAAGAGCTAAATAAAAGCGTAAACTATTTGTGAGCTACCGATCAGGCAGATGAGACTCTTAGAACCCATTTGTTACCTAAAGGAGGTTTAGAAAATCTAGCCCTGGATAATCAGATCGAAGGGAAGATGAGTAGATGAAAATTAGGCTACTTTGAATGGATATGGTACTTTGAATGGATAACACAGATACCTGGAAGAGAGAGGAGTGCTCTGCCAGGGGTAGAACTGGTGGAGAAAGGCTAGACACAGAGAGTTTGGGAACAGCATAATTGTCAAATCATATGGATACAGCTAGAAAGAAGGTTGTAAGACACATGCTCCTGCGACAATGGCTTCGACGTCGATTCCCTAAACTGACCGATTCCTTAACTTCAACCTGGACCAAATATTATACCTGACCCTAACTCTTATCCCCAGCCTAAACCTGACAAAAACCTGTTGCAACCATAACCCTATATCTTTGGCGAGATATATCCTGGGGAATCCTGGTGAATCCTGGGGGAATAGTTATGTCGAAGCACCTTCGACTGTAAAAAACACTAGAATATAAATATTAGTTAAATAGCTTTTTCATTAGTCGAATAGTTTTTCTAACAGTCAGGCCTATTTAACTGACACTTTCCCTAATGTTGTGAACTACGAAAAAAAAAACACATCAAAAGTTCGAAAATCTAGTTTGTGTATATTTTACAGATTGCTTTGTAAGTAACATATATATTAACTTATTTGTGATTGCACTTAACAGGTTGCTAAATGATAATGAAAAACAATTAACCAAGTTTTGACACAAAAAATTGTGATGCAATGTAAAGCAGAGAGAGAGAGAGAGAGAGAGAGAGAGACTTTAATCAAATCTTTTTACAGAAAACGTAGAAGCGAATAAATGTATATTTCAACTTATAATCTACGTTATGTCGAATATTTGATACAAATTTTATGAGTTGAATACCCAGCACCCCTCTTCTCAATGAATCACCTCTACGTATAAAAACACCAACAGTTCAATGTTTATTGGGGCACATCGTATGCGGTTGCAACTTAAGCTCCCCCGACCTCGTTACGTAATAACAATAATTAAGTAATCTAAAATATGATTATGTGATTATATTGAAAGGTACATCAACCTTTAGCAAATCTTATCTGTGTTTAAATACTGTACTCAAGTATTTTTGAGCACCTGCCAAAGGAACAACATTATTATACACTTAATGCTCCTCGTAATTTGATTTTTTCTTGCATCTTCTTGCCTTTCCTCCTCTCCTTTAAATTCAATTTGTTATAAATTTTCTTATTTTTCAGTATTTGAAAAGAATACAAGTCTAAAATTGTACATTCCAGTTCTTGTATTTGTGCTTAAATGGGGGGGAGGGGGGGGGGGGGGGGTCGTCTTCCGATTTTTGCCTTTCTCCATTATTGTTTGAAAAATTGAATCACAAACCATTATTCTAATATAGCATTCTAAAAAAGTTCTTCCGCGCTTGCATTAAGCATCAATCTTTTTTCAAAATCTAAGCAATTATTCACTGTGTGATTTGTTAGCAGAGAATTTTGCGATATTCTACTATTGCATGTATTCGTTTCTACTTTCTTAAAAGATACTTCAGATTTTTAAAAATCATTTGAACAAATCTTTATGGCGATGAGAGTATTTAAATTTCTTGTTTCAAATCACTATTTCAGACTCGCTTTTTGACTTATGCATGACTTTCATAATAGAAATTAAACTCTGAGGCCTGAATTCACAAAGTAGGTTTGGTTTAAACCATGGTTTAAACCCCCTAAAGTGTTTTTTAAGCGTACGTGCGCACAGAATCCGATCCAATCGTATATTTTCTTTGAGCGCGCGCATGGGCAATGTGCGGTTATTTAGGCTTATTTTAGTACGTTTACGGAGGTTTAAACCTTACCCATCGTTTAAACCTCTTTTGTGACTTCGGGCCTGAAAATACAATTACTAATAATCTTACTGTCTTAGTCATTCACATTGCACACTTATTTTACGTCATTGCTTTTGAAATGTTACAAAGCTAATTAAAGAGTTGCGTGGAATTGGAATATCCTTAACTACCACGACAACACCTCAATCCCGGCCATTCAAGAATCGCATTCATCCGATCAGTTTGATGAGCTGGGAAACTGTCACTTTAATAGGGGAACATGAAACTTCCGTCTCTTCTTAACGCGTCACCTTAATCGTATCATTACCATAATTACTACGGATGTCTATTGTTATACGGACAACAGGTCTTTCAAGAGACATGTCATCTTTTATTGGCTCTTATATACAGGGTTGTTATACAGACATATAATAGAGGTACATGTCCACACATTCCATGCATACGTAAACTATTAAGAATACATTTTGCTTCCCTTTTTCTGGTCAATACATGCCACCAAAAATAATTTTGATTTGAATTGATTTGATGTTCATTTATTTCCTTATACATCATCATAAATTTCCAATCTTTCAACATGTATGGTCACAAAAACTATACATAGAAAAGGGGTCGCCATAAGCAAAGCTTGAGTTTCAATGGCATTCAATTCATAATGAAATATGGAGTAATTATTTGGAGCCTTTGCAAATTGAGATTCTGCATTACTCTTTTCAAAATATTCATATGTCATAGAATGTACCTCGAAAGAAATGTACCTCGAACAAAGCGTAGCTGGTATTCATAGCATATAATTTCTGTTCATTTAACCAATTACTTAAAAGGATAAAAAACAAACTCATGTCTTACATAATGGGTCAATTTAGGTTTATGATCGTTTTCACTTTTAAGGGCTGTAAGGCCTCAATATTTAAATAATCCCCTTTTCAACGTTTTCGTCAACCTTGAATCTTCAGAACGTCTCCAAACTACAAGTAATTTCTTCATTGTTTGAAAATTAATTTGAGGACAATACCTCTATTAGTATACTGCTGTTGGGTGAGTAAGCAACAATAATAACAGGTGCTCTATTGTTTGAAGTCGTACGCACAAGAAAAGGTTTAATGCAATTGCAAGGTTTTTTGTGAAAGTATAGGTTTCAGTTTTAGATTTGCAATGGTGGATCAGGGGGAGGGGGAGGTGGAGAGAAAGAGAGGGATGGGACGGGTGGGGGAGGGGGAGAGAGAAATAGAGAGACACAAACACGCCCTCACTCAGAAAATGGGACAGACAGGGGTGGAGAAAGATAGAGAGAGAGAGGGAGAGAGGGAGACAGAAAAAGAGATATATGTATATGGAGAAAACAAATGGGGTGAAAAGACAAATGAATATTGGAGAGAATATAGAGAATGAGGTATAAAACAGAGAGAGAGAGAGACAGACAGACAGAGACAGAGAAATGATTGATGGGAAGTGAAAGAGATGAAGAGGGAAAGAGAGAGAGAGAGAGAGAGAGTGAGTTATAGTTATAGTGGGAGGGGGCGAGTATCTGATGAAGGGGGTGACATACCGAAAGTCGAAAATCAGATGAGGCCTTATACAGATTAACCATATTTGCAGCCTTCTTATAACAGTTGCCTCAAACCGCTTCCACTTTTCCGCAATCTGCTTGCCAGGATCTCCTCATATATGGTCATTGAAATCAGCTTTCCCCTTGAACATATCCCGAGAGCCGGCCATGTCATCCTTGACTTTGAAAACTTGCAAATTCAGGGGCTGCACGAGATTGCTCCAATAGTAAGAAAGGTAGATTACCATTTCATTGAAGAAAGTGGCAATTTATCTATCTCCCTTTCTTCCCCTCTCCCCGCCTCCCCCTCTCTATTTTGGACACCTGGGCCCCGTTTCATAAAACTTGTTCTCAATAACAAGTTACAAGAACAGTTATAAGCTACTGAACTACTTGCATCCGATTGGCTGAGAGCAAATTTGTCATAGAAATGGGGCAGTTGGTATTGAAAACAAGTTATCCAAGCTTCCTACAGTGCTTCTTTATCCATTTTTTTACATTTTACCTTAATATTACGCTCTTATGGTCATGTGTTTTTCTTTATATATATATATATATAAGAAAAACACATGGCCATATAAAGAAAAATACTTGACCATAAGAGCGTAATATATATATGTGAACTGTCTGTATTTATGTTGGATGTATATATTTGTATGTTTCCTATAGAAATGAAAGAAAATATGAATTGAATTGCGTTGAGGTTTGAAGTCTAAATTGTTACCAGTACTTATGATTTTCTCCCATATTGAAAGATTGATCTAAATTGATTTGCACGCTTCTTTTTTCAGTGTGCATATTTATTATATCTTTTTCTATAATTGCTTTTATGTGATTATATTTCGTTATCGTTTTGTATTTGTTTTGTTTATACATTACATCTTCTTTAAATCAAATAGGCATTAAAAATGGCTCGAATCGTTTTGTTTGAACATGGAGTAAAGTGATAGCTATTTAGTGTGAGATATATTTCCCTTAGGTTTTATACTCATTGTATATAAGTTAAAGAGGTAATTGATTTGCTTTATAGTTTTATTCGCATTTCTTCCTTTTTTTGGTCATTTCAAATTTTTCACGTGTAATGATATACGTCCATCAAAATAACATTAATTGCGAATGCGTTAGTTTAAGCCCACAACAACAATGTCATGTATTTTCAAACCCAGTAAATCTTAAGTACTCGCAAGCAAAACAAATTAATGGTAAGTGCTTATTTTTTTTTATTTGATATGTTTTCCCATTCAAATTTAATAAGCCTCTATACCAAAGGCTCTTATAAGACACATCTTAAAACTGACTTATGTTTATATCTCAGGACCTCAGGAAGTATTATGTCTATACTTTCTTCCATGTTCCTTCTTTTTTTCTTCTCTTCTTTTACCTTCTTATTGCTTATTGTTGTTAAGTTAAAGGCGCTTACATTCTTATTTCTATCAATTTGATTCATTTCTCCATCATTTATGTTGTTCTCATGGTTTAAGATTCTTTCCCATGGTGTATTTCTTCTGCTAATTGCAATAAAACCTTTTCCAAACCTTTTCATGTCCATTAATTCTTTTAATATAAAGAACACACTGGAGTACATAGGCCGCGGATCTTTTATGAAAGCGGGCCGGGGAGGGGGGGGGGGGGGGGGGTGAACATGCGAACAAAGCTTTTGAAAGTCTACTCCATAAGCATTATGAAACGTGTCTATATAATAAACAAATGGGGGGGGGGGGGGTGAAGCCCCCAGCCCCGGCTTCCGAGGCCCGTAAAGTACAATCTGAAAGTCACTTCTACCCTCATTAATAAGTGACGTCACTTCTACCCACAATATTAAGTGATTTTGATAACATTTATCATTATTTTGACATCATCCTGAGTTGGCAAATTGTCTTTATTGTTTGTGGACAAGATGCAACTTAGCCAACTTTTCTAAAAATGACTTTGATAATCTGACAATTGCTATGCCTTCCTCCCTTTTCCGAAAAGAAAACCATAAAAAACCGTAAAAGAGTTGTCTCGCCAAAAATTTGGACATCCTGTCCCAATTTCCTTATGTAACCAGAACATTTTCGCACATTTGCGCCTGAATTCATGAAATTGGGTCATAATTATCATATTTCATATAAAAAGAATATGACCGCATATTTTTCGAGGCTAAATACAACCACAGTGAGATCAAAGAAGAAAATGTGGATCCCGCTTTAGCTATATCATATTTGATCAGATAATATGACTTGTTATTGTGCAATATGTCATTTTCAAACAAAATAATATTCAATTTGTTGGTATAGAAAAGTAAGATGTCTTGCATTTAGTACAACAATTACCACTCATCCAAGATAAAAAAAAATGCAGAACAGTTTAGAAGTAGGAGGACGTGATACAGGAATACCTTTATATAGAATGTCTTTAAGAGATGGCGAGTTCTGGTAAAGGTTCAAAATAATTTGTGAACTTTCTCATACGTTTTTAATCAGTTTGGAAAATTATCATCATAATCATAGAAGAAATATCTCTTGAAAACGATTGTTCTTCAAAAACCCTTATGCTTATATTTGAATACATTTATGAAGAAAAATAGCTGAAAAGTTTGGACCACACTTTTATACCCAATTTTGTGTGTGGTGAATGTGACTTTCAGCAAATTTGAGTCAATTAAAAAAAAAATCATTTTGAAGATTTCAAAACCTCACGGAATAAACCGCTTCTTATGTACTGTATAAATAACATTTCCAAGGCTTCTAGACAGTAGGCCCTATCTTTTACACAACTTTACCTTTAAACCGAGTCCAACAAACACACTCATCCAATGAATACAAATTTACAGAACAATTCAGGGTCCCGTTTCATAAAACTTGTTATAAGTAACAACTGCCATATTTCTATGACAAATTTGCTCTCAGCCAATCAGATGCAAGGATTTCAGTAGCTTATAACAACTTACGTAACTTGTTATTGATAACAGGTTTTATGAAACGGGGCCCAGAATGAGGAGGAGAAGAAGGTTATACAGGAAAGCTTTCATGTAGGATGTATTACATGGATTACAGGGAGACCAGTCACAATGACCAGAGTAATGTGTCATCCCAATTACGTTTTCTCTTTACACTCACCTGTCCAAGTGTGGATACCTGGTTTAAACAGAGTCATAGGGGGACTTCAATTTAAATTGCTTCTGACGGCACTTATGATACTGTTCGTAATTGAAAATCTCCGATCCACACCGTTAACCGCATCCCCTCCCTAGAATTATAATAACCGCCACAATCACATGCAGGACCGATGTCAGACCGTTAACAGACCGAACAAAAAATTACATTACATCAAAATGGGCAAGGATCGGTTACATTTGAATCGATGGGGAGTGGCTTTGGTGGTATGACGGAGGCAGGGGCGGATACAGGATTTTCAGAAGGGGGGCGCATTTCAGAAAGGGGGGGGGGGCGCACACTGGGGAACCGTCTGTTTGACGAATGCAAACGGCCATTTAGGGGCTCCGGGGGCATACTTTGTCAGACAAAACGGGGGGGGGGCGCACGCCCCTTGCGCCCACACATGGGAGATATCAACCCGCGTGATTATCTCATAAGGCCATGATGGAAAATGGTACTTATAAAAGTACTGTTAAACTTATTAAAGGTCATGATGCAAATGAAAAAAAAAAACCCTCAAGTGTAATGGCGGGAAAATGAGATACAAAATATATCCGAATACAAAAGTGAAATATATTTAGAAAAAAGAAAGAAAAATCCCGGGACTTTTTAAACTTAACTGTTGTCCATTAATTTGCACAGGCAAATCCAGCATTGGTCGCATGATCAGAGAGAGAGTTCAAAAAGTTCCGCGATAGAGATTAAAAATAGAGAAAGACAGAATAAATCAACCCGTTAGACACAAAACATGGGAATTTAGTGCCTAACGCAGTGATTATGTATGTAAATACATACATGTATATATATATATATATAAAGAGAGAGAGAGAGAGGGAGAGCGACACAAACACACACACAAACACGTTTATTCGGTGCCTCTCTCTATTTTTAATCTCCGCCGCAGAACTTTTTGAACTGTAAAGGCTACATTAGGTGGACAGTTTTTTGTCTTATTTCTATGCTCCACTGTCCACCTAATGTACCAACTGCCTACCTAATGTAGGGGGTGCTATAATGACGAAATAAACCGCATTGTTGTGTGTCCACCTAATGTATCCTTTAGTAAAATATATGTGTGTATGTATATATATATATATATCTATATATACACACATTTTTTTTCCCAATGATCTTTATTGACGATTCCATGAAACACAAATTATACAATCAACATATTCTCTTGAATGTTCTAACAATATAAACAAACGTCGCGTCTGTTCTGGGATCGTATTTTAGTAAGAGGAAGAACCAAACACACAAAAAACGTAGGGGGCGGAGAGGATAAAACAAAGTTTACGTTGTATTCAGACATTCCCATTTCAGCGAATGCCATCCCGATTTATTTCTTTTAATGGCAATATGATTTTCTTCCTCCCGATATGTGATTAATATTTTCTTAAGTTCTGCCAGCGACGGGGTTGTTGATTGTGACCTTGCCTTATATATCATAAACTTGGTTATGAAAATAACTGTATTACACCATTTGATTCTGTGGCAAGTTCCTTCTATACCCACATGTATATCTTGCCAATCTGCATTTCTAAGTTCTTCTATCTTAAAATACTCAATCATATCCTGCCATAAGGATTTAATTTTGGCGCAATTCCAAAATAAGTGTGAATAAGTTTCTGAGCTTTGATTACAAAAGGAACATAAATTATCAACAACAAAACCAAATTTTAAAAGCTATTCCTTAGTATAAACCGCCCCATGGAGTAATTTGTATTGAAATTCTCTAAGATTTCATATGAGTGTTGAGATTCTAGGTCTTAGAAAAATATCCCTCATACTTTTTTCAGAGAAGTCAAATTTCTGGTGGCCATCTCTGATTTCTAAACAATATGAATTTTGTAGATTAGACACGAAGTGTGAGTAAATTTTCCTGGATTGCACCTCTTTTAAAGTAATAATTTGTCCAAATTTTTTTTTAAATATATTATAATCATTCATATCCACTTCGTACCAATTGCTTGAGGTTCCATCATATTTGTTACTTTTCAAAATAGAATCACAAAGGCTCCAGATGTATGCAATATTTTCACTGTTTAAACCCAAACTTTGGAAATAAGTGATTGGTCTTATTGATTCTTTATCAAACAATTGTTCCAAATGGTAAACCTTTCGCCTGTATAGGTCTGCATTAAATGCAAAAAACACATACATATACATATACGTACACACACACACACACACACACACACACACACACACGTCACGTTTACATGGCTTTACTTCCGAGGACAACTATTGTTCCTCTATTGTTACTCGTCCTCGGACAGTCGACGGAATAAGGCATAAATTCATTGTTCGACGTTCGAGGACTATTGTCCGGCTTCCGAGGACCATTGTTGTCATGATTTTTTTTTTGTTCTCTGTCCGAAAATGTTCTCGGACATAATGCTAAACAAACGCACACCTACACGCATCTATTTTCTATTGTTCGAATTTCAACCGATGACGCCACTATTGAATTGCGTCACAAAATTCATTGACGGAATAAACCTCACCAATTGTTGACAACCGATGACCTATTGTTCTCTTTGTTCGATGTCATCGGTTTGAATGCGTAAACATGTGCACCAACACACACGCACAACAACAGACACATATATGACCGCTTCGGTAATGTATGCAAATTTTATGCATACCTTTCAAACAAAGGTTGTTTTTGACAACCTGAAAGCATGCCGGAGGCTTGCCTGACATAGCTACAAATAATGTATGCAAACTGCATTCCAAGCATTGTGGCTCAATTATAAAAAGCAAGTTCATGTAATAGCTCGTGACTACGTGCTCAGAGAATATATGTGTATAAATTTGTATACATTACAGAAGCGGTCTATTGTGAGAAATGAAAATTGTGAGAAATGGAAATGAGAGAATAATGGTTGCGTAGCTTAAGTCAAAGTTCCCCAGAGCTGTCCTCCCCTTTTGAATTTTGAAAAGGTTGAAAAATTGTCTCCGCCGGGAATCGAACCCGGGTCTTTGCCTCAGAACGCCAATGACTTAACCACTAGACCACGGAGACGGGCTAGTGGTTTCGTCGACACCAGATTCAATAGACCGCTTCTGTAATGTATACAAATTTATGCACATAATTCTCTGAGCACCTAGTGACGAGCTATTCCATGAACATGCTTTTATAAATGAGCCTCAATGCTTGGAATCCAGTTTGCATACATTATTTGTTGCGATGTCCGGCAAGCCTCCAGCAAGTTTTTCAGGTTGTCAAGAACAACCTTTGTTTGAAAGGTATGCATAAAATTTTCATACATTACCGAAGCAGTCTATTGACCGACAGACTGACAAATCTTTAACCTCATTAATTAATTCCTTTGTAGGGGCAGGGGAATTTAGAACAAAGACAAGCCGCATGCTTCAGCTGGAGCCAAGCGAATGCTTTGAGATACATGTATACATTACAACGTCAATCTCTCGGTCAATAGACCTGTTTACTAATTTACTGCATTTTATGCATGTTTCTCTCCAGAATCCTTAGTTACCAACTATTTGGTGCACCTGCTATGCATAATGGCATCTCTATAGATGGAATCCATTTTGCATACATTAGTTGTTACTATGTCGGGCAAGCCTCTGGCAAGCTTTTGAGTCGTCAAGAGAAACTTTTGTTCAAAAAGTATGCATAAAATTAGTAAACAGGTCTATTGAATATGGTGGTGTCGCCGAAACCACTGTCCCGTCTCCGTGGTCTAGGGGTTCAGGCATTGGCGTTTTAAGGCAAAGAAGACGCGGGTTCGATTCCCGGCAGAGCAAAACAAAATTTAAAAAAGGGAGGACAGCTCTCGGGAACCTTGTTTTAAGCTACGCAACCATTATTCTCTCATTTTCATTTCTCACAATTATATTATTTCCACAAGATTTGCCAAAATTGTTGTATATCTTATTTCCTTACAATTTTTTATAATTATTCTAATGTATACATGCAGGAGGGGTTGTCGATCCATGTTCATGATTGTTGGGGGAGGGGGATGACCGGCGAGGGAGCGAAGCCAGTGGCGTATCTAGGGATTATGGCACCCGTGGCAAAAAATGAAGTTACCCTCCCCCCCCCGAATGGCCAAACTGATCTAAGTAAGCGAGGGAGCAAAGCAACCAAGCGGCAAATTTTTCACCCTGTTTTTTTAAACCCTAAAAAAGCAATCTGTTGTGCATTTTACCCAGGAAATTTTGCAATTGACCACCGCAGTTGAGCGGAAGAGAAGCTGGAATTTTATACATTGATAAGCGGTTTTCTATTCACTCACTTCTATAATCGGGAGCAAAACTAACGAAAATCCTATAAAAGCTTGAGAAAGAATCGAGAAAATTCAGCAAGGCTACCTGAAGTTGAAATTTCTTTCAAAAGTTGAACCTTTGTAAATGCTGTTTTATACACTTGATCCTCTTTGGTGGGGCGGGGGGGGGGGGGGCGCACTATTTAGCAGCAGTCATATGTAACATATACATGATATAGAGAGCAAAGCAATTACCTCTTTATTTTTTTTCAAATTGTGAACCCTTTAAGCTATTTAAGAAATATTTTGCCTACTAAAAGCACGAAATTACGAGATCCTGAAAAAAATAATTATGCGAGGGAGCCAAGCGACCGAGCTTTGGAAAATTTTTGCATTTCAAACATTCAAAAACTAGATTTCTAGTGCATTTACCCTGCGGATTTTGGGGCGCATAATCCGTATAAAGATTATGATATTTCTTCATTTCCCCTCTTTTTTTCTCTCCTTTTGCGTTTTTTGCGCCCCCTCCAAGCGCCGGCTGGGGCACATGCCCCCTGCCCTCCTCACCTAGATACACCACTGAGCGAAGCGACCGAGCAGGGGAGGAGGTGGGAGGGGATATCCCCCTCCCACACCAGGGACTTTTTCGAAAATCTGTCTATAAAACTTGTAGTTTAGAGCATCCCAAATGCTTTTTAGCTCACCTGAGCCTAAGGCTCGAGTGAGCTATTGCGATGGAAATTTGTCCGTCGTCCGTCGTCCGTTAACTTTTTACATTTTCATCTTCTTCTCCAAAACCCATGATCGGAATTCAACCAAACTTGGTAGGAATCATCCTTAGGGGTAGGGGACCCAAAGTTGCTAAAATGGTACATGTGGCCCCAGGGGGCCCAGGGGGAGGGCCCCCAATTGTAAAAGCTATGTAAATTTCAAACATCTTCTTCTCCAGAACCAGGCATAGCCCAGACTTGGTATTGTGTATGGAGATACCTCTATAGATGAAGAATGAATGTTGTTCATGAAATTTCTCTGAGTGGCCCTATAGGGGCCCTGTGGGGGTAACATACTGGAGGGGGGGGGGGCCTGCCAGGCAAAATGTACATTCTGATCTTCTCCAAAACACATGATCGGAATTTAACCAAACTTGGTAGGAATCATCCTTAGGGGTAGGGGACCCAAAGTTGCTAAAATGGTACATGTGGCCCCCAGGGGGCCCAGGGGGAGGGCCCCCAATTGTAAAAGCTATGTAAATTTCAAACATCTTCTTCTCCAGAACCAGGCGGGGGGGGGGGGGGAACTATGTTAATTTCTAACATCATCTCATGTACATCCTCCTAGTTGTTTCAATTTCTAACATCTCCTGGTGGTGCTAGAGAGAACATGCACCAGATGTGAAATGATCCACCTCAGGTGAGCGTCGTGCCCCCTGGGGCTCTTGTTTAATGAAAAGAAGGAATGCACGGATCTACGCCAATGGACGGAACCCCTCAATTGAGAATAACAATGCGAGTGACCGAATTTCGCGCTGAAATTATGGCATTTCTTATTTCCTTACTTCTAATCATTAAAGAATGTGATGGTATTTCAAGATCAAACATAATGAGTTTGGATAATTATTAGTTTTAAATTAATGTATAAAAATTGTTATTCATATTATCCACCTTTTTTTATATATTGTACATTTTTCATGAGAATTTGAAATCATTGACATAACTCTATTTCGTTCTTATATTGTTTTGAATCACAGGGCGTCAACTATTGCACGTCATCAACTTCACCGACTTGTACAACCCCAAGATCGAGAGGTCATTTCGCGTTCAGGACCCCATACTCGATATAGCAGAATGTGGCAACCTGGTGGCGTTCACGAGTCGGCCCAAGTTGACTCCTACCGACCCAGGCATGGTGCACATCTACCAAAAATACCCGGTTTTCGACAGCCTGTGCAACATGACAGGTAGGTTCTGCTACAAGCACTGGTGTATTTGAAGGGGGGGGGGGGGGGGGGGGGGGTGCCATGACCAGGACTCAGCCTCATCTTACAAGGGGGGGGGGAGTCCATCCTGACATCAAGTTGGATTTTAGAAACAGCCGGAAAATGAAAGGAATTGCTCGGTGAAAGTTAATAATAATCCGATACAGGGATATAAAGTTTATAAGATAATGATACATTGGTCACTCTATACAAATTCCTTGCAAGAAGCTCACATGATGTTTTGAAAAAAAGAATTACATGAACTATAATCAAATGGCAGGAAAGAAATCATAATACCAGTACCTGTATTGTAGATATTACTTGGAATACTTGACACATTGTATCTACATGCTCCCTCAAGAGGAGCGATATTTTGATAATGAAGAGTTACTCGCTTGAAGTTACAACCATTTTACAATGATTTTCCGTTGTTTATGCCTAAGTCTGCTTTGACTTCAAGCACGTTCTAGGAATCGCTATATCTAACCAACTTTAAAGCTGGTAGATACCTGTCAAGAGTAAATCATAAAAATGGCAATAACTAAATAAAGTGTGAAAATCAACAACTCCATTATTCTACATTGGATTTTCCTCTAAATTTCACTGATCGGTTACTCCCATTTTTTGCTTATACTACAACACACTTATTTTCAGTGTTGATTTTCCCCTTTGAAGTCATTATGTGTCGCGTTGGAGTCCTTACTTCAATCAGATACACCTAAACAATGTTGACGTACGCTCGGAAAGTGACTAAGACCATTGCGGGCTCTCCAGGAACTGAGGAAGACTTCACCGTCTCGGTGTACTAACCATAAAACAGATGTGATGGTGATAATATGATCGCGTGGATGTACTCTTGGGGACAGTGGCGTGGCGGATTGAGGGAGGCACAGCCAGGCCATGCAAAAGAGAGCCCCTTCAGTGGTGTACTTTTGGGTGTTGTACCCCCATACCGTTTACAAAATTTTTGATTCGCCCCTGCCAGGGGATATCGAGTGTCTGGGATGGCAATTATTGAAATTAGTAGTGACGTCAGGCCGATTCCTTCTCATTTGATTCCTGGTGAATTGAAAAGTGCTCATGAACGAAAGATTGTGAATACCCGGCTAATACTGTATATACCGTCCTAGAACATGATAATACTACTACTACTGCTACTACTACTACTACTACTACTACTACTACTATTACAACTACTACTACTACTACTACTACAACAACAACAACAATTACTGCTACTACTACTACTAGACTACTACTACTACTAGTACTACTAGTACTACTACTACTACTACTACTATTACTAATGATAATAGTACAGTCAAACCTGCTTTAGCGACCACCTGTCTATAAAGACCACAATTTGAGTGGTCTTTATAGACAGATTTCACTGTAATAATAATAATAATAATAATAATAATAATAATAATAATAATAATAATAATAGTAATAATAATTAATCATAATAATAATAATGGTAATAATAATAATAAAATAACATTTTCATATTAGCGCCTTACCACTGAAAATACCGACAAAAGTGTTTACAGTATTATAACAACTGTCACGAGATTCAACTATTTTGCACATTCTCCATTTTTTCACATGCTAATCCAACCACAATGCCGTTCGCCGCCTGCCGGGTACTAATCTCACACCTGGGGAAGAAGCAATTAACATATCAAATGAAATATGCGTTGCTCAAGTGCCGTGCCGCCCTGATTTGAACCCTCCACCTCAGTATCCCCAATCAAAATTATGATTAAACAACTAGACTAATTTTAACTTTAACTGATCACGTAGTCTATTGATGTTGTTGTATTTTTTACATTTATACGACCACTTCAGTCATCAATATCACCACAATCCTGGGATCACTATGCTATACTGGTGAAGGCTCTCGACTCTCATACGTGAGGTTGTGGGTTCAGTCTTCGCTGGGTGCTTACATTCTTGGACAAGATGTTTACACACATCTCACTCCACCCAGGTGTAAACATGGTAAATGGGTATCTGGCAATTGCTGGGGTAATAATAATTGTAGGGCCCTCAGGAAGAACAGTATAGATACTGATGAGGCTTTCCTGGGTACACAAAGTTATTATTATTATGTTTTTGTTTCTTCAGTTGGAAGCAACCCCAAGAGTCTCAAGTTTGACTACAAGTGCGACACCATCATCATTGCCAACGAGGGACCGGCAGCAGAAAACAGGGAGCAGGAGATCTTTGTCAACCCCGAAGGCACCATCAGTGTTGTCCGAGTGAACAACACCATGATGAACCCCGCCTTGTCCATGTGCCAGCCCATGCCTTATGGATCCGATGTCAGGACAATCGACTTCAGGCTTTTCAACGATCCTTCACTGTAAGTCCTTAGTTTGCAGGCACAAACACTTGTCATTCGTAACGCGCAACAGAGGGTCTAATCTAAGAGACTATGGAGACCGCAGTCCTTATGCAGGTCATAGGTCCTGTACTGCAGCTCCTCCCGTCAGAAACTGGCAAATTCAGGGTCGGTCCAAGGCTTTACTGTCTCTGCCTGAAAAGAAAATTTTATTTCAATAAAATATTTACTAGTGATCGAAATATCTTGTTTGCCAAAAGAAAAACACTTACTTCATCGCCATTATCTCGTGAGAAACTTCCTTTTTCATAAAAATATATCCGCAAATCTTTTTATTGGAAAATGGAAATCCTTTGGATGCTAATACATGTATTTCTTTGTCATCTCAAATATACGTTTCTTGTTTGATTTGCAGAGCACCTCTGATGGAACAGCAGTTCATTCGTCACCCGTACAAAGGTCAGATGGATGGCGAGCAACATACATTCTCAATGAGCGTGGAACCCGAGTATGTTACACTGGATCCATGGCAGCCAACTGCTTGGGTCACCCTACAGGTACTGACATATATAAAGCACGATTAAATCTTGGCCCTTTCAAAAGGGCTTCTCGAAAAGTCACCAGGGTTGGGGGGGGGGGGGGGGGGGTGTGGGGGAGTGGTGACAAAATTTATTTTACGCCAGACCTTCAAAATTCGGAAGTAGGGCACCCAATATCCAAGCAACTGATTTATTACTGGTGATCTCTATGTTATAGAAGATGACCACTTCAAATGTAAGTAGATACAAGATTTGTAATATTTTTTTCTTTGTAAAAGATAATTCTTCTCCTCCTTTTTTACTTCTGGAATACAGGAAAATAATGCTATTGCCGAGGTATCGTACGAAAACTTGACGGCCATTATCCATCCTTTAGGACTCAAGAATTGGACCAATTATGACATCGATGCGAGCATGCAAGATGTCCGGAGACGTAAGTTCAATATTCAAATCCCTCCTGAGAGCCAGAACGGCGTGTAATCTTTAAAGGGGACCAATCACCAAAAAAAAATTGTTTGTTTTTTGTTTTTACCTCGTATTGATCGAGTGTGGCAAATGTAGATGAATGTCTTGCCCAGAGGACGTTAATGCTGTCGAAGGGATTTGAACCTAATACCTTGTGATTCATAGTCCGGTGATTTATCCACAAGACTAATTCTCCTCCCCTCGCTCTCTCTCTCTATTCTCTCTATGAAGGACGTGGTGGACTGGGGCGCGGAATCAAGTACGGCCGCTATCCAATCGAAAGCTTGCTCCAGCCTGATGCAGTGGAAATGATGGACGTCGGCAACGAGATGTTCCTCGTTACCGCCAATGAGGGCGCACCACTGGCTTACGGGTGCGAGTCCTGCGAGGTGGAAACTGAATACATTGAATTCGAAGAAGCGGCGGAGTTGGCAGGAGGTATGGAACCACGGGTGATGGGAGTCTACATAATACATCCCCTCACTTTTGAGGGAGGGGAATGACATTTACGAATATGCCCCCACCTTTTAAGGAATAAAATAATTTTAAAATCAATCAGTTGTAAATTTTTCACAAAATTGATAGAGGCATATCCAAGCGTAGGTAAGGTACATAAATTCCCTATACATGATTATACCTATCAGTTTGATTGGATTTCACGTTTAGTTTACATGATGTATAACAATGAGAAGCAAAACATATGCATATAAAATAAATGACATGCTACAAAGAGTAATTCAAATATAATAACAGCTCAGTGTAGTAAATATTTTCCAGTATTTATAGTAAACGCATATAAAAAATGTGGGGGAACCTATTAAAGGCGGGGCTTGTCGAGTTAGGTTCTGATTTTGCAAAGAAAAGGAGCTGGAAATTAGAACTGATGAGATCAAGATAAGAAGAAACAAAGGAAGCGTGGAATTTAGCACATGAAAACAGAGCAGAACATGAAAAGACTAAATGATTGTAGTAAGGGAGATATATATATATATATATATATATACATGTATATACATTGGGTTATCAATCCAGCAGTTAAAGTGCTCAATGCAGGAGCAGAGCATTAATATAGTATAACTAATTCGGTCTTCGCTACCGTCGGTTTCACGCAGTCAAGCGATCATCAGGCGAATAAGACGAATGAACAGTCCGAGACTTCTGCAAGGGCTTATGGATCATTCTTTTTGCGGTTCCGGTCCGGTGGTTTAGGGTTGTTATGTAGGCACTTCGAGATTAGTTCAGAGCGTCGGTTTAGTGTTCATTTGTGAGTGATGATTGTTAGTTTTTCGTCCAGACATAAGTTACATATTCCGCTTTTTCTCTTATGTGTGTTTGATTTCCTAATTATGTCCCATCGAATTTCATGTTCTATGCCTTTCTTTTTCAGGTCCCAAACGTATTTTGATAGCTCGGTCTCGGATTCATATTTCTGGTACCGATGTAGAAAGATAAAATGGAGAAAGATTTATAAAAGCCATTAATGTATAAGATAAAAAGCAAGGGTCCGAGGAGAGATCCTAAGTTGTGGTACTCTACAATTTACTGGTTTTAATTGAAGAACTGTGCCCATTGATTTGATACATATTTGTTTCTATTAGAAAGGTAATTCCTGAATCACTCCAATGTTTCTTTGACGTAAAATATTTGAGATAATATCGTTGCTATCGAAACTATTTTCTCTTTGTTTATAATATCAACCTTCCCTCTGTCCCTCTCTTTACAGATTATTTACTTTCACAGACGGTGCCTAATAACGTACGGACTGCGATGAATGATCCAAGCAAACTTGGTAAGATATTTTTACCTCTTCAAAGACGTCAAAGAAAAAAATAATACTAACAAGACGTTGGCGCAATGCTCGTTGCAAACGAGGCGTCATTTGACTGACGTTGGACTGCGTCACCGACTGGTGTAGTCTTTTAAACGCCATATGAGAGTGAACACTTCCCGTTATTGACGTCACAGGCTTAGTTAGCGTACGTAATAACGGAATCAACATGTGAAAAGCTTGTCAATGGTGCATGGGACAGTGCTTTTCGGAGTTTTATGCTTCTGCCTCGAAACCGTTTGACCAAAAAACTAGTTTGGGGATGTTTTTCTTGTCTGTAATCGGTCGTTTGAGGGTGGTCGACAGTTCTCAGACTGATTTCAGAATTACCGGTAGCAGTTGGCAACTATTAAACGATGAACTGTCGACCTTCCAACAAAGGCTACCAGAGCATCGACACTCCATCCTTTAATTCAGTTTTGAAAGTACAAAGGAATATTTTAGAAACCAATATTCAAGATGGTTAGGCAAGTCATACTTTGACCCTCAAAAAGTGTTAAATTCGTGCAATCTTGCACTGTGGACTGATTTCATTTGATGCTGACACTACTTTTAAACCTCAGACACATCGCCAAACCGACTCCACACCGACCCCAAGCCGACTGCTTCTTGGTCATTCGGGGTAATGTTGGGTTTGCTCGGTTTGTTGTCGGGCTGGTGTCCGTCTCTTTGTTGTATAAATGCGGTATAAATGGCCCAGTTCGATTCTTGTACAGGTCAACTGCGTATCAGCTTGGTCGACGGTCTCCAAGAGCCAGGCGCAGAGATGATTGACAGGCCCGTCTTCTTCGGTGGGCGTGGCATCTCCATGTTCCGGGTGTCTCCCTACGGGCTGGACCTGGTGTGGGACAGCGGGGACGCCATCTCCAAGGGCATCCAAGATTTCTACCCCAATGCTCACAACCATCCCCCCTTCGGCAACGCAAATCTTTTCGAGGAGAAGGTCACCCCTGCTAACCTTATCAACAGACGATGGGATTGGTGGTCTCCCTACATGGTAAAAGAGTATTTTGGTTACACTTATTGGACCGAGGGGCACATCCGAGATTTTGTAGAAAAAAGAGGAGGGTGCAAACAATTCTGCAAAATTATTGAGATGGAGTTAAAAAGGGTTATCGTATTTTTCATATGCCTTTTCGGTTGGAAATTTCGAAAGGGTGTCCAATTTAGTTTCAGTTTACTTTCTTTAGATCCTTTTCTCTTTTTTCTCGTATCTCACAGCGCCTCGGAATAGTTTACTAGATTGATGGCGCTTTACAAATGCTTGTTTATTATTATTATATTAAAACGGGGGTACAACCCTGATAACAGAAAGTGGTAAAAATTACGTGATAATTACGTCGTGGTTTTCGTCTTTTTTACGTCCTGTAATTACGTCAATAAGACGACAACTTGCACCAACGCAAGACGTCAAGAGGACGTCTTTTTTGACGTCATCTGTACACTGTAAAAAGTGAAGTGCTGTATATAGCACTTTTTGTGGGCATGCAAAGGGACTGCACTCAGAGTGCTATTGAATGCACACAGCGTGCTATTTCAGCACTTTCACGGGAGCTGGACCGGCTCCTTAAACTGCTAAACATTCATTAAAAAAAATGATTTGGGCGAGCTTCGAACCAGGGTCCGCTGATCGAGAATTGCTGGCATTACCGCTAGACTAACTCACATTGTACGATTTAGAGCAGATCATATTGAATTTACGACACCACATAGTTCATGTTATCTACTTGACTCCCATGACTAAACTGGATTGCAAGAAGCATTCGTTAGTCCATCGGTAACGTCAGCGCCTCTCAATCAGCGGAACCTGGTTCGAGGCTCGCCACGGTCACATTTTTTTTTTTGCTGGTAAATTAGCACACTACAAGTGCTATAAACAGCATTTCAGGTTCAGTCACTATACATGCCCCTAAAAGTAGCACTTTAGTTTTTACAGTGTACAAGACGTAGAGATGACGTCAAAACAAGACGTCCTCTTGACGTCTTGCGTTGGTGCAAGTTGTCGTCTTATTGACGTAATTACAGGACGTAAAAAAGACGAAAACCGCGACGTAAATATCACGTCATTTTTAACACTTTCTGCTATCAGGGAAGAGGAATGAAGACGTAGAGATGACGTCAAAATAAGACGTCCTCTTGACGTCTTGCGTTGGTGCAAGTTGTCGTCTTATTGACGTAATTACAGGACGTAAAAAAGACGAAAACCACGACGTAAATATCACGTCATTTTTTAACACTTTCTGCTATCAGGGAACAGACCTGTGCCCCATAGATATGCGTCATTGATCAAAATTTACACGGTAACATAGGAGGGGGCGCTAGACCGTTTTGAATGCGGGAATGTTGGACCAAATTCGCCGACAAGTTTTCCGCGAGTAAAAAATCATCAACTCCCAAAACAATTGGAAAAACAAAAAGAGTTCCTAGCTCATCATTTCTTTTATCTAATTCCCGAGAAATGAAAACAATTCCATCAGGAAGATCGAAGCAACACCCGTATATAACCATAGTAAAATCATAATGTCACGACTGGCGCGCAAAATATGTATGTGTATGTGTTGGGAAATCACTAATTTGATTTGGGCCCTCTTGCATAAAACGTTGCCATTAATCACAACTCAAAAATTAAATGCAAGTCCCAAATAGGCGATCCTGATTGGTTGAAAATCAAGTTGCGTTTAATCGCAACCTTTTATGCAAGGGCCCCCTGGTTTTCTTTAATATTGGCATGTTTTAGACTATTTCAACAAAGACTGGTGACACAGTCTTCATTAAAATACATATCCATGAACAAGAGGTACATTTGGAATGCCAGATGATAATTATTTCTTCAAAGAAATTAGTGTTTCAGCTGATAATGAGCTAAACGGATTTGAATGTAACCTGCTCTAAAATCCTACATGGGCAAGTCTAAGCTATTTTGCCCCATTAGCCACCGACCACATCTAAGATTTGATTACATCTGATTATTATAATAAGTTAATAGTCCTTCTATGTAGAGCTTCTAGCAGATCAAAATATGAAGTGGAATGACACATTTGATGTCAAATTATGTTCGGGGGGGGGGGTGTCTGTGGTGCTCACAAATGTAAAAATCAACCACAAATTTGTAAAAATTACCCCAAATGTAAAAACATTGCACCCGCAAATGTCAAAATAACCACAAATGTCATAACATGTCAACCACAACTGTAAAATTAACCACAAATGTAAAAAATTTCGCCCACAAATGTAAAAATCTGTTTGGCCACAAATGTAAAATCATTTCGCCTACAATAATGTAAAAATTTCCATTTTTACCACAAATGTCATAACACGTCGACCGCAAATGTAAAAACTCATTGCTTGCAAATAATGCACCGATGTAAGTTGTTATGGTAAATTGCCACTTGGTCTAATGCCAATTGGTCTAAACACCAATTGGTCAAACATCATTCGGTCTATTCTTCCATCACCACTTCGTCTATAGCCAATTCGTCTAAAACCTATTTGGTTTAATACCCATTTGGTCTAATAACCAAATGGTCTAATAGCCATTTTGTCTAAACCCTGTTGGTCTAACACCCACATCGTCTAATCATCACTTCGTCTAATTACAATTTTTGCTAATCATCGTTTGGTCCAATTCTCAGTTCGTCTAATAACAGTTTGGTCTAATGTTCACTTGGTCTAATATCAATTGGTCTAATACTACTGACAAATAGGTTAGCCTGTCATAGTTTTATAGTTTAATTGCCACTTGGGTCTTCTTCCCGTTGGTCTAATAGCCAATTGGTCTAACATCATTCCATTTAATATCACTTGGTATAATAACCAATTGGTCTAATCATCATTTCATCCATTTACCATTTGGTCTAATTTTCACTTCTGTAATGTATACAAATTTATGCACTTATATTCTCTGAGCACCGAGTGACGAGCTATTCCATGAACCTGCTTTTTATAAATGGGCCTCAATGCTTGGAATCC
This sequence comes from Heliocidaris erythrogramma, assembly GCA_025617745.1. Classification (NCBI taxonomy): domain Eukaryota; kingdom Metazoa; phylum Echinodermata; class Echinoidea; order Camarodonta; family Echinometridae; genus Heliocidaris; species Heliocidaris erythrogramma. The sequence continues at coordinate 16,302,449 of CM046865.1, read as the reverse complement.
AGTTTGCATACATTATTTGTTGCTATGTCCGGCAAGCTTTCAGGTTGTCAAGAACAACCTTTGTTTGAAAGGTATGCATAAAATTTGTAACATTACCGAAGCGGTCTATTACCATTTGGTCTATAGTCAATTCGTCTAATGGCCATTTGGTCTAAAACTATTTGATCTAATAACCATTTTGGTCCATTATCAATTGGTCTAATTGCCATTTCGTCTAATCAACAAATGGTCTAAACCCAGTTATAATACCCATGTGTTCTACACATCATTTGGTCCATTTGTCAGTTAGTCTAACCTCAGCTGGTCTATAATCATTTAGTCAAAACTCATTTAGTCTAATAACCATTTGGTATAATTGTCATTTGGTCTAATTACCATTTGGTTTAATCATCGTTTCGTCTAATGACCAACTGGACTAATTTCTTGTTTTCCCTCTACATTAGTAATACTACTCTAGGCGGCTTTGACTAAACAGTCAGCCCTCAGTTCGGCAGACTGGCCGAAATTTTCGAACATTTTTTGGCAGTAATTGTATGTTAAAGTAGCTATCCAAAGAAAATCACAAATATGGCAATTAATGTATCACTAGAAACTGGGAAGCTTACAGATGGCAATCGTATAAGTTTTATGTCAACTGCGTATCTGATGATTATAAAAACAACATAAATAAAAGCTCTTCTCAGCATCTGGAATATCCGAGGATTCGCCAGAAATATAGCGATGTTTTGATGTCGTCACACTAGGGACCAATCCTGCTTAAGCAGACGACGTCCTATAATGAATGAACGTAATTGCAATGCAATTATTTATCAAAATATAAAGAGTTATGACCTTATTTCACACCATTCTAAAAGGGAAAGTGAAACTGATTCTGAGAACTAAAACCGTTTGATTGTAAATACACAGGAGAAGGGTCAATGATCAATGAAATAAACCCCACTTTCAAATTGAAAAGCCCTCCGAATAATAGCACGGATGGTATTCGTTCCCTCTTGAAACGCCGAACATGCCCCGGTGCAAGCAGCTGAAAATACAATGGCGTCTTATTTTGTTTATACAAGTGACTGATTCCTTTATTTTTTTAACGCTGCATTTTTCATCAAAATAATACCATACACGAAGTTAAGAGTGAGGCAACAGACTAACATTAAGACTGACGCTAGTCAAGTAAGAGAAATAATTGAAGAGGAGGTGACAAAACAGGCACTGAAAAATGTGTAAGATGTTATGGGACACCGTCTGCTTAGACAGGACTGGTCCCTGGTGTGTCGTCACACATCTCAGCAGCGTTCGAGGAGCTCTTAAGCTGCTATATCGGGGGCTGTATTTTACCGTTTTATAATTGATAATAATCGTTACTTCAAATGTTTCCAAGCGTTGAATTCGGATAACCTTGTTTAATTTATGCCATCTATGCAATAATAAGTATTCAGCCAATATTTATTTTGATGGAATTTTCTTGTAATGTGATCTTTAAGTTTGTTTGTTTGTTTGTTTGTTGTTTGTTTGTTTTTTTTTTGGGGGGGGGGGTACAAAAAAAGAGGAGAAGAAAGGTGACCTAATGGAGTATGGCATTAATTAATTACATGTGCTTAATTGATTATCTAGTTAATACATTGATTAATGAAGTTATCCCTTCGTTTCTTTCGCTATCTTTCGCTATATTTATATATATATAAATATTACATTATTTCTTTTTATCATTTTTCTCTTTCTTTCTCTATGTCTTTCTCTCTTTATTCCTTGGTTTATCTTTCTATCATTTTGCCTATTTTGCATTATTCTTTCTTTTTATCTTTTTTTTTCTGCTTTTCATCTGCAATTTCGTTATGTTTCTTTTTTCTTTCTTTTCTCTTCCTTTCTCTATGTCTTTCTCTCTTTATTCCTTGGTTTATCTTTCTATCATTTTGCCTATTTTGCATTATTCTTTCTTTTCTTCTTTCTTGTTTTTGTTTGGGGAGCGGGGGGGGGGGGGGCTTGTTTACAATCTTCTCTTCCATCTTTCGCCATGGTTTTTTTTTATTCTTCTACCATTTCTCTCTCTCTCTCCCTCTCTCTTTCTCTATCTTTACGTTAGGCCCATGTTATTATCCTTCCATCCCTTAACTTCAATCTTTCCTATTGTTATTCATCGATTTATCTTCACTTCCGTCTTTCCTTATAGTATTCTTTATATTCATTCTTCCATCATCTCTCTCATTGTGCCATTCTGTTTCTATTCATTATTATCAGCAATATAACTACATGTACCACAGTAAAAGGGAAATGGAACGTTTTTGGAAGTGGGGACTGACGCCTGTCAACTACAATTTTCAACATTTTGCAAGCGAGCGGCCAAACATTATTACAATGTATATATATCTTTAAAATGTGATCTCTTATAAATATGTATATAAAATTTCGCTTGGATCCAGCTGAGGCACTAGCGGTTTGTCTTGTTCAAAAACTCATCTGCCCCCGACAAGGGGAATTAATTAATAAGGTTGAGGATTTGTCAATCTGTCGGTCAATAATTGAATCTGGTGTAGCCGAAACCACTAACCCGTCTGCGTGGTCTAGTGGTTAAGGCATTGGCGTTCTAAGCCAACGACCCGGGTTCGATTCCCGGCGGAGACATTTTTTCAGCCTTTGCAAAAAAATTCAAAAAGGGAGGACAGCTCTGGGGAACTTTGATTGAGCTACGCAACGTTATTCTCGCAATTTCTTTCACTTGTATGTATTTCCACGAGATTTGCCAAAGCTGATGTATATGTTATTTCCTTACAAATAATGCTATTAATAATAATTTATTCTAATGTATACATGTATTCAAAGCATTCGCTTGGATCCAGCTGAGGCACTAGCGGCTTGTCTTGTTCAAAAACTCATCTGCCCCCGACAAGGGGAATTAATTAATAAGGTTGAGGATTTGTCAATCTGTCGGTCAATTGAATCTGATGTCGCCGAAACCACTAACCAGTCTGCGTGGTCTAGTGGTTAAGGCATTGGCGTTCTAAGCCACCGACCCGGGTTCGATTCCCGGCGGAGACATTTTTTCAGCCTTTGCAAAAAATTTCAAAAAGGGAGGACAGCTCTGGGGAACTTTGATTGAGCTACGCAACGTTATTCTCGCAATTTCTTACACCTATATATATATATATATATATATATATATATATATATATATATATATTGTGCATCATCATTAAACAAAATTATATGAAACGTGTCTACTCAAAAAGTGAAGGGGCTGCAGCCCAATCACCCCCCCCCCCCACCCCCGGCCCGGTTCCAAAATTGCCAAATAGACCAAATGGCTATTAGACGAATTGAGTATAGACCAAATGGTAATTAGACGAACTGACAATTAGACCAAATGGTAATTGGACGAAATGATGATTAGGCCAATTGGTTATTGGACCAACTAATATTAGACCGAATGATGTTAGACCAATTGGCTATTAGACCAACTGGCTGTAGACCAAGTGGCAATAAAACAGCGTGCGTCGTATATTATAGTGTAGGCCCTCTACATTTGTGTTATATTTGATTATCACTATAGATTGAAACGATACACTCTTAGAAAAAATTGTGCTTATGGGGTACTCATTAGCTCCAAACTGGTGCCGGATTGAAAAGGTGTCTACAAGTTCCATTAAAAGGACCTTAGCCATTGAGCTTAGATTTCTCCACCTTTTGTTATGCGTATTAGTCTTTATCATAATCTGTAGATATTATTTAAACATGTCCACGATAATATCTATCTACATTCGTCATTTTCAAAATACTTTGGTTTGATACAAATTGTATAAATGTGTTATATTGCATGTTGTTATAATTTATTGATTTCAGTTACTGGATATATTGTATTTTTTCGAAGGACGATAAAATATTGCTCAAGAGTAGGCTAGCTCTTTGCCAGTGCTCGTGATGAGCACCTTTAAAGGTGTCGATGAAAACCTTTTCAAAAGGTGCTTAGGGACACCCTAAAAGGTGGCACTGGTGTGGCAAATATAAGCACCTTTTAAAGGTGCTCAAACAAACCTTTTTTCAGTAAACGAAACAGCTTGATGGGAGGAATTTTTAATTTGTAAACAAATTTTTAGGCATTTTACTCCCAGTGTAAAAGATCGTATGCTCGATCTGTAATGAAAAACACAAGTCAGAAAAAATTGGAACCAGTGGGATTCGAACCTGTCATCTACTGCTTGCCGGGCAGCGACTTAACCACCAGGCTATTCTGGTTCACGGCCAAGTCACGATGAACTGGAATCAAATACCCAAGATCCTCTTCTTTCTGACTCATTAATATTCAAACGGTCCGCCGTAGACAATGGTTAGTAAACGAAGAAGCTTGATGGGAGGAATTTTTAATTTGTAAACAAATTTTTAGGCATTTTACTCCCAGTGTTAAAGATCGTATGCTCGATCTGTAATGAAAAACACAAGTCAGAAAAAAATTGGAACCAGCGGGATTCGAATCTGTCATCTACTGCTTGCCGGGCAGCGACTTAACCACCAGGCCATTCTGGTTCACGGCCAAGTCACGATGAACTGGAATCAAATACCCAAGATCCTCTTCTTTCTGACTCATTAATATTCAAACGGTCCGCCGTAGACAATGGTTAGTAAACGAAGCAGCTTGATGGGAGGAATTTTTAATTTGTAAACAAATTTTTAGGCATTTTACTCCCAGTGTTAAAGATCGTATGCTCGATCTGTAATGAAAAACACAAGTCAGAAAAAATTGGAACCAGCGGGATTCGAACCTGTCATCTATTGCTTGCCGGGCAGCGACTTAACCACCAGGCTATTCTGGTTCACGGCCAAGTCACGATGAACTGGAATCAAATACCCAAGATCCTCTTCTTTCTGACTCATTAATATTCAAACGGTCCGCCGTAAACAATGGTTAGTAAACGAAGAAGCTTGATGGGAGGAATTTTTAATTGGTAAACAAATTTTTAGGCATTTTACTCCCAATGTTTACATTTGCAGGCGAAATGTTTTTACATTTGTGGTTGACATGTTATGACAGTTGTTTCATCATGACTTTATTCAAGCTCAAGGTTATTTTGGTGTACATAGACAATCATTACGGACCAGGTCCATTGTCTCGTCCAAGACAGATGGCAGGTCGGGTTACATAGTATAAACATATAAGAACATTATACAACAGTATACAGGTACTAACAACATTACAAGGTTGAAGAAAGCGCAATACCGCTTTCATTGTATCATTAAACTGATTTAAGTTTGCATTGTCCCTCTTACTGTAAGGTTGAGAAAAACGCTTTTATTGTATATTAATATATGTGTGATAATTATTAAACTGTAATTTAAGTTTGTATTGTCCCTTTTACAATATACCTCAGAATAAATGTTGGAGTTTATAATAGACATTAATGATAGATACATAATACATATTAATGCCTAGAATTCTTAGTGGATAATATAAGTATCTTCCCTCTGTAAGACTTCAAATCATAAGTTATCGAACATTTTATAGACAGTGCATAACAAAGTCTATTTTATGCACATTTTACTCACAATCATATATTACGCACTTTCTTATCTTGGGAGTCAAAAGTATTTCCCTGACGTTTAACTAAAATTCTAGGTGTCGCACCTCCCCCCATGATTGTTCTTTTCTTGCGTAAAAGATCGTGAAGGACGAGAGGATAGCATGTTTTGAGAGAGTCTGCAAGAAATCCTTAGGGCGGATTTGAGATGCAGACTTTTTAAGCAATTGTTTTAATCGGTGCTTATTGTCCCTACTCAGTAGCCCCCTCACCCCGACTTCTACTGCACAAAGAGACACAGTATAACCCCTGTCCTGGATGTCTTGTACCAAAGAACTATACTTATCCATTTTTCTATGATGGGCGTCCTCCAAATTGGTCTCGAAAGGGACAGTTAATTCTACTATTACTATCTCCTTGGACTCTTCCAATGATATCACAATATCGGGACGTTGGCTCGTTGTGAGAATGTGGGGCGGGATTGTACCTCCGGCGATAGAATGACCTTCTAAATCGGCATATATTTGACCGTTCGGCAAATTTTCATTAAATGTTTTGAACATGTATCTCAGAATGTTGTTATGACGCCATTCGTACCTATTTAAAAAGATGGGACAGTTTGAGAGAATGTGGTGAAGAGTACCCGTAGTATTAGGGCAAAAAATACATTTATTTGTCATACGTTTACCCCAGGTATGCAGGTTAGTGTACGAAGGTAGGGAGTCGATTTCTTGTTATGACATTTGTGGTTATTTTGACATTTGCGGGTGCAATGTTTTTACATCTGTGGTAATTTTAACATTTGTGGTTGATTTTTACATTTGTGGGCTCTACAGGGTCATCAAGTGTCTTGTCAGTGATTCTTAGTTGCTCTCAGCCAGTCAGATGCAAGGATTTCAGTAGCTTATAACAGTTATTGCAACTTGTCATTGATAACAAGTTTTATGAAACAGGGCCCAGAACTCCACAATAAACATGTATATACATGGTAAGGTAACGTTAGGTAGCCCTATATGGGACAACAAACAACCAAATACTTTGGACTCACCTACACGTTCTCGTTTCTGTTCAGGGACCTGAGTGCCAGTCTCTTGCCATTGGTCAATACAACGTCACTCACAAGGTCATCGTCGTCGGAATCAACGGCGCTAACGCCCTCGGTCTCTTCACCGTGCCCTTGTACAGCAACTACACCGAACCGGTGTTCGAGTCCGTCTTCAGGAATGGCGAGATTCGCGGCAACTCCCCTATGGACTACAATAAGCTCTACCGCGCTGACGTTAAGAATTTGCAGTCACACGATCAACCCGAAATTGGAGACTTGGACCCGGATTCGATTGTGTAAGGATGTTCTTCAGTGCTTCATCTATTGCATATCATTGGCCAATATTCTAGAAAGCCGCCGAACTGTATAGTAGGCCGGGGCCCCGTCTTCAATGATCTTATAAAGAGCTGCGATTGATTCGAATGAATCAATCGCAACTTAAGATTATTCGCAAGTGCATACTTAAAATTAAAAGGATAGAAGTTGAGATTAATTTTTAGTTGCGATCAATTCGAATCAGTGGCAACCATTCACTATAAGACGGGGCCATGCATGTTTAAACCCCGCCATATCGCCTTAGTCTCCAGATTTATGGAGTTATTGGAGTAACAAATGTAAATTTTAATATATAAGACATAATAAGAAAGATAACTGAGAAGGTTTGAATTTTATTATTGAAAAAGACCATTTTACTAATATATTAAATTTATATACTTCTTAAATAAAATTCGCTGTTGACAGCAAACGTTTACCAGAGGCTTACCCGACAAAGCAACACGTAATTCATATAAGATGGTTGATATCCCTATAAATGTCATCATACAGAAAAGGGGAATTTAGCTCGTCGTCTCCTAGGATTCGAGAAAATACACACATTAACCCTAAAAGGGCCAGGGGTGGAATCCACCCCCTAGACGTTTCTCACAATATGTCCGCAAAGCGCAAGCCAGTCGCCGCGGATCTCCCGCATATTTTGAGACCAAATTCGCAATGTCCGGGCATGCGGTTCCGAAGTTACTCAACATTTCGTACTTGCACGTCAGACCAAAAATTGCGCAAAAATGTTATTTCATGTATAATTTCAATACAAAATGTTTTTCAGCCAAAATTTAGAAATCTATGAATATTTTTACATTTGCTGATTAAAATTAATTTATTTTATGGTGTTTTATGTCCGCGAAAGTGTCCCTGACAAATTTCATCAAAAAACAATAAAAAACAAAAGGAAAAAACCAAAGAAATACATAAGAAATTTTAAATACAATAAAATACATAAGAAATGAATTTTGATACCGAATTGTTTTCAAGTATATTTGCTAAGAATACTGGAAAGAGTGTCTAGACCCAAAATTAACATTTTTTAAAGCTTTATTTAATGATTTAGAGCAAAATTTTGATTTCATGCATAAATTTGCATAATTAATTAATGTGAAATGTTTTCATAGCATTTAACTATACAGTTATGTAGAGTATGTTGTGGACGACGTACGTGCCGATTTTTGGCGCGATCGCGCGGTCGACGGTCGAGATCCCGGGGGGGGGGGGGGGTGGATTCCACCCCCCCCCCCGGCTGTGGCATAGCCAAAATATCCCGGCCCTTTTAGGGTTAATGTTGGCATACATAGCAAACAGGTATATCATACAGAGAGCTAAAAATGTCTCATTTTGTTACTGACTATTGTTCAGGATGATTATTGCTCATTGCTCTCTCTCTCTCTCTCTTCTCTCAAACAGGTTTATCCCCCCTGAAAACACCGTTGGTCGTGTGCCGCTGGTGCTGGTAACCAGTCGAGTCAGTGGTACGCTCACCATGTATCAACTCTATGAGATACCTAGGCATCAACTCCTCAGGCAACAGAGTAAGTACCTCGCTAAGACGAAAGTCCAACCCCAAGTGCTAAAACATCAAGATAACCACTTACAATGCATTCGTACCTTTCAAATACAAAGGAGTCTGTTGGATGAGATTAAAACTGAATAAAAGAAAGCCTGACAAAAGCCATTCTTTTTAGACGAAAATATTTAGTTAGGGATATATTATTCATTGCATTTAAATGTTATGGGTAAAACTGATCTAAGATGGTTTTATTGTAAATTACAAGCGAAATGTTGTTCCCTAATGTTATTCATGATTATTATAGCAAAGAAAGCTGAATGTTATTTTTGCCAATCATACCCGGCAGAATCTTTTGTTCATCTGTTTTGTTAGTGTCAACATAATTATTTTATTCTTTTAGCTTCATTCATAATGGTGGAATTCATAAAAGAGAGGAGCTAATGACATAAAATATAAAATATTCTAGTTGGATTCAGAGGATCAAACAATAAAGCTTCGATAGAGAATGTAAACTTGACAGTCATAATTTATATAGACATATCATTAAAAAAATTGAGCAATGCACAGGAAATTAAAAGAGTGCTAAATATTTCTTCCTTTTTCTCCCGCTCTACTTCTATTTTTACTTTTTAAACAGGAACTGCTCTTGATGGAGGCGCCGAATGCATAGCCCCCTCTACGACGTTGTCTTTGGTATTCTCCCTCTTCACTCTTCTCTACGTCACATTACGTCACTAAACCTCAACCTGTCCTCCTGACAAGCCATGCGCATGGTCAGATTATACTGATCACGTGATTATTGATATTTCAAATCGAATTTTTCTTTGAAAATCTTATCTTTTGTCGTTGGATGGTTCCTGGAATTTCGTAACAGCATTATTTTGTAAGAATGACGTCATTAATATATTGCAAACACAAATATAATGTAAGGTGCTTTATGAGCAAGGATTGAGATACTTTGAACAATGTCATCAAGGTTAAAGGCTTTGAACAGACATAACATAGTCTAGCATTCAAGATATATGAAGAGCAAAACTCAATTAAAACTGTAGAAAAATGCATCTGTCCTTAAAATGATACTCATTTATGTTACATGTGAACGAAACTGCTTCAAAATGTGTTTCCTAGTTGTATTGTATGTCGGTTTAAATTTTGTTAAATTTGTATGTATTTTATTTTCCTCTTCTATAAATTACTGTGAAATGATACCTAAAGAGGTGAAGCAGTGCAGGTATCTATGCTACTGTAAATAGACCTTTCTGAAGGAATGTAGTGTACATAATAATCATCTATTTCAGAAGAGCGTATCGCTTTGTGGTAATATACTGTCATCCCTGCTGGAAAGAACAGTGTCCAACAGTGTGTTCACATATTCAATGTTTAAAACGCTCGAATTTTAACAGTGTGAAGATGATTCACACTTTGTTTCACACCGTGTTTCACACTGTGAACACACTGTGGGACACTGTGTTCTTTCCAGCAGGGATACTTTGGCAAAAGCTAGCAAAAGTATGGTTGACTGATTGAATCATAGATGAAAATCATGTGAACATGGTGAATGTTTCCAATGATATGTTTCAAGTACATGTATATTCAATTGCCGAGTGGTGTAACGATGTATTTAGGTATGCTGTGTATACTGATTTTCTTTTTATTAGCTCGACATTATATTTCTACTTTTTGCAACAATTCTTTTTGGTTCCTAATCTTTTAATCTTCATTCTCCCTAACTGTAATTAGTCTCACTGTCTACCCTTCACTTTCCTTTTTCCTTTCTTGCTTTCTCCCCTTTCCCATCTTTTACTTCTCACCCTCACCCCACCATCTCTCTTTCTCTCTCCCTCTCTCTGTTTTGGCTCCATTCCATTATCTTCCCTTTCGATTTTCTCTTGATATCTTACTTCGTACACAGAGCTTTCACGTATCACTGTTAACAACAGTTGCTTGGATAAATGCTACGATTGTAAATACTCATCATATAGATATTGAATTTAATATGGTTTATAATAACTTCATTTATAATTAAAAAAGAGAAAAATATAATCACATGATTATAATTATACAATACAATATTTCATCTGCATTTCTTACACTGTACATACTTCAGATTTTCTTTCTACATTTTGCATCATTTATGAAGTTTACTCCACAAGTTATATATGTATATGTGGACTATTTCAGCAGTTCTAAACAAATTGTCTAAAAGTGCTGAAATATTTCGTATTACAAACACTTCACGCAAGGCAATATAAAATAATTAACGCGTGGTATGATTATTTGTAAAGTTCTCATTAAAAATCTTGCTTTGCTTTTATTACATCGCATTTGTTCAACGTGCTTTATATTTTGTGTTGAAGTTGGCCCCTCTTGGTATCTTTCTTCTAAAATTAGGTCAGGGTTATGTCCCGAATCATTGAAACATCAATAAATAACAATTTATTTTAATTTTTTCTTAAAGTCTGTACTGCTATGGGTTAAAGGGGCAAGTACTTCTAAAATGATACCTGGGGAGCGTTTCATCAAGCGTTTTGTCAGTGATTTTCACCGACAAATTTGCTCTCAACCAATCAGATGCAAGGATTTCAGTAGCTTATAACAGTTGTCGGTGAAAATCACTGACAATATGCTTGATGAAACGCTCCCCAGTAATCGTAATTACATTGACAGACCCCTTCCATTTGGCACTCTTAGAAATGTTGGGTAAATGCCACTGGGTAAATGAAGATTGGGCATAGGTTGGTTAAATCTTGCTCAACTTTTACATGCATTTATCCAACATTGGTCAAAAATAAGAATGAAATTGGTAAAGTTTACCCAAAAGTTGGTCGGACTCATAAGGACCCTCATGTTGGGTAAAATTTGGGTAAAATTTTGCCCAATATTTCTAAGAGTGTAACGCTTGAATTACGATCAAAATCAAGCACCAAAATTTAATTCTTTTCGAAGTATATAATTGTGAGGAACACTTTTGATCACGCATTTCTCGCTAATATATAGATACCATGTCTACAGCTACAAGCGGAAGCAATGTGTTATTATCACATCTCCTTTACTTTTCTCGAAGGCCCTGCATTTCATTAAAAACGCAAACGAATTAACGTTCGTAGATATTCAATCTATATTCTCAACCAGTACTCTTTCTGATTCGTCGGTAAGTAGATATGACTTCAAATTATTACCATTCTTGGAAACACTAATCAATTAATTTATTATCCATGGCTTAATACAATTCGTAATTCGCAGCCATTCACTGAAATGCAAGCAATTTACAAATAATAAAAAAAACCCGTCAAAATATATCCGGTGTAATTATAGCAACAACAACACAAATGATAATTTAAAAAAAGAGACAGTAAAGATTTCCACCAGAAGACAGATGACAGTACGTCAAAACCTCACCCCCAAACCCCGTCCCCCATCCCCATGTAGAAACAAAATCACGTTATGATTAGTCACATATGTAAGTTAATATTATATTTCAAGAATGTTTTAGATTTTAAAATGATTACCAGTTTAGTGAACTGTCAAGAAGCTTACAGACTCTCCTTTTGTATTTTTTTTTACCAAGTATACTATTTGCAAGAAAATAACAATGAACCATGATTTTGTTAATGAATACAGTTGAAGACAGGGGAGAAAAAAATCCGGGATCACGATCGTTCAGAAAATTCCAATTCACATTACAAAAATATCACGTAACATTAAAAAAATACTAATATAAAAATCTTTGTTTTCCGTTATGATATAAAAACGAATATTTCGTGGAAATTTTTAAGAAGGAATTTTAATACCATTTAATGACCCATCAAATGCGTACGTCTTCGGCTACCAGTTTATCTCGATTATTTCAGATATTACTTATAAAATGAAATAATGAAAACAATATAAAAATATACAAATTCTTAATCATACTTTCACAAACCAATGGCTATAATATTCTACACGAAAGACGATGACTGTGTTTGAAAAAGCCCTTTCGATTTTTTGAGAACTTTCATTCCTTTCTCTCTCTCTTTCCTCTCTGCTATTCGTTTTCTCAGTCTATCCAGGACTACCTGTGCCTTAGCCATCCCGATTAGTTCTCGAAACCTGGCCACGCTCTCAAAGGTGAGTCTCTCAGAGAGCGGCATGTCTTTGGCATTCAATATCTGCTCTGTCGTCAAGCTTCTGTTGATATTGAACTCGCTCTCTTTCCGACACTCCACAACCAACTTGGCGGTTTTTTTCTTCCTCTTTATGCGAGAACTTGTGGTCGAGGCGATCCATGGCCGACATCATCCTCGAGTGCGTTTTTTTTCCGCTGTAACGACCGAAAGGCCGCATATGCGCGGTCGAGGGAATACTGGGTAGAAATGGTTGGCGCTTTCGAGGCTTGTTCTTAGCGCGGACGCTTTGTTGTAAAGCGGTGTTATAGAGGAAGTGGTCTTTCAAGTTCGATTTCAGTTTCTTCTCGGTCGATTCGTACTGCGACTGTTTGAGATTCTCCTTTAATTGAAGTTGCCGGGTTAATTTACACGCTCCAGCTCGCGATCGTCCATGCTGTTGAGGGTGCCAGCTTGGCTCAAGATCTTCTGACTGACCTGTTGTAGGGCGAGATATCGGTCGTGTCCGCTTGGAAAGTCACTCCTGAATCCTTTAGCACCCGCCATCGATTTACCTGTATGTAATTGAAGAAAGATGGAGGTGTATAGCCGCCAACTCTGGCCTCAGGACTGCACCTGATGACTGATTGACAAAGAGAACAATGATTATCATTCAGTGCGATAAATTCCTGTGGGAGCAAATCACGCTAAGAATAGTGAGTGGCAGGTCAACTACCATCCCTGCATGGAGCCATGGACAACTAACCCAAGGACAATCTCCGGACAACTTTTTCACCGAAAACTGCCCCTAAAGCGACCATTCTTTGTTAAATAAGCTCTCGAGCTTTCATGGGTCATCCTGTCAAGCTTTCATGAATTTTTTATGTATGTGTATATTTGAACTTGACAAATAAATCAAAATACATGTACTACACTTAACAGCAGATAGTTGTCTTGTGGTCCTGGGGAGTGAGTTTTCTTTTTCCTGGGAAATGTTCCTAGTGTATACGTTGTCCAGGGTGGTAATCAAGAAACTGACAAAAAGAACAATGATTATCATTCAGTCTGATAACTAGGGGCAAATCACTAAAGAACAGTGTTTTTTCAGGACAACTATCCTCCAGTCTACCATCACTTGACCACTACCCCGTGGACAATCTCCTGACAACTATTCGCCGAAAATTGCCTCTAAAGCGATCATTTTGTTAATACTACACTCTACAGCAGATAGTTGTCTTGGGGTCCTGGGGAGTTATCCAGGGGCGGATATAGCTTTTTTCCAAAGGAGGGGTTTGACCCAACGACGATGCGGAGCATCGTCCACAAGCCGCATCTTTGGGGGCTATTTTGAACCCTCGTAAGTGATGTTTTCCTGGCATCTACTAACGCAATGGAGACCATAAAATTGTTTTTTACTTGGCAGCCCAAGGGGGGGGGGGGGGGGGGGGTTAAACCCCCTAACCCCCCTCCCCCGTAGATCCGCCACTGTTATCTTAGGGTATATTTCCGGGGTAATTGTCCTGGGAGTTGTCCGGGATGCTCAAGGAAGTAGTGGTAAATGTTCAATCATTAGATTCACTACTCTCCTATCGATAGTTTGAAAAAAAAAAATATAAAAAAAAGACCCATGGAATATAGTGAAACATGGGAATTCTCTGATCTAATTTACTATGTGTAAATTGGATAAATACACCAAAAGTGCATTATCGACATGGGCAAGTGCAAGGTATCTTACCTCATACGTTACGCTCCACATCTCAGATTTGAGTATATTTCAATATTGTATTATTATTCACGTCCTCTTTAATAGAGCTAGGATCAGATCAAAATTTCAGATCAAAAATGATAGAAATTTATTTTAATCACATCGTAATAATTTGATAACGTATGGGACACTGAATTGAAAAAATGTTTTGGACTTGCCCATTACTTTCCACTCATATAGCCAGTTTCCTATCAGTAATCGTTGAGGGCGGGACTTCACAAAATATTAGGAGTATGTCGGTTTGTTCGTTTGCAGGTTGCGTTCAGACAGAGCAAAAAGTTCATTGGAATAGAGCATTCGCATCTATAAAAATAACTTGATTTAATATTTGAAAAAAAGTTTTGATATGCTCCTTGAATTATTCTAAAAAAGAGAACCCCTATCAAGTACTATTTTAAATTAGTTTCTTATCATTTTATTTAGAAAAGATCGATTCTCATTAACACTTCATCATATATCATTTAAGGTCGTTTCTAAAATAATAGTTATGAACGAAATGTAATCAATATAGTAAGTGCCAACATTTTATTTCTTTCTTTTTCTTCTTTTCTTTTTCTTTATTTCTTTTTTCCTTTCTTCTGTTTTGCTTCCTTTTTTCTCTTTTTTCTGTTTTTTTATTTGACTCAATAAAATAGCCTATCGAGGGCTAAACAGCTTGAAAACAAGTGCCAACAAATTTGATTCTTCAATGGTAATCATACTTTAATTAAGAAAATAAAAACTTTATTTACAAATTTACAACCATTCGTATCAACATCCTAATGAAAATGATATTGGTCATAATACGGTCTCCTTGACCCTTAAAGGATTATAATGGATAAAGAGATCTCTCAAAATTAAATCTTTAGATGCATTAATATAAAGTGCCTTCAGTTAGAAGAAATTAAGACTTGTTCACCGGCTTGTTCGCTTATGAGAAACAACCAAGAATAAAAATGACGTGACTGATGACGGAAAATACAAATACAAATACAAGTACTACCACTTATAATAATACTACTACTAAACTAACGATGATAATGATGGTGATAATGATGATGATAACGATTAATAATGATAACAATAATAATAATGAAAAGAAGAAGAAGAAGAAGAAGAAGAAGAAGAAGAAGAAAAGGAAGAAAGAGAAGAACAAAAACAACATCGAACGACAACATTGAAAGGAGTAAAAGTGTTTCATAGATAATCTCAAATTAGATGATTATAGCAATGTCGATGCCACTTCATTTTTTTACATTTGTGTTCTATTAATTCTAATTTAGACAACAATGAATATAAATGTGAGTATAAAGAAGAAAAATCTGCTTCCAACACACTGAATCACATTCACTTTGATAGACACTAATATTACTTTATAACAGATACTTTAACAAGTGATTGACAGGAAAGTATAATGTGCAATATATCAAATAGTACCGTTAAGCCTATTTACAACTGTTTACGATATTGATTGAATGAGTGACGAGTTTGATAATGACATTCTTTTGGGTGGGTGGGTGCGATACGAATCTGTCCCCCTTTTTTATCGTAACACACATACATGGACCCCGTATTGTAACCAGCCGCCTCTCCTGTTAATAAGTACCAACGATTGCTAACATCGTCGCCTACTGAATTCAGCTGGCTTATACATTATCATTATGCCAGATATACAGAACATAATCAACTTTCTGGAAAAAAACCCCGACTGTTTACTAATCACTTTGATTTAAAAAAATGCCTTTATTCAATTTATGTATCATTAACTTTATGACTTTAAACTGAAAACACTATTAATAAGAGTAGGGCCTAAGATTAATACTAAGACTTTTAATTTATTTAACAAATCTTGAAGTTGGAGTATGATTCTATATTCATTTGTATAATGGAGTATAGTGTGGGCAAGATTTATGCAATCTAATCACAGGCATAATTTATATTTGCCTAGTTACAGGACGATGACATAAAAATCTCAGTAAACTTGGTTAAATTTCATTTCATTTCATTTCATTTCATTTCATTTCATTTCATTTCATTTATTCCGTTCTGAACAGAAGAACAAGTGCATAGTATACAGTTTACATATTTTTTATTTGTTTGTTTTATTGATTTTATTTCTGCGTTCACTAAGAACTATGTTATGAATGATGGATGCATAATTACTGAGGGAGTTGTATCAATTTTAACCTAATTAAGAAGGGAAAAGGAAATTAACCTGATATACTCCCGTGCCACTCATTAGGGTGCAATTATAATTAAATCATAAATGTACATGGAATGTTATATTACTATGAGCAGCTTATAGTTTGTCTTCCTATCCAGCACCCAATATCATTCTCATAAATAATTTGATAATTATTGAGATTAGGCATTCGATCTGAAAATTCCTAATTTGACTACATGCAATTATGAAATGTTCTGTAATGAGGCCACGAAACCGGGTAGGATTAGTGAATCCGTCTTGGGAATATGACTTCATGTACTATCAAAATTGTCACGTTCTCTCTCGTGACCTGCCCACGTACATATCAATTTGAGGTCACACGCGTTTCCATGGTAACCAAGATATTTAAAAAAAATGATGAAGATAATAAAACATGGCTACGGCTATATGCTTCAATTAATGTTTAGGGTAATCTACATCCTGCCAAGATGATTTTTACAGGATTGTTTTCTTTCCCTTTTGCAAAATATCAGCTGGACACATACATGTAATACCCAGAAAAAAATTCAATCTCGTCCACAAAATATGATCATGATGACTGAGGAGTCATAGCATTAGATATCAGTCAATGTGTCTGTAGAATAGTGATTACAAAGTTCATAACATTTTCCAGGAGACTGTTTCATATCATTATTATAACTTGAATCAATCAATTTACTTGACGCAGTACGACTTTCGTTTTCAAACGTGCTGGATAGGTAAAGTGGTGATTGGTATTCGAGCTAAACTACATACAGAACACAGCTTTTCAATGCGACAACTTCAAATTATATTATATTAAATTATATTATATATATAGCTGTTAAAAATGTACATCCCTAAATCAACTTATTTTTTAATATCATCCTTGAAACATCCCTATCAGAGAGAATCATATCATTTACCGCTGGCAGATAAATATTTAGTAACGATGTCAGCGTTCCTTAACGTTTCGGGGTTTTTTATGTGTCGATCTCTATACTTGTATCAAAAGATTAGAAAAGGAAAACATTTTAATTCAACCCTTCGATTTTTACATAACTGGGCATTAAACCTACTCCGACGTTTGCTAAGGCAACAATCGCTCCGGGCTTTATTTCGTCAAAAATTGAGGGTAAGATTTAGGATTGCAATAAATTTTCAGGTTAGGTTTAGATGTAGGTACAGTGTTTGGTTCAAGTTTGAATTTAGGAAATCGGTTAGCATAGGACATTGTTCACGAAACAACTGTCTCCGGAGCATGTGTTGTACAATTAACCATCCACGCACCTTTCGGTGTTAATAATTAGTCTGCCACCATACACCTCATACTCTATTCCACAGGAGATCAAGGCCCTAATTGACTGTTAATTTGATTTAACATGTGCAAGGAGACACAAAGGTGTGGGCTCTTAATTGGTGATTAATTTCTATATTCTTGGGACACAAATATAATTATAATGACGACAACAACAAACTGAAACCTTTTATGCTAAACTCAATATCATAAAAAGTGCATTTGTTAAACTATACAAATCGATTACATTGCATAATTATTGGATTATGTTACATATGTTATTATCTAAGAATATCTAAGAAATAACAAAATTATTGCCATATATTTCATGTACAACTGCACCCCTACTTTGTGTTGTAAAGATAAATCGTTTTAAATAATTGATGAGATAATGCGAGATGACCGATCAATACACGTTATGGGTATGCTAATACACTTTAACGCCATCCTAAATATTTATTGATAACTTTCCGAACAATCACTTTAGTGTATAGGGAGGGTTAATTCCATTGAGGCCTTTTAAAAACTATTACTATTCTCCTATATACAAATAGCCTACAAAATACTACATTATCCATCTGTTCAATCTTAGTTCTTTTCAATCTTGCATAGATTTGTTCCGTTCTCATCATTCACATTTCATTGTTCTCAACTTGTTGTATTAAACGTTCCTTGTTCCAAAGATTCGGAGTAAACAGAACCTTTGGATAAAAAAAAATCAGTCTATGGACTCACAAATTTTAGGATGAATGTATCGAATAAGTAACTGTTTGAATTGACGAAGATGATTCTAGATTAATTAATTAACATTTTGCTGAATAGTAATTAAAAAAAAAACCCTTTCACATATTGACAATCTCCGTATCTATCTACATTAAGATCTCAAACTCCTCGAATACGACTATCGCCATCCATTGTATGGCTCGTGGGGTGAGAAGGAGGTGGATAGTCCGGTCGGCCATGAAGTCCAACTCGGATTAAGTCATATAAATAGTAGCACGGCCTTTCCAATGTTAGTAACTTGGCTTTGGAAAGCCGCGGCAAATTTAGACTCATTTCCTGCCCGCGAACCGAGTCATCCGCCTGGCAGTGCACACCCGACAAACCCTTTCGGAAGACACGTTTAATGAGTTGTTGAGCTGAGAAGACTCTCGTGTCCCGGGTCCTTCAACAACCTTCTTTCTGCACCCAACGTCCCTCTCAGTCTTTATTTTGACTGCGGAGCTCACCAGGAAAGGCAGGAACAAGCTAAAGTTCTGTTCTTCTGCGTAGCCATTAAAATAGCAGTCAGCACCAATGTTCGTTGCGGGTTAACGTCAGTCGACCGATATTTGCAGCCAGAGGACTAGCTACAACAGATCGGAGAACAATCGAAGAAGTTTTCATCATGTTTTGGGGGTTTTGCGCGCTTTTGTTACTTTCTGCCTGTATGGTGTATGGGCAGAAGAAGGAGAAAACAAATGTGTTTACAATGAGACCCGTTTCGACGATCTATCTTCCACATAATTATGTGGCTGGTAAGAAAGCTTGGGGGATCAACAAAGATGCAGCCGTCAAGACAGCTTACGATATGGATACTAAACTGGCGTACAGTGCTGGTAAGTAAAAGCTGCTATAGCGACCACCTGTATAGAAATTAAGATCACTTGTCTGTCAAGACCACATTTCCTTGTTTACCTTTCGCAGCATTCTCATAGAACGTGTACTGGAGGAACGTTGATTTGAAGACAAACTGCCTATAAAGACCGTGTTCTTACCTCCCTGCAACCCGTCTACTGTATCCACTTTTTTCTGTTTCATTAGGACATTATTGCGCTTGGTAGGTTTTGAACCCAGGGCCCTTGGTCTACCCACCAAACCATGGTGTAATCTTGTTATTCATATGTCGTGTGAGAAGAGTCTTAAACAGAAGATGCAGAATGCAGTTGATATCATTGTGGTTATAATAAGCAGATTATAGAAAAATCAGTAAGTGCCTTAAAGGCCAAGTCCACCCTAACAAAAAGTTGATTTGAATAAATAGAGAAAAATCAAACAAGCATAACACTGGAAATTTCATCAAAATAGGATGTAAAATAAGAAAGTTATGGTATTTTAAAGTTTCGCTTAATTTCGCAAAACAGTTATATGCACATCCTGCTCAGTATGCAAATGAGAGAACCAGTGACGTCACCCACTCACTATTTCTTTTGTATTTTATTATGTGAAATATAGAATATTTTAATTTCTGAAGATTTCACAATTATGAAGCTCTCATTGAATTGTGTATAGGTTGCAACAATGTCAATTACACATGTTCAGCGAGGAATCAAACCTTGTTTCACATTATAACAAGGAAAAATTAAAATATTTCGTATTTCATTTTGTTAGGGTGGACTTGGCCTTTAAGTAAAACAAGTAAATTTGAGCAGAAAGTAAAATGTGCAACAAAAAATGGGATTTCAGAGGTAGTGGTTGGTCTTAATATGATGTGTCTATATAGCTCTGATATCAAATGTCTCTCAAACTTAAACAAAATCATATAAACAAAGAAATCATTATATATGTCACCGATTTTTTATACCCTAAACACTATATTATCCTAACCAACCATCTCCAATAGAGTCGCTGCGTTCTACATCTGCGCTTGTCTAGCTCCACTTGTTACAAATGAGTTTTCAAAAATTATTGTATTGTATTGTTCCCTTAATGAATAAATTAATAATTAAAGAAAATAATTGAGTACGTTCTCAAATGTGGAGTATTTCTGAATTATTTTCAGGACAAAATGCTATTTATCATTTCATACACAAAATAAACTTTTTAAAAATCAATTTTATTCACAATTACAAGTTATGGAATTTTGATAACGTCGACTGCCTGAGATCCCGTATAATTCTGTCTTATCTTAGATGAAATGAGCAATCACCAAGACTAGTCTACGATTTACTGCGTAGCCACATACCCTATGTGTCTAATCACGCTGGTATATGCGAATTAATTTGTTGATTAAACCATGGGTAAACGCCAACCCCAAGTAGGACACACCCTTTTGCAATTTCGACGTTTCTATTAACACTAGGATTGCTTGCTCCAAATCGTGCTACATCCCTTGGATTGCATGCATACTGAGGAATGTACTTTCTATGTGTTGATTGCCAGTCAGTACCATGACCTCTGCTATGCTTTGATCAACTGGCACTAGGCATGACAGAATACATTTTAAAACAAATTATGATAATATATAAAAAAATAATAACACGATCAAAACTACTTTCTAAAAAAAAAATCAAGGGCAATTTCAAAGGCCTATTGTACTGCCCATAGAAATCAGGTTCGGATTACGTAATAGGCGATTGTGATGTTCGCACATTTCTAAAGGTGATAGACAGGGCCACTGAAATTGCCTTCAGTTGATTTTTCGAAAGTAGTTTTTATCGTGTTTAATATAAACAAGATAATAAACGGGTATACTTGCATGTAAGAATAGGCCAGGCAGTTTTGTAATTGAATTCTAAATTGTCTTAAATGCAAGAATTTATCAAAGCTCGCCTATAGAAGATTTTAAATCTACTGTAGGCAAGCTTTGATAAATTGCCTATAGAAGATCTTAAATCTACCCGTCTACTGCCTGACATGTCAACAGCTAATATGTATAACTCATGTTCTGATAACTACTACAAATTAACAGTTCTCGTACCAGTGTATTCGTCATCACGCGGAGGTTGTAACAAATATATTTAGATTGCATTTAGCTATTCAAACAATGGTTCTCCTCTTTTGGCATGTTCGGCACGATTGGCTAGGCCTGTATGATGTATTTATTTAGCACTGATGGGAAATGCACATTTTTTCATAGCACCCATACAATACTGAATATTCTATGGCATTTAGATCCCTAAATTTTAAAGTCTGTATTCAGGCACAATGTTAATTCCCGGGGATCATTCCTCTACCATATTGCAAAGGAGACCCATCATGGGCATGAAATGTGTGTCGAAAATAGGGAAGGGGGATGAAGAGAGCGATAAATAAAGAGAGAGAGAGAGAGAGAGAGAGAGAGAGAGAAGGGGGTGAGAGGGGGGGGGGGGGGTAATGACCCCTTCAACATTTTGTCAGAAACTCTGAAATTCCTTAAATACCATTGTAACAAATTTGCCAATAGCTATAATCAAGTACAAGGATTTCGGTAGCTCATATTAGTGACCATTATTATGACTTTTGTTATTGACAACCGTCTCATGAAACAAGGCCCCTTGAGTTTCTAAAAACATTTTCAACAGTGAACTAAAGTTTACCAAAAAATACAGGCAAATAAAAAATCGTCACCCAAATGTCCTGCATTATACTGTAATCATTGGGCCAGAATCCAACAAACATAATCCTACCGAATAAAGTGACAGAATACAGTGGCGTAGCCGGTCCAGATACTGAGGGGCACCAGCACCGTTTAGGGAGGGGGGGGGGCAACGGTCTTATTGTGGTCGTATTCCCTTCCCCTCTCTCACTTTTTCTCCTTTTCTCTTTTTTCTGTCTGTCTCTTTTCCTTTTCCCCCTTTTCACCATTTGATAAGGAGGATACAGTGCCCTTGTAGCTACGCCACTGACAGAATATAATCTAGCGGCATCAAATCCACTCGCTCGTCGAAAGAAAGGAAGCGGGTGATTCTATATTTTATTGGTAAGATACCCGCAACCCCTGGGACAGAAACTCATGTTCAGATCCTCTTGAAGACTTCTTAAGACAAGTCAGGGAAGATGATTCATATTCCTTGGAAAATTCCAGAAAAATATAAGATTTTGATATCTTGAGGAGCCGTAAGGAAACCGGAGTAGAGGAAGACGGGTTTTTTTTTAAATTCCGAAACGCGTAAAATAAAGTTTCACCACGATACTTTTGTAAAGTTTCCAGTGCAATCCTTTGCTTCCAGCTCTTAATTTTTCTTCTTCATTCTTTGCAAGGTTTTAAATTCAATGATAACAAGTGCGCCATTGATTAGTTTTTATTTTTTAAATTCCCGGAGTACTGTCATAAAATAATTCATTTACTTGACTTTAAGGTCCGAATACCTGCCCGTGCATATACAGACAATGCATTTTACCTACAATTCTTGCAAATATAATGTAAGTACTTGGTAAAATCTCTTACCTTGTGAAATGTGCGCTGTCAATGCAAGAGTAACAATGTCCAAAGGTCCAAAGGACTTTGGAAACGTATGTTGTATAATAATGTGATCATTGGCGGATCCAGGGAGGGGGGCACTTCCGGCCCGTGCCCCCCCCCCCCCTTTTGGAAGAAAAGTATGCATTTTGACCCATAACCCCCCCCCCCCCCCCCCCCCACTGAGCGAATTTTGAAGGTCTGGCGAAAAAAAATTGTCGAGCTGAGCGACTTTTCGAGAAGCTGGCGAAACCAAAAAAATACGGGTCTACCTTTTCCAAAAGTTGACAAACCTTCATTTGTGTGCCCCCTCTTTTACTCAATCCTGGATCCGCCCCTCAATGTGATAATGAGCATGATGAACGCTTGATAACCCCATATTTATGTTACTATCACTATCATTCATGTTCTCACACAAGTTAATGCTACCTTTGAAGAAAACCTTAAAAACCCTAAACAAAAACAACATTAATGTAACAGCAACAAAAACAACAAAAAACTAGGCTATACGGCAAACCTTAAAATAAACCAAATTTGCACCTTGCGAACCTCTTCATCGTATTAAAAATAGAATGACTGATGAATTAGGGCATACATCCAATGAGGTTTAAAATCAACATTTGCCCTTTTCCGGTGGATTTTTTTTTTTTGGGGGGAGGGGCGGGGTGTATCATAGGTTCATGTACAGTTTTGCTGCTACTCAGTATACCTTCATGATCGTTATTTTTGATTTATTTTTGATTTATATTTTAATAAGATGGGTATCAAAATATATTTGATGTCATTTCAAACTTAAATAATAGGGAAACTACAAAAGCGGATTTCCATTTTTTGCTTATATTTGTGTTTATACATCAGCTATAGTTCCGATAACGATGATTTTTTTTCACCACGAGCATTTGCATGAATGACCCCAACTTCTGGCAGATAAACCTTGCTCTAAACAAATTATCCAATGAATTATATTACCACTACTACTACTACTACTACTACTACTATTACTGCATGCTGCTACTGCTACTACTACTATTACTACTACTGCTGCTGCTGCTATAACTACTACTACTACTATCACTAGTGCTGTTATTGCTGCTGCTACTACTTCTACTACTACTACTACTATTACTACTACTACTACTACTACCACTACTATTACTGCAACTATTACTGTTACGACTACTATATGATTTCTACATTCTTCTACTACTTCTGTCGGCCAAGTTCGTATAGTTGATAAATATATAGGTTATGGGTCTGAAGTTTTAATATTAAGAATTCTGGTTTATTAATCATGGGTTCTAACCAAAGTACACTAAATCTAACTTGAAATCTAGGACCATATTACTGGGAGGAATACATTTAAGATATCATTATCTCTAGTCAGTTAGTGATATAGTCCTCTTTCGTGATCTTAATAAATCAAACTCACAGAAATACTAAACAAATTTGACCCTTTCTTGAGGCCTTCAGGATGCTTGATAAGACAGTAGAATAACAGGGGTGAGCTATTTTCAGACGACTCCAAAAAGCGCCTTCGAGTATAATGAATTACGTATCATATGTTTTTGGCCAAGAAATTTTATTGTCTTAATGCATATAATATATATATATTTATCAAAGTTATGAATAATGAGGCGAAAATGAAAGCATTATGTTTATTTCTTTGTGTTTGTGAAACAAGGGATTGACGAGTCCATATATTATAGGGCGACAGCCAAGTCAATGAAAATGTGAATGAGGGATTACTTCTAATACCTCAGTTGTGACATTGAAACGTTTTCAAGACAGAAGATCTGATTGTATTCACATCGGAGCCAAATAATGTTATAAAATGTGTCCTTGTGATCATGTGGATTAACAATGACAATATGAATACAGCAATGGGTAGATCCAAATAGGATTAACTTTTTATTGTTTACGAATGTACCATTCCATCACGTTGGTAATTGTTACGCAGCTACCGACTGATCTTAAATCCGAATATGACTAAGTGTATGTTGATAATGACAAAAATGATGTCCACCTCGATAAACAATCACTTCATCCTAAATTCTCATCGACAAATATTTTTTTTTTAAATGTGTCTTAAGAAGTTATTAGTGAAATATGAATAGAACAATCAGTTTATCTTCACAGGAATACCCGATACTTTTCGGTCACTGTACATCATACATACTATGTTAAAAATCCATTTAAGAGGAAACTCGAATTTCTTTTTATATAAACACATCACCTACTATCTTATTATGTAAGCAATACGTGTCTATTTTGAAGTGGAAAATCGCAATTGTTCATGAGAACTCATTAATATCACAGAACAAAGTCTATTTCTCAGATTGAAATTGCCGGGAAGGATGGCCATTTCTAAATCCTCAAATTATGGTCTGACACCCAAGCCTTCCCCTCTCTCTACTGAAATGTTAACAGATATAATTATGTCTAACATCCTCTGCCCACCCAACTCTCTCAATTGTGTAAAAGTAGAATTTCGTCATTTCTTTTTTACAGTCTAAATAAAAAACTTACAATACTAGGTCGACATTATAATCATAAAAAGACTTGGATACCTGAAACAATCGAATCCTGTGAAATGATGACGTAACAAGAAAAAGTGTATCAATAATTTATTGTTAAAAACTTTGCTTTATCTACAAGAGCCACTTACATCACATTTCATATAACATTGCTCACGTTTTAAGAAGAAAGTGTCATAAATTAGCACGATGGATACCGTAATCTGGAACAGCAGTTGCCTAATAATTAACAATCATCAAGGTATTGCTTTTTCGTCTAGTATCCACTATATCTATTTCAGAGGAAACTCGAATTTCTTTTTACATAAACACATCACCTACTATCTTATTATGTTAGCAATACGTGTCTATTTTGAAGCGGAAAATCGCAATTCTTCATGATAACTCATTTAATATCACAGAACAAAGTCTATTTCTCAGATTGAAATTGCCGGGAAGGATGGCCATTTCTAAATCCTCAAATTATGGTCTGACACCCAAGCCCTCCCCCTCTCTCTACTGAAATGTTAACAGATATACGTATAACACCCTCTGCCCACCCCACTCTCTCAATTGAAATTTGTCGCGTAACACCACCATTATAAATCTCACTTTGCAATCGTCTATGTTCAACATAGAAAGGGCGCCGTAAACGATTAACTAAAAGCCAGTTGGTGAAGAGCTAAAGCATTCGCATAACGTGGTTAATGTGGTGATAATTTAATTACAGCATCGATGGCTTTATATCAGCAGACAAAGACGCCATTTTCATTTCCTTATTGTTTCTTCCTTTTCTAATTTATTTTGTTTTAGAGACACCGTCGCTCTTGAGATCATGTTATCGATATCACATAATAAACGATTTTGTTTCCTGCTTGAAAATGATGAACATTCACAAAGACTGACTGATCAGTGCAATACGTGTTCAATCAAACATATGTTGTCAGCTGTGGAAAGTGTGAATACAAAATGTGAATACAATATTTCAGTAAAATTTGAGTGAGAATTTTTTGATCAGCATTTCTGATTGAAATCACATTTAAAAGCTTTCTGCTGTAACTATACAAAACCATGTGTAATAAAGCACGTTACCTACACTGTTAAAAAATATGTGGGTATTTTTACAGGAAATTTCCTGGCAGTCGAAACGCCAGGAGTGCACGTTATTTTACAGCCTCATGTAAAACTACAGTCTGTAAAAAATATTTCCGTTTTTTTACAGGAAAGAGACTGTAAATTTAAAATAATTTGTAGTCAGTCTCAAGGAAAGCCAGAAAGTCTGTAGTTTTACAGTTATTAGTGTATAGCCATACTTTATGTTATCCTATTCTCTACCTTAATCTATCCTATCCTAAACAAATCCTATCTAGTTAATTGTGTGTGTGTGTGTGTGTGTGTGTGTAATTGGGTTTTTACAGACGTGTATCAATCAATCAGATATGATTATTTACGTCTGGGACCGACCTTTAACGTCACCATCCGAAAGACGTGACTCAGTCTCGAACCTGGGTCCGCTGAATCAGTTTATAACTTCCACTGGTAGCTGGATTACAGGCGCACGCCACAACGCCCAGTTAAATTCAATTCAATTCAATTCAATTAAATTCAATTTAATGCAATATTTTATATGCACCTTATAGTTTTTTTTTATTCCTTTTTTGTGACAGTTACTAAATCGGGCAACCCCAAACCATACGCTTACTAAAAATTAATGAATATTCATATAAGTGTTTTCCCACATATTTGGTAATTTAACAGGGTAACTTGTTAAAATATGAGAAAATGTTTTTTTAACAGTGTTTTTTATCGGGCGATTGAAAATAAATGCTAATTTCCGGTAAACCAACAAACTTGCTGTTGTTTTACAGGAAAAAGCCTGTAAAATTGAAATGACGGCAATAACTTGTAATTTCAAGGGCCAGGAAACCTGTAGTTTTACTGTTAGTTATTTTTTACAGTGTATTATAAAAAAAATCAGGGAATTGCATACATTGTGTAAAAGTAGAATTTCGTCATTTTTTTTACAATCTAAATAAAAAACTTACAATACTAGGTCGACATTATAATCCTAAAAAGACTTGGATACCTGAAACAATCGAATCTTGTGAAATGATGACGTAACAAGAAAAAATGTAGCAATTGGTAAAAACTTTGCTTTATCTACAAGAGCCACTTACATCACATTTCATATAACATTGCTCACCTTTTAAGAAGAAAGTGTCATAAATTAGCACAATGGATACCGTAATCTGGAACAGCATTTGCCTTAATTAACAATCATCAAGCTATTGAATAAGTGTATAAACGGAAATAGATAGTTGAATGTATTAATCAATGCCAAACATAACCTCTGGAAACTAGATCGTAGACAGGTGCGACGGACGTCCCCCATCTTCTTTTGCAGGATGTTTCTTCTAAATCGGGAGCGCGGAAGTTTAATCCTTGACCACGCCGGCCACAAAAATAGACACCAGACTTTGCAGGATGCTTGTTTACGTGAACCCTTTGACAACAGATTTTCTTCTGGTCGGAAGAAATCATGTGCTTAAGTCTATTCTATAATACCATGGTTAGAAGAAGCCTCGTGAAACTTACTAAACGTGACAGCCGAGACTGAGCTTAAAACATGACACACCCCTTATACTGTCTTATATCACGTAAGGCCACGCCATCGGTTGACAATCCATGCAGTGATAAAAGAATAGAGCCAATTAACGGATAATCAATTTTGATCACTTTTATTTTTGAAGATGACATGTTATGCAAACAAATTTCCTCACGATGATCCAAGTATAACAACTTAAGAGGAATTATACCAACAATGATATTTTTAAACGAAACACCTCTTTCTGTCCGGCAAGGCGGAATACAATAATGTATAGTCCTAACCAGTTTAATTATCATCTTAATTGCTTCAAATTAATAAAAAATAATATACATAACAACATAAAATGCATCAATTTACTTTTTTTCTCTCTTCCTGCACTTCACTTTCAAGTTTAGTTTATCCAATTTCCATATTTCACAAAATAACATAATTTCATGAAAGGGAAGACCAAGTAACAACAAAATCATTCTGTGTCATGACGACACCGAGCTCTCTATATTTAAAGGGATTATCACCTCAATTAGATCATTATCAGTCATTTGCCAATAGCGTATACCCTCTACCTAAATCATATCCCGTAAATCAATTATATAAATTGTCTTGAACACACCAACCGATAATCATATACTTGAAACTTTCAAATTCTAAGCGCTTCAAACAGTTTAAGGACAGATTTAATTACAATTCTACCAATTTAATTATTCACTTGAAATTTGAAGGCTTTATGTGAAGGACAGAGACATGTTTTTAAATGCTAACATGATTATAGTTTAATATATGTAATGATGACGGTTTGAAAAAAAACTGTACACATTCAACAGCAGAAATCTCAATAGCTGGTGCTTCTGTTTAAAAGAATTATTGTTGACATCAACTTAACATTCGGGATGTGGCAGGTTATACGTGTTAATTTGCAAAGTTCTTTTGGGAATAGTTGTCAATTATTATTACCTATTTCCTTTACAACAAAAAAATACGTGCATCTTTTTTCACGTTCGTATAAGTAATATGGGTAACGTTTATTACAGGTTTTGGGTGTGTTTGAAATTCAAAGATTGGTGAAACTTGACCATTGCAAATCAATTAAGAATATTCGGATTTCCTAAGACCTTTTGGAGAATTTTCAAGATCCGTTCTACGTGTCAATAAAACAGAGACATTACGTGCGCATGTATCATGATCTTTTTGACCCAAGCATGCCGTTGCTGACCTTCTAAAGAAGGATTGTGATGGATATAAACTGTAATGCGTATTTTTTTAATTACTGGTATTGGTCACTCAATTAGTGTTTCGAGCGAGAATCAGTTTATTATAATTTCATGATCTTGGATATGTCCCTGTATACAAAATCCTAATCCAGTCCAAGGAAATAGGTCGACTACAACCCATTTGACCGAAGATTATCGAGATTATCGGTTCCATTTGTATCTCTTTCTTCTTGCTCTGCTTTCTTGGTATGGAAATCTTTCAAACCCTAGACAGGGGAAGGAACTTTCGAGTTGTCAAAGAGCGATATGGCTGCACATGTGTTTCCATAAAGTTCATCGAGGAAGTCGGGCAAGGGTCTACTCTCCGTGATTTGGAATAGGAGAGAGAATTGAGGCACATTCGGGGAAAAATAGAAAAGTTTAGACAATTATAATGCAGGTATATTATCTAAGCGAGAAAGAGAGAGAGTGAGAAGGAGAGAGAGAAGGAGAGGGAGATAGGGGGCATGGGAGGTAGAGGAAAAATAGTTGACAGGGATTCAGACAGACAAACAGAAACAGAAATGGACATATAGAAACATAAAAAATAAGATTAAAAGCAAGTGAAATAAAGATTGAGAAAAACGGAAGAGGGACATGACTTTTGAGAAAATATGTTAAACATATTGAATTATTTTTTAAAAGATGATAGCTACTATCTCACCTCCAAGACATAAACCAGTCCACACCCCTTAATATGGAAATTGAGAATTTTGTTTGCATGCTGTAGCTAACGACCGATTTAACATTCTGTTGGTTAATGAAAGTCTAATATTTTCCTGGCTTTAGTCATACTATTCACTTTGCCGATACATTCGCTTGGGCTTCCCAGAACATGGGAAAAGCTGGATTTAAGATCATGACATACATGGCACCGAGTACTACCCATCATCATACAGCTACGTTTCTTAAAATAGCTGATGCATCTGCGGCCTCTCGTTTCATTTTCTCTTTCCTATTTCTATTTCGGGAATTATCACTCATTGTTACAATACCCACATACCTGCTAACCTCTTCGAGGTTTATTGCATACTAGTAGTATAGGAAATATTATGTCCCATAATCTTCAGTTTAAGAAAAGAATGTTCACTTCGAGGCCCTTTGCAGAACGCGTGCCAGTAATTTGATCGTAGTAGTATTTATTTTAAGGGGATTTTCTAGCATGTTAGAAATCAAGGACGTTAAAGGACAATTAACCCCACGTGATATTCTAGATGCACCTATTGTCTGCTACGTCTTTCCATGGAGGCTGCCATTTTGTGCATGACACGGATCATTAGGTACCATATGCATTGATAATAGCCTACCTTTACAACAGATACGTCGCTTTGTTCTGATTGTATTACGATTGTTATTGGCCATGGGCCTAGATAATTGACGACCCATGAGTTCTAATAGCCATCCTGTAAAGCAGATTCCTCGCTTTGTTTTGGTATTGTTACGATTGTCTCCGTCCTTGACGTCAATTCTCCGTCCTTGACGTATATTTTTTATGAAGTATATTTTTTATGAACAAATTAAGACCTTTTAAAAAATATATAAAACTAAACTTACATTTCAGAATATGTGACTTTATCTAATATATATTTGTCCTCTAAAAATCAATTACAAGTTAACGATGAAGGAAATTTTACTTGGGATGAAAAATATGTTCGTGTACACATAAAGTAATGGCAGCCCCCTTATTATTGCTAGCAGACGATAACTTGGCTGGAAAATAGTGATTTATATCTATATCCTGTGTTTTTACATGAAATTGCATGTATCAAATAAGAGGCATATACTACACCATTCAAAATAAGCTAATT
This sequence comes from Heliocidaris erythrogramma, assembly GCA_025617745.1. Lineage (NCBI taxonomy): Eukaryota > Metazoa > Echinodermata > Echinoidea > Camarodonta > Echinometridae > Heliocidaris > Heliocidaris erythrogramma. The sequence goes on along the minus strand of CM046865.1, from coordinate 16,271,445 downwards.
CATACGCTGAGGTTAATTTCCCTTTAACATCACATTAGCTATTGTTTCAATAATGTAGTTCTATGAATGATTGGAAGGTAGTAGTAGTAGTAGTAGTAGTAGTAGTAGTAGTGATAGTAGTAGTAGTAGTAGTAGTAGTAGTAGTAGTAGTAGTAGTAGTAGTAGTTAAAATAGAAGTAGAAGAAGACGAAGAAGAAGAAGAAGAAGAAGAAGAAGAAGAAGAAGAAGAAGAAGAAGAAGAAGAAAAAGAATAAGCAGTAGTAGCAGCAGTATTAGTTAGTAGTAGTAGTTGTAGTAGTACATGTAGTAGTAGAAGTAGGAGTATAGAAACAGTTATCTGTATATGAAGTAGAATATAAGGGTGACGTAAATATTTATCTAATTTAATTGTCCCTATCGTCATTATCATCTGTATATAATTACTATTGCTTTAACAATATTCTCTAAATCTAAACATTGTCACTCTTTTTTCATATCAAATGCTATATTGTTCTTTTAACCACGGCTTACAGGTCAGACAAGAGGCTTGTCTTATTTGCCAATAAAGCAAACCATGAGATTTTCCATACGCTATCAATATCTTGTTATGCATGGTGTTAACTTCGTCTAGAGCCCACATGTATACGTAGATTAAATTGTGCTATGAGCTGTAATACGTGGCAGTCATATCAAACAGCACGGACTCAACAGGCTGGAAATATTCTACCCCTCTCCCATTCGAAGTAATAATCGCCTAAAACTAAAGTTGAGTTCTGGTCAAGCGATTAAATTGTAAAAGAAACCGTCTGGCAGCAGTTATTAAAAAGGGTTGATTTTGTAGTATATATGAATCGGTGTGTACTGTAGGGTTATGGAATCATCAAAAATGATAAGAAAGTGACCCAATCTTGCTGAAAGTTACTTGCGCTGCACACAGAAATTGCTCTGTGGTGCTACACACATGTTGCATGAAATTTTGGTTAAACTTTTCAGCTATTTCTCGTCGTATTTTGAATATGAGGGCAACTGAAGAGCAGTCCTTTAAAGGGCCCATTTCTTCTATGATATTCTTCTAAACTAAGAATGAGAAAGCTCTCAAGTTTTTTTCCACTTTTCCCAGAACTCAACTTTTTCTTTAAAGGTGTCCATTCCGGAATCTGATTTGGGTAGGCGGTCTACGCTAATGGGAAATGGTGATCTAATTTGAGGTGCTAATGGCTTTAAGATGGAGAGCCCCATATCGTCACACGAGAGAATGAGTTTGTGTTTAGCAGGGTGGTTGAGGTTAGCCCGGAAACCCAGGCGGTGTAAAGGGGGAGTGCAAAGGAAAACCTGGATTGGGACTGGGTTGAGTGAGAGCCCGTCCACCAGGCTCCCTCAGCTCAAGATATGGTTAATATCTTCCGTTTCCATTATGGGAGATCTTATAAATCGAATGGCAAGCCCGAGACTATGTTTGAGTTATATTTGGAAATTGTTTCCTTTTTCCACTCACCCGTTTCCCGTGTTGTTCTTCGTAAACAAAAATATGAAAGGATATGCTAGTTTTAGATCAGCAATAACATCTAGTACGTCTAATATTTTTTTACTCCTCCCCCTTCTTCTCATCCTACAACTAATTTTATTAATATTTATACTACTTCTTCTACTACTACTATACTACTACTACTACTACTACTACTACTACTACTACTACTACTACTACTATACTACTACTACTACTTCTACTACTATTACCACCACCACCACTACTACTACTACTACTACTTCTACTACTACTACTACTAGTAATAATAATAAAACTACTATTACTACGTCTACTTCTACTACTGATACTACTACTACTACTCCGTTACTACTATTGCTACTACTACTACTACTACTACTACTACTATTACTACGACTACTATAGATCATACACATTTAGCCTAAATTATTAAACAAGTAAGAAAGTGGATAATGAATTTATTTTTAAAAATCTGAATTTGTGTATTTTCAAACCATATGCTTTATAGTGGCAATTTGTTGTGAATACTTAATTTCCAAATATCTGTACAACGAACGTTCTTTATCAGTATGAAATTTCATATAGATGAAGTTTTCATAAAGATTTCCTTCCCACTTTGTGACAAACGTCATCTCAAATTTGACTCCCACTTGACCCAATAAATCTTTGAATCCAACAGATTTGAGCGAAATGAGCGAAATGTTAATTCTTTGCGGTAAAGACTGGTGAAAAAAGTAATTCCTAAATGACCTCAATCATTTTTCACTTCGTTGAACGAACAGGAAAGTGTATGAATATCAGTAACATTGATTTTTTTTTTTCAAAGTGCTTTATTTTTTGGTTATAGGAAAAGAAATAGGAGTGGAGGTTGGATAATTTCCAAATGATATTTGGATGACATGCTGAACCTACAATGAATTATTAGTGAATTCTTTAATTCAACAAAACACCTTACTTACAAGCCAATCAAACCATTTCCTTATGATTTGCATATTTCCGTAATAAACAAATTTTGTTTACTTTTTATCATTTTATTGAAACGTCATGAAATATCTATTTTGATTTTTGATTTTTATTGCCCACTATTTAACACACAAAATCCCATTGACTTTCGAAACCGGTAATAAACAATATATCGGCCCGTAATTTTGTTGGCTTGTCAAAGCCGGGAAATAAAATGTAAACATTGCATTACTCAGATGTCTGATATGGTTAATAATATATAATATGCATATCTTGATAACGAAGAGTTTTTAAATGACCGCAAAAGGAAATATAATCACGTAGAGCGGGAAATTAATTGTCAGTCTATTATATACAGGTATATAGAATGGCCTTGCTTTATTGCTTTATTATTTGTCCTGACAATAACGATTTATATAGCTTTTTAAAATATGACTTGTCTCCGTGGCCGGGGGGGGGGGGGGGATTTTTACGGACAGTTGTCGGTAAAAATCACTGACACAACACTTGATGAAACGCCCCCCTGATCATGGCATTGACTAATATCCCTGTCATAATGGAGAGAAGGGAAAGGAGGGAGATGTTTGGTTTGCGTGTTATAGTCAGTGGTCATAATGTGGCTTAATGTAATTTGAGGTGTTAAGACCACCCAATCATACACACACACTGGCATTGACTAATATCATTGTCACAATGAAGATAAGGACATGGATGGAGGCGTTTGGTGTGCATGCTATGGTTAGTCATACGCGCTGTGACTCCAAACTTATGACTCCATAATCCTGATTCTGGCAATGATTAATATCTATGTCGCAAGAGCAAGGGATGCGTTTGATGTGCGTGTTATAGACAGTGGACATACTCTGACTCTATAAATAACTCCATGATCCAGATTCTGGCATTGCCCAGTACCCCTGTCACAATGGAGAGAAGGGCATAGAGGTATCGTTGGTTTTCGTGTTATTATCGATAGTCGTACTGTGAATGACTGTTATTCTAGGTGCCAAGACCACCCAAACATCCAACAGTAAGTGATAGATTAACGAATTATTATCTCATCAAATGCAGTGGCAGATCCAGGATTTAAAAAAAAAGGAGGAGCAACAAACTGTATAAAAGCGTGACTACGTAAGAAAAAAAAGCGATCCGCCTCTGAAATGAAATGAACACAAAGTACCTATCCTACACATTAGTTGAGATATTTAGATATTAAACAATATATTATTTTTATTATTATTTTTTTTTTGGGGGGGGGACGTAACAATGAATTGATTAAAGAAAGTGTTTTTTCCCAAATGCAGTTTTATACTGTCGCGTGCAGATTAAGATTCATAATTAGATATATTTTATTAAAATAATTCAACAAATACAATCCTTATGGTATGAAATGTTCTCTTAAAATGTGCAGACATCTCAACAATATATCTAGCTTTATCCTATCTGTATTTTATCTAACACAAGCCATGTGCATCACAGTTTAAACTTTTACATAATTATCAGTCTTAAGAAATCATTTCTATACGTGGGCTACATATCGGCCTGCAGAGTTTCGGAAAATAGTCACATTTCCCTTTTTGGAACCTTTCCAATATGTTTGTTTCCATCATCTAGAAACAGATTTATACTCATTTTAACCGACTGAGCAGACTTCCAAAATTGTTGAATAGAATATGCAATTAATTCATTGTCTTGTGACATAGGAAGAACGTATGGTACGGATCAACCTAATATCCGTCGCCTCCCTTTCTTCTACTCGAGGTCCAACGTATTTAAGGGCACTGTGACAGCAGAGTTGCGGGGCGGATCCAGGGTTGTCAGAAGGGAAGGGGAGGGGGATGGGGTACATCCCATTCCCACTAACATGATTTCGGGGATTCTATACCTCTGTGGGGGTGGGGGAGGAGGGGAGGGTAGGATGTGTAGGAGGAAAACATTCCCGGCATTATATTTTCCCTTTTCCCCTCTTTTTCTCTTTTTCCCCATTGCATTGCATTTCATTTTTCCATTTTTTTGTTGTTGATCAGGGAGAGGTGTAGCCATTTTGGCTTCCTTGATTAACATATGCGGAGTGTGTCACAATACACAGTTTGAAATATGCTAACCGTCTCCCACATGGTACAATGACAAAATATTGCTATTGATAGGCAAAAATGAACAAAAATGACTAAATATCTTTCATAGCTAGTGCGTTTTATCACTTCACTTTTAGGCAGTGTTTAGTCTTATCAGTCTGGAAAGAAGGGAAGAAGAAAAAGCGATGGGGTGAGGGGAGAGGAGCAGAGGGGATGAAAAAAGCGCCTTAAGAAAACAAAGGTCAACATCATTTCAATGAGTCAAAATTATGTTGCAAAGGAATTGTCTGGATTTGACCATTCAAATCAAATTAACCAATGTATTCATATAATTTCTCACAAACAAAACTTAAACTAACCATACAATTTGAATAAAAAAATGATGTTTTTCTGAGGCGTAAAGAAGGGAGATGCAATGGTTCTATACCCCCTCCCCCATCGATTATGCCAAGGTGCCTTGTGTATTAATCAGAGACGCAAAGGGGAAGGGTGTTAGGTCCAATGGTTATACAGCCCTATGCTGCTTCCCAACTTCTGATGGATACTACGGCAAGGAAATGATATCATTCTCGCCTGAGACTTAGGTGTGCGATATCTCTGCTATAACGGGAAGCTCCTCGATGCAGCTCGGTCATTTATAATTACTTTAATCTGTCTCTTTTAGAGCGACACGTTTCATTCAGGAAGAAATCCAACTCAATTCGTCACATGGTTCACAGGTCACTACGTCCTATGGTATCTTGTTAATGCAAACTGATAGAGAGAGTATCGTTATTAAGACAGTTATATGATGATGAAAACATATTATACGTATGTTTTCAAGAGTACTGTTATAATACTATTAAACATTTTCAAATATCCAATATTTCTCAAAGCGCATATATAGAGACTTGTTTAATATTATTTTCATCATTGTTATTATAATTATCATGATGATGATTATTTTTGGTATAGTACAATTTTTATTATTATCATTATTATTATCATCACCAAGGTTTTTGTTTTCTTTAAAGATAGTATCAGTAAAATAGTAAACAAGTAAAGCTTTTGATATATAGACAAAGTATAGTTTAATAATCAAAGAGGTGATTTCAAATATCTTTTCATAATTGGGCAACATGTAAACTAGTCTTTGATTGCATGTATTTTTTTTCATGCAACCCCTCAGATTTTGCGGTGAAACTTGAGTGAATATATTTTGGTAATACAATTAAGTTACAGCATGATATGACCATGGACCTTACCACAAGAAGTCCATGAAATAACTTTCTTACTAACATACAGTCTTTGAAGGCCGCTGATTGAGTTGTGATATTCCTACTTAGATTAATCAGACAGCCTAATGATTATGCAAACCTGCCGGGAATAACATAATTGCTAGTTGCTGTAAGTGATATAAATAAGCTGGAATGTTTTTTTTCCACCTTGGTTAAATGACTTGCCAAGCACGTGGGAGGAGTGAAAGCTATATGTAAATGTATACATATATATATATATATATAAACACCTAATGGGTACATTAGGAGGACAGTTTTTGTTCTTTTTCTTTGTCCAACTGTCGACTTAATGTACCAACTGTCGACCTAATGTAGGGGTCTCTATTATGACGAAATAAACTGTATTGTTAGGTGTCTACCTAATGTACCCTTTAGTCAAATACATGTATATATATATATATATATATATATATATATATATATATATTATATATATATAATGTATATTATATTTTACTAAAGGGTACATTAGGTCGACACCTAACAATGCAGTTTATTTCGTCATAATAGCGACCCCTACATTAGGTAGACAGTTGGTACATTAGGTCGACAGTTGAACAAAGAAAAAGAACAGAAACTGTCCTCCTAATGTACCCATTAGGGGTATATATATATATATATATATATATATATATATATGTTCTTCCATTATTCTACACGTTGATTAAATTATTAAATTAGGTTATTTTTAGTGTATATGAGTAGCGAATATCTTATGATCTTAGTCATCTGTCAATTGAATTTGAAAAATGGCACGTTGTTGTCACCAAGAGGTATCAACTTAGATGTAACTTGATGTTTAAATTGCATTAGATTTGATACACGACGTAAAATTTAAAAAAATATAATTCCATAGATGTGTACAATGTTAAACATCATGTTCTGTTTCTTGAATATTACCTGTGTTTCTCCTTCCTGTTTATTTTATTTCTGAATTTGTAGCATTCTGTATAAGAACGTGAAATATCAAAACACAAATATGCCCTTTTGTGCACCAATAAGCTAGACTCTGTTTTGATGTAATAATGTAACAACTCATAATACGGCCATATATTTTGCACTAATTGCGAACGTAAAAATATCATAAATCTCAAACTTACAGCAGGCCATATATAGTTTTGTTGCTTATAAATAAAATGTTAGTAACAGTAGTACTGATTGTCACTGAATACAAGATGTCTGCATATTATCACAGGATATACTTTCGACCTGGACTTTCCAGAGTCAATTGAACCGTCCACGTAAATTATTGCAAATTAATCTAAATTTTGAATTGTACTATGTTCATTCCTGCTATCAGTAGACACAATGAATTTTCCCCTCAGTTTGCTTCACACGGGATAACGCAAATATGATTACGTAAAGTGCCAACAATAGCAGAGGCCTCGTACAATGTGTCGTCATGACTCAAAGCTTAACAATCAACACCGGTTCATTCTCTTGAAAGATTTCATACATATATATTTATATACATGATTGATTCAGTTCAGTCAATTAGTTTACAACAGATGTTATATCGGGGAGGGGGCGGGGAAGGGGATAGGGGTGAGCTAAATGCGGTTACTCCGTAAATTTCTCTTCTGAATTGATCAATTGTTTCCTGATGGCTGAATATTTGTAAACTTTCCCTTCTTTATTCACAATCATATTTACACAATTGTTTAGCAGGTTTCGCTAACGTCATGATACATATTGATCCACATTAACCACACGAACTAGATAAGTTTCTCTTTCTCAAAATCATCTCCTTTGAAAAACTTACAACTATACTTAGCATATGTGGAAATAAATTCTTGAAATCAACATCCCCATTTGTTAAAACCATACTTAACTTGTGTTCATTAAACTGTGGTATTTTATTTTTAAGCGCCCAGAGCCTTAACAACTACACCACAGTGTTCCTTTCATCATGTTCATGCACTGAAAAAAAATTCTCGTAAATTATCACAAAAAGTGTTAAACTTGACCAGAGTTCCGGGTTGACCGGTAGCCAACATAAATCTGGCAATTTTTACTCCGTTGACTGGTTATTTCCAGCGCATCTTATCTACTAATCAAATTCCCAAATTCCCAGTGAATTAATGCTAAAATAATTTATACGGAACATATTTAACCAGGCGTTTTCTGCGTGTGGGATGTTGTGGACGCGCATCGTAGAAGTGGAAGGTCATTGAATACATCTGTGTCGAGAGGGATAGATGCAGTTAATAACAAATTGTATTTGGACGCAGATAAATCACCCACATCGAACCCAGGACCACTCGTATGAGAGTCCGGCGCTTTAACCACTATATATATCACAGTGCTTCCATGGGGAGGCATCAATTACACGCGCATCCTCCCTCATCACAACACGATCCGCAAGCCAAATGTCACTCTGTTAATGAAGCAATGTGTCAGAACGAATTAGATTTTGGGCACCTCCCCAATTCTCACTCAGACAGGACAGTGAAAGTATATCATTTGCACGCACTCATATACCATACATTGACGAGTTTACACCGTTATATGATTTACACCTCCAAAACTTTTTCTTGAAACAACATACAATTTTAAATGCAGTGATAAACTAGATAGATAGATATGAATATAGAAAAGAAGATTACATGAATATTGAATAGAAAGTTTAATGAATATATGATAGAAGATTAAATGAATACATGATACAAGATTAAATGAATATAGACACCATTGTGTATGTGAAGTAGTATTGACTTAATTGAAATGTCTGAATGAGATGTTCCCATAGGAATATTTTTTTCTTTCTAAACTTAAAGATAAATTTGAATTCTAGTCACACACTGTGAAAGAAAGTCAAATCTCAAATTAATTGGGAATTGTTGATCTTGTCCACATAAGAACTGGTGTATACTGTGAGGTTTTGGAATTATCAAAATGATAAGAAATTGACCCAATCTTACTGAAAAGCACATGCACTGCACACAGAAATGGGTATATGGGACTGCATTTTTTATCGACATATGAGGGCATAAGTTAGAAATAGTTTCAGTGGACATTTCAACTATGATGTTCTTCCAAACTTAAATAAAAGGATTGAGAAAGCCCACAAATTATTTCTCATATTTCCCAGAACTCAACCTTCTCTTTAAGGTGTATCGTGAAGAGGTACAGTAGTCATGTCAACCAATGAGAGATTTAGCAACACGGGTAACATTTTGTAAACGGGAAGTTATTAGTTCGTGAGAGTAGATGCTGTCGTCATAGCGATAACTTTAAAGTTCTATCACTCCCTGTCGTATGTCAACCGCAAAATGAAGTGTTGGTCACTGTGTCTATTCACATGATTCATGCACAATGCCTCAGTGGTGGATGTCACATTATTAGTGTCAAAATTTTTAACCATTTTGAAACATTAACGGAGTACTCCGGCCTGAAAATAATATTAATCAAATGAATAGAGGAAAATTAAACAAGCAAAACACTGAAAATTTCATCGAAATCTGATAAAAAATAACGAAGTTATTGAATTTTTAAGTTTTGCATTATTTTGGGAAACAGTTCTATGCATGTCATCATGAATATGTAATGAGTTAGCTGATGATGTCACGTCCCCACTTTCCTTTTTTAACTATATTATATGAAATCTTCATGTCTATAAAAATATCTCCCTTGTAACAAAATAAGTTACAGCAATGATGAACTTACCACATTAAATAAGGAGTCAGTCATTTTAGTTATAGGCTTGGAGCAGAAAATTTGAATAATTGCAATTTCATATAATAAAATACAAAAGAAAAAGTGGGGATATGACATCATCAGCTCACTCACTGCATATTCATGATGACGTGCACATAACTGTTTTACCAAAATAATGCAAAACTTAAAATTCCATAACTTCATTATTTTTCATCCGATTTCGATGAAATTTTCAGTGATTTGTTTGTTTAATTTTACTCTATTTATTCAATTCATATTAATTTCAGGCCGGAGTACCCCTTTAAGGAGAAGGTTATGCTATGCATGCTGCGTCAAGCGCCTCTAGAGACACTTGCCTAAATTGTATGCGAGTTTGTATGTTTCTTTAGTGATGTCAGGGTATCTAACAATTACTCGACAGGAATGGGAATAAATGAATAAGGGAATAACTAAATGTAAATGACAAATCTACGTGGAGCATTACACGTGAATGTGTTAAGGTTACCCCACTCTTTTAATTACCTTAAATGCCACATAAAATATAACTGACCAAATATAAAAGTTGCGACTCTCTTTCTCAAAACATTCAAAATAAGTGTTTGAAATATACCTTGCACGGAATTCTATCCCAAAGGTCATATGAAATATATACAGAGATAAACAATTGACAAAATACAAAAACGTATATTTTTCTTGGACCATTACACGGATTTCTTCATTCTATTGAAACGCTATCCCGAAGGTCATAAGAAATTTATAAAAGATATAGAATTAACAAAATACCGAAAACGAATATTTTTCTTGGGGAATATTACACAGATTTCTTAGTTCAGTCCTATCCCGAAGGCCATAAGAACTTTGTTACCATTAGCCAATCCCTTTCCCTTGGACTTGCACGTAATAATATTAACTGTACCCTACAGTGTACACCATTACGAAGGTCGTATAAGATATACGAAGGAAGGAATTCAACCTGATAACGCTACTGAATGTATATGTGATACACCACTCCACCTAACATATTGATTAGTAAAACCGGAAAAGGGCAATTAAATGGATTTCGGTTACATGCTTTAATTCTGACCCTGGATATAAAATGTATAACTCTCATTTCAGGGCCAGTGAGGCACTCGGTGCAGTAGCAAACGTTCGAGGATTAACCTCAAAATAGTCCACCATTTAAATCTAGGGCACCACATTATAATTCTTAACCATATAAACAGGGTATGTGTAATTTCCGAGGCTCATCTTTAATCTGTTAATGTGGACAGGATGATTGTAACCTAAATAAGAAATATTTTATATTGAATATTGAAGAACTTTCAACAAGAAATTGTAATTAGTGAATAAGAGTATTCACATGTTCATTTTTTGAAATGTTCATGTCATAAATATTGTTTTTAACATTGCATCCACTTTTAGCTATGAACTCTGCCATAGACATAGCTAAAGTCTTGGTGTAATTTCATGTAAAGATATATCAACACGAAATTGGCTGAAAGTTATCATTAGTGGTATGTGACGTTTGTGGATAAAACAACGAAAATGAATTATTTGACTTTTAGCCAAAATAGACGCGTTTCATGTTTATATAGACGCAACCTTGTGCCAGTCACACTTCATTACCATATAACATGAAAGAAAAAAATGGTTATTACTTAATAGGATGACTAGAATATTTTGAGATTAAGAACCCTTTTGCCAAGATCACAATAATACCTCACTCTAATTAATATGCTGATAAAACACAGCGTGAGCCAAGCGAGAAAAGGAATGTATTTGGCAAAATCTCAAAGGACGTTTTTATTTGGGCAAACTTGGTTCCCTTCTGAACAGTTTGTTGAAGGTCCCTGTAACGCATTTCAATCATTTTTAGAAGGGAAATTCTTCTTGATCAGATCTTATACTATCAAATGCTCATGTGATTGTTTTTTCAGGTCGCCCGAGAATACCTCAAGAAACAATAGCTTTATAAACTAACCCTCTCCTGGGTCATGAGCTTATTCATATGTCACCATAATAGACTTTAAGTTTGAAATTTTCTACTTCAAGTGATGTAAATAGTAAATTGTGACCAAAATATGCTTTTGGTACTATCACCTTTTAATATTATCGTTGACATACATAAAGATATTGCTGTAAGACGGGAAAAATGGGAAAATAATTTAACAAAAAACAAGAGGGGGAGATAAACGGAAGAAGAAACGAAGGCAACTCCTAGAATAGGCCCTTCCTCATAATTGGACTAACGCTACGCCATTGACAGAGAATGTAACCATGGTAACAAATAATGTATACGTCAAGGGCACAATAGGAGATAACTAAAATATCGTAATTTCTTTCTTTAATTTCTCCAGGTAAGAAATGGATCCACGTTGTCGACTTCGCGGATGTCTTCTTTCCAAAGATCCTCGATAAGTTCGAGTCGCCACGCCCTCTCACGGACATCGCCGAGTGCGGGCAATATGTCGCATGGGCTGTGGAAGGCGCGGAGATCACAGACAGCGGGTCGGTCGTTCTCTACGAAAAGTTCTCGAGGGTCAGCCGAAAGTGGACAAGCAAATGTGAATTTACAGGTAAACAATAATATTCTTAACATTTTCTCTGTATATTCTTGTATCATACTGTTTAATATTTCCTCCTTTTCAGCTTATTTTTCTCCTAATATTCTTCTTCTACTTCTTCTTCTTCTTCTTTTTGTTTCTTCTTCTTCTTCTCCTCCCCCTCCTTCTCCTTGTTCTCCTCTTGCATAAATTTCTTCCCATTGGCATGCAGACCAATGGAGCAATTGTATTTTAACATTGGCGACAACTCTGTTTAAAGTAGTGTCTAAACAAACATGGTTTCGTTTCTGTCTCTAAAACGCCACGTTTCTAATTTCGACATCAGCTAAAAATGTAATTACTAGGATTGTTTTAATGAATCGGGTACGTTTTTCACACGGACAAAAATCATGATGAAACACACTCTCAGACACACAAAAATCACATTTGCACTTTTCGTCTGTTTAAAAAAACGGATTGGTTAAGTAACATGGCTAAATTTAACTGCCATTTAAAAGTAACAAAACAACTGCTTTGTACTGTCAGGTCTTTTAAAAACAAAAGCTGTCAGAATGTACGGATGATGTCTTGATGGTATACTTTTTCTATCCTCTTATCATATATCGTCCTGAATTCCATGGTTTCAGATCAACTTGCTTTAACATTATTTCTCATCATTTGACATTATTGAAGATATAGGTTAGAAACAAGTACCAAAGCCCGTAGTAGCTAATCAGTGTACCATACGAATTATATTCTACTCTCCCAACCAAAAGGTGACAATAGCTCCAGCTTTCACACATTAACAATGGGGGAACGATGGTATTTCTTACCGAGTGTATCATTTTCACTCTTATTGCAGAAAAGGCAGATGATCAGGCATTTCTTACGTTGTTTTCTTGTGTTTCTTACTTACATAGTTGGATCCAGGCCAAAGAGCATCAAATTCACCAAGGATTGCTCCACCATCGTCGTTGCTAACGAAGGTGTGGCTGATGTGGCCGGTAAAGGAGCTGCTTCCCAATGGGTGAATCCTGAAGGTACAGTAAGCATCATTAGGATATATGGCAGAATGCACCAAAGGCAAGGCCAAGGACAAGGAGGAGGCGGAACGAACTCTTGGGGAAACCAAGGAACAACCCAGAATAACTGGGGTAACGCAGGAGGGAGAGGGCAGTGGGGAAACACTGGTCAAGGTGGGCCACCAAATGCGGGACCCAACAACGGACAGCCTAACTGGAATAACAGAGGACAGAATACAGGCGGGTGGAATAATAGGGGACAGAATCAGGGACCAAATGTGGGTGGACCAAATGGGGGAGGAAGAGGCTGGAACAATCAGGGACCAAACCAGGGACCAAATAGAGGAGGAAATGGCTGGAACAACCAGGGCCCAAACCAAGGAGGCAGGAATCCTAATCAAGGACCGAACACCGGTGGACAGGGTTGGAATAACCAGGGTCCAAACCAAGGAGGAAGGGGTCCCAATCAAGGACCAAACACTGGCGGACAGGGTTGGAATAATAACCAGGGTCCAAACCAAGGACCAAATAGAGGAGGAACTGGATGGAACAACCAAGGCCCAAACCAAGGAGGAAGGGGTCCCAATCAAGGACCGAACGCTGGTGGACAGGGCCCAAACCAAGGACCAAATAGAGGAGGAACTGGATGGAACAACCAAGGCCCAAACCAAGGAGGAAGGGGTCCCAATCAAGGACCGAACACTGGCGGACAGGGTTGGAATAACCAGGGTCCAAACCAAGGACCAAATAGAGGAGGAACTGGATGGAACAACCAAGGCCCAAACCAAGGAGGAAGGGGTCCCAATCAAGGACCGAACGCTGGTGGACAGGGCCCAAACCAAGGACCAAATAGAGGAGGAACTGGATGGAACAACCAAGGCCCAAACCAAGGAGGAAGGGGTCCCAATCAAGGACCGAACGCTGGTGGACAGGGCCCAAACCAAGGACCAAATAGAGGAGGAACTGGATGGAACAACCAAGGCCCAAACCAAGGAGGAAGGGGTCCCAATCAAGGACCGAACGCTGGTGGACAGGGCCCAAACCAAGGACCGAATAGAGGAGGAACTGGATGGAACAACCAGGGTCCAAACCAAGGAGGAAGGGGTCCCAATCAAGGACCAAATACTCGTGGGCAGGGCCCAAACCAAGGACCAAACAGAGGAGGAACTGGATGGAACAACCAGGGCCCAAACCAAGGAGGAAGGGGTCCCAATCAAGGACCGAACAATGGTGGACAGGGCTGGAATAACCAGGGCCCAAATCAAGGTGGAAGGGGACCAAACACAGGGCCAAACAGGGGAGGAGGAACTGGATGGAACAACCAGGGCCCAAACCCTGGAGGAAGGGGACAAAACCAAGTACCCAATCAAGGTCCAAATAGAGGAGGATGGAACAACCAGGGTCCTCAAGGAGGAGGTGCAAGAGGGAATCCTCAGATCCCCAACCAAGGAGGACCTGGTCAAGGACCAAACGTGGGAGGAACTGGGTGGAACAGAGGACAGACCAACGGGCCTAATGCTGGAGGAAGAGTTCCAAACAATCCAGGAAACCCTCCGCCAAACAATCGCCCTAATAATCCTGGACAGGGCCCATGGTTGATTCGACATGAACTTGGCCACCTCAGCCGACAGGTAAATGCTACCTTCTTAAGAGAAATCGTTGATCTTTAAAAAATTAAGGATTAAGTTTGCTCACCATACAATGTACGACATGTCCTTTATAACGTAAGGTTTATAACAAAAAAAAAATACATTAAACAAAAATGTAGATGAGGTCAGAATCGGGCATCGAGTCATGGCAATAAATTGTTTAGAATACCTTTTCGCCTCATATAGAAACGGCAGTACCCTCCGCCGCCGCAGACCCCGCAGTGGCAACCGCAGACACCGCAGTGGCAACCACAGACACCAAGATGGCAACCACCACAAAGACCAACATTTCCCCAGACCCCAGCCAGGGGGCCCGGCGGGGTACCTCCTCAAAGACCTGGATTCAATCCTGGACAAGGCCAAGGACAGCGGCCGGGGCAGAGGCCAGGACAGTTTCCTCAGAATCCACGAGGGCAGGGTTCTCAAGGACAGCGTCCTCAGCAAGGGGTGACGACCAGCAGAGGTACCTGTAGTGGTGGTGGGAACTTTAACCCAACAGTGACCACCATGGATTTTACAAAATTCAACCAGAGGTACGTACAGCAATTAAAGGTAAACCCAACCTTAATAGCAAGTTGCTTTGAAAGAAAGAGGAAAAATCAGAGAAGCAGATTGATGAAAGTTTGAACGAAATCGGACAAGCAATAATAAAGTTATGAATTTTTGAAAGTTGTAATCACTATTCATATGGGAATTTCTAATTGGCCGAATAGGTAATGTCACTGTGATGAAGCTGTGGACAACTCCCCCATTCGTTCGAACACACACAATGTCTACTTTGAAAATGTATTACTCAGTAGGATCTTTTTCTTTCATGAGGACCTATAACAATATGCTATCTCCAATATATTTTGAGCCCTGCCCTGAGGGTAGAAGCGCCTCGAAGAAAACCGCAAATTAATTATATTTTTGTGTACGACATTAAACGGGAGAGTTGTCCACAAAAATGTCATAATCGACTCACCAAATTGCCAATTTAGATGTAGTGATCTCATTCTTCAAACATCCGTGACTTTCTTAGTCCTTGTTCGATTTCTTGCAAACTTTCACCATCCTGTTTTTCTTATTTTTCTGCTTTCACACAAATCATCTTCTTACCAATGTTGGATTGCCCTTTAAAGGGATACTCAACCGCAGATTGTGGACGTTTTTATGCCGCGAGAGGGCACCGTGATCGTTACATGATCATGCCGTTACCCCGCGGGGCTGGTCGCCGCACAACATGAACGCTCCAGATTCGTTCGGCTTCGTGCAATCCGAAATGTAATCAGCAGTCCGACGGCGCGTTCGACGCACAAACTTTGTGTACGAGTGAACGGGGCTTACGCAATCCTGACTTTCCCCACGGCCGCCCGGTGGCGTATCCCTTTAAAGAAGACCTCAAAACAAAAAACACCACTTACCTGAACATGAGCTCCATCATTTTGATCTATTATCCATATCATTATTAAGAACTAATTTTTATGGATAATGAGGGTAACCGGCATTTAAGAGCTAGAAAGCGAGGAGTCACGGTAGTGGAATGCAACTACAAAGTGACTTTCAGAAGGTGATCATAGAGAAGACAATAAAGTTTTCAAACATAATTTTCGCTTAAGAGGGTATTCTCTGTATTTTGTATGATGAAGTGAAGGGGTGTAGAGGTGTACTGGATAAGATCACAAGGTACGGGGTTCGAATCCCTACCATAGCACCGACGGCCTTCGGCAAGACAGTAATCTACAAATCTAAATATTTGCCACTGTCCACCAGTGCGAGGAAATTGGTAAATGTCAGGAAGAAAATGATTTTGAATACTTTAGCGCCTTATTACGGCGTCTCGGCAAAAGCCGTGGGGTAATAAACATTTTGTATTAAGTGCACTATGGTATGTTTAGTATACTCTATACGGTATATAAACGCATCTATTTTTATTTTTTCAGGGCTGATTGGTTCACGGCTCAGCTAGTTCGACACCCATACACGGGTCAGATGGGTGATAAGCAACCTAATACATTCTCACAAGGTCTAGAACCCGAGTACGTGACCTTTGACCCAATGGAAACGACCGCATACGTCAGCCTTCAGGTAAGGAATATTAAGGAATACACATGACAAGTTGTCCTTCTTTCAGATGCTTATTTAGGTCGAGATGGACGGGGGGGGGGGGGGGGGGGGTTAAGTGGTAAATCACTAATACAGTAGAAGGAATATTGTCGTCATAAAAGGAGCCCATAAATAATTTCCCCATTTCATTCAAAGGCCTTATTCATCATACTGCAAAGCAATCAATAATGAAGAAGCATGAGAAGAGCCGTTATTTCAAAAGACTTGGTTTTACATTACATTCTTTATTCAATTCGAAGACAATTATACTACTCTCTATCACATCTAGCACCAGGTCAAGGGGGTCAAGTACCCCTAATGTTGTTAAATAGGGGGAAGGGGTAATTAGGGGTATTTGTCCGGGCTTGTCTGTCGGTAATCAGTGTAATTTTGTGAGGAGGTAGTTGGCCAGGATGTTGTCCGTGGGTTATTGTCTAGAGAGTAAATTCATTTGAAATCAATATATGAGTGTTTTTTCACTATAAATCTAAACAAGCTTCTGTTTTTTTCTCTCCTAGGAAAATAACGCCATCGCAAGTGTTGATCTGTTCGCTAATGAAATCACAGGTATCCATCCACTTGGCGCCAAACAATGGAAGCGATATGATCTGGACCCTAGTCCTGGCAATGGTGAGAACCAATTACCTTTTGAGATGAGGTGTGTTTGGGCATGACACCACCTCTCAAATTTGTCATTTTGAAGGACATTTTGTAAACCATGGTCACCAGCTTTCACATTATCTGGACGTTTTGTTTATGCTCTTTTGTTTTTGCAGTTCTTCGTTCAGTAGGCCAATTCTGTCCATCACTCCCTCTCTCCAAAGCGTTCTCGCAGCTATTATTTGTTACGTGCTAATTATGTTACGAGCTTCGCCAGAATATTTTGAACGAGAGTTGGTGTAGAAGATTTTTCCCGTCTGTCTGTACATTTTGAATATAGGTTATGATGTGAATAGAAACGATATGTATTATGTTCACTATTACTAGATTTTATTATTGTTATTATTATTATTATCATTATTATTACTATTATCATTATGATTTTTTATTATTTTTGTAATTATTACTTTTATTATCATTATTATTATTATCTTCATGATTATCATCTTTATTAATAATAGTCTTTATATTATTATTATTATCATTATCATCATCATCACCACCATTATCTTTATCATTGTCATCATCATCAAGATACTCATTACTGACTTGTTTATCACCCCTTTCGTCCCAGGTCGAGGGTTTCAGAAGTATGACATCGAGAGTTTCCGCCAACCCGATGCCATCGAGTCATACACAGCAGCCAATGGGGAGACGTACATCCTGACAGCGAACGAGGGCAAACAGCTCGAATACACGTGTAATCTCAATGCCTGTCCACCGGGCGGTGGCGAGTTCGTCGAGTTCGAAAAGGGAGACGAGTTCCCCGAAGGTATCATGCATAAGTTGGTAATCTGATGCCCGATGCATACGAGGCAACATTATTTTGGCTGAAGTAGGACTGCGTCAGTGACTGGCATGGTCAATGACGCGCCATATAGTGACATTTTAGAAAAATTAATTGCAAATTAGACACCGCAAACACTGCTTTGATTATCGGTGTATAGGTCTGTTGCCTTTACAGGCTTGATTAGCATTGGTTATAACGCAGTCGAAATGACGTCTCGAGTGCAATGGGCATAACTAAAGCCCGGCTTAGACGAGACGTCATTTTCTGACGTTAGGACCGCGTCAGTAACTTGTACGGCATTTTGCGCTTCATGATAGAGTGATAGCGTTTAACCCATAGCAGTTTTGTTATGGTCTTAATAAATCAGCTTTCCTTCCTCAAATTGGCAACCATTACTCTTTTATCCTACTCCTACATAGTTTGAAAAAGATAACCAATGTGAATGAAAATTGTAACATTTAACAGAAAAATTGCCAATTTGCACTCGAAAATAGTGATGATATAATTTACACTGCGCTTCCGATCTATGCACTTTGATATTCGAAAACTGCACAACTTACTGCATTAGAAATGGACTCAAAATAAGTAAAACTTTCTCTTTCTGCTCATGATTTAAAATATGTCATTCGTAGCATTTTGGATCAAAAGATACTGCAAAAGTATCACTGAAAGGAGACACTGTACTGATATGGGTTAAAAAGTAATTGCAAACTGAATAGTGTAAACAGTACTTTTGTGTGTAATTGGGTTTTTACAGACGTGTATCAATCAGATATGATTATTTACGTCTGGGACCGACCTTTAACGTCACCATCCGAAAGACGTGACTCAGTCTCGAACCTGGGTCCGCTGAATCAGTTTATAACTTCCACTGGTAGCTGGATTACAGGCGCACGCCACAACGCCCAGTTATGATAACGGGCGTATAAGTTAATTACCTTCATATGTTCGATTAGCGCAGGTACTGACGCAATCGAAATGACGCCCCATGTGAGCCAGGCTTCAGTTATTGGTGTATTGGCCCATAGCCTTCACTGGCTTGATTAGCACAGGTAATGGCGCAGTCGGAATGACGCCGCTTGTGCTTTGGACAGTAATCGCATTTTATGTTCATCAGAAGACGAGTAGCTAAGTCGGTAGAGCGTCTGCCTCTTGAAAAAAATTAATGATCGGTTGACTGAAGCCTCCGCTGTGTGTTAACGTACCCCTTCCCACGTTTTCATATATAGACTCAGACTATGTTACAGCCCCGTCCATCGGATAGGACGTCAATCAAGGCCCCGTGTCTAGGAGAGTCACCACTTTATATGCGCGCTGAAAACCCATTGCAATCTTCGTAAAAGAGCAGGGGAACCTTTTTTCGGGGAATTTTATCGGTAGATTGTCTTGATATTTTACAGGTCGTAGGATAAAAGGCCTACGGATAATGGAAATTTCTTTAAATGATATAGGGATAACATTGCCAGCAAATAGTTATTACGATTCATATAATGATTGTTGGAATTTATTATAAACGGGTTCAAGAATGTAGCCACTCTGATTGGTCTGTTCGACTCTTGGCGTTTCTATGGGGTTCCTATGGGGTTCGTAACCATTTTTTATAGACTTTTATCGTGGTGTCAAACACACTCGGCTTGCGCCTCGTGCGTAGTACACCACGATAAAAACCTTTGTGTTGCCAGATCGCACCAACGCACTCCCAACCATGTATTAATAGTATACTACAACATCATGCAATAGCGACACACGACCAAGCGACCAAGTGGACAAGTAATGGTGAGGGAGCCCTTCCTTGTATGAGCTTCGATCCTCGAGTGCATATGGAATGGGTGCAGTTCCCCTCAAATAATTACCGGAATAACATTCTATGTAGTCCCAGCAACCGATTACTATGTTTCTGTAGATGGATCATTGATTCTGCTTAATAGTTACCATTAGGTTGCCATAATACCTATGATATTTGAGGTAATGCAATGTTGGAAAAAGTTGAAGAGTAAAATAAAAGTAAAATTCCTATCTTTTTAAACAAAATTTGATATCATGAGGGTAGAACACAGTCTCCATAAAACGTTTACTGTCTAAGGCTAGCATTTCAGAAAAGTGAGACTGTTTAAGATGATTCTGTAGTAATAATCCTCGCCGATATTGTGTTATGTATGGATCACTTATTGTGAATATCAAAAACATTATTTGCCCCCTTCCCGAACTTACAATTCACCATTAGGGATTTATTCATGTTGAAAAATATCAAAATGATAATTTTAAAAAGTGTGAATTCCCATAGGAGTACATTATATTTAAAGGGTAAAAGAAAAGTTGTCATGCCGGACTTATAACTTAGATGTGTGAATTGTATAATTATGATAGTCGTCAAACTAACTGTCTGCTTTTGTTTATTTCTAGATTACTGGTTAACGGCGAAACTTCTTGAGAGGGTCACCAACGAAGAAATGTTAGACGCCTTCAGATTAGGTAAGTCCTCTAATTATTCTCATCTTACTCTATATGTTTATGGCTTTATCATGAAGTTTATGGACCAAACGATTGTTCTATTGTGGCGTCGTAGGACTGATCTTCATTCACTTGACTTTCGAGTTAGTAGTGCATACTTCTATCTGTTGCATTTGTTCTCAAACAATGCATTTTATGTACAGCTGTCTCTCTCGACCCAGGTAACTTAAATTTGTATCCGATAGGGAGAAACTCCTTGACATCTTGGTTCATCTTGAATTCGTAATAGTATAGTTGGGCCAAAGCCATGAAAGTAATTTCAATGGATTAAATCTAATCAACGATTCAACTAAGTAACACAATGATTTCAATATAACACAAACTAATGATGTTTAGTTTGTTCGACTCCCTTTTGACTTGAATAATCCAGTCAGTCCGTCTTCAAGTACCTTCAGGAGGCCGAGGTTGGGGGCTATGCACCTCCACGTTCTTCGATCATTGGTCTGTTCTTGTTCTGACTTCCCCTTAGGAAAGCCCTGTCCATTGCTTCTTGACGCTGTCAAACCATGAAGCTACAAACCAAGGGATTCATTATCTATCCCTTTCTCGTTTCCCTTCTATCATTCCTTCACGTAAAACTTCTGTAGTCCAAATGCGCGTTGTATACGATATTCCGTTCAGTCTTCATCAGCTCCTTCTATTGATTTTATTCAATTTTATCTAATTCAATTTAATCCAGGCAATCTCGAATTCAGTCGCATCGATGGGCGCAGTACAGAACAACCCTTGAAGCACGACAACGTGTATTTCTACGGAGGGCGAGGTATCTCTGCCTACCGGGTGGACAGGCAGACGGGCAACCTGACCCTAGCCTGGGACAGCGGGGACATCATCGAGAAGGCGACGGCTAAATACCTTCCGAAGATACACAACGGTAACAACAGAGTCGGGGACCCAAGTACGACCATGGCAAGCACCTTCGACTCACGGTCAGACCAAATGGTAAGTATTTGTGTATTCTCGCACAACTCTATGTTCTACCAGCCCCGGACAGTAACCCCTAAGAAAGCCAGCCGCCACCCCTAAGAAAGCTGCCCTCGGACAACTACCCCTGGACAACTTCCCCTATGAACAGCTACCCCTTGGACGTCTATCCCGAGGACAGCTACTTCTCGGACAACAACCCCTAGGACAACCACCTGTTGGACAACTACCCATACGACAAATACCCCTATAGGACAAATACCCCTTGGACAACTTCCCCTTGGACAGAAACCCCTAGGACCATTACCTCTTGGAAAATCATCCCTAGGACAGCTACCTCTTGGACAACTACACTCTCTACGAGGACAATTCTCGCCGTACAACTATCCCTGGACAACTTCCTCTATTATAACTAGTACTAACAATTTGGTAGTTCTCTAGCGATAGTTGTCTGGGCATGGTAGTCTTGCATTATCCTGATATAAAAATTCCCACTTTTTAAATCCATAGAGTGAAGGAGGTAAAGAGGGCTGACACTGCAAAATCTGGAGTCCTATTTTGTTGTCCAATTTATTGATTTATTTTATATCTTATTTCTCATAATTCTAGGGGGTTTAGAAGATTTTATAGTCTTCTGAATGTATTTATTGTGGTTACCATACATTGTTTTCAGCGCGTAATTTCACAAACTGATTTTTAACATTAATATTATTACGCTATACATGAATTGAAAACGAAATGATAACGAAAATGATACATATTATACAATACCTTCTTTGTCTCTCTTTTCTTTTATCCATCATCAATTTCCTCCTTTACATTTTTCTCCTTGTTTCTTTCTATCTTTCCATCGCCATCTCCAGGGTCCTGAATGCGAGTCCCTAGCTGTCGGCGATGTCCATGGAACGAAACTCATCTTCGTGGGCATTGATAGGGTCAGTGCTATCGCACTCTTCAGCGTCGCACCAGATGGAAACTTACCGATATTCGAATCCATAACCAGAGATGGCCATATCGATAAGTCGTTCACAGAGCTGTACAGGACAAAGAGATTCGGTGATTCTGATCCAGAATCTTTAACGTGAGTTGGAATTATACAATTAGATCAAGTTTGAAAGGATTAACCATATTCGACGTGAAAAAAGCAACATGGGTTTCCTTTCATAGAAGAAAAAAACGTTTAGTGAAAGTGTTTCATTTGTGTGATCCTTGAATTCTATGGCTATAAAATAAGTTGTAATGCTGAAAGTGTTGATATGTGCTTTGTGCACAACGCCATAATGAGTAACCAACAGTCAGTTGATTCTTCCCTTTTGGATTCATCATGAATATCCCTTTGCTATTTTTTATACCCCCGCCAAACGAAGTTTGAAGGGGGTATATAGGAATCAGTCGACGGTTGGGCGGGCGGTCGGTCGGTCCGTTGCAAATCTTGCGGATCGAACTACTTCCTCAGTTTTTGACCGAAAGTCATGAAATTTGATACACACATTGGTCTTGGTGGGAAGATGTGCAAGACATATTTTTCGGATGCGTTGGAATCTGCGTTGCCATGGTAACGGCATATTTATGGCAGAAAATCAAGGAAACACCTTGCGGATCGAACTACTTCCTCAGTTTTTGACCGAAAGTCATGAAATTTGGTACACACATTGGCCTTGGTGGGAAGATGTGCAAGACATATTTTTCGGATGAGTCGGAATCTGCGTTGCCATGGTAACGGCATATTTATGGCAGAAAATCAAGGAAACACCTTGCGGATCGAACTACTTCCTCAGTTTTTGACCGAAAGTCATGAAATTTGGTACACACATTGGTCTTACTGGGAAGATGTGTACAACATATTTTTTGGATGTGTCGGAAGCTGCGTTGCCATGGAAATGGCATATCTATGGCAGTAAATCAGGGAAAAATCTTGCGGATCGAACTACTTCCTCAGTTTTCGACCAAAAGTCAAGAAAGGCTGTTGTCACGGGGCGGGGGTATTAATCATCATCTTCAGTGATATTTCTAGTTTCTTCTAGTTTTTACATCTACATTGAATTTACACAAGTTGCTTGTCTTTGCATCATAATTTTCATTTTTGATTAAAAAAATGGAAAATGTGAAATGTGAAACGATATAGAAAAGTAAAAATTATTAGAAGACTCTGAAATAGATAGTGGTCAAAAAGAAATCAATAGAAAACAAGAAATTGTGATTATCTCCCAGGGGTGCCCCAGGATTCGATTTTGGGGCCCCCATTTTTCTACATCAACAACATAAAGAAGACATAAAAAGATCAATGAATACATTTATAAACTTGAAATAATGAGATCGTGACAATCTTCATGATCGAACATAAATGTATGTTTGTGATCTTACACAGGTTTATCCCTCCCGAAAAGTCTATTGACCGAATACCTTATCTGGGCGCTTTCGCATAAAAAGTTGCGTTTAATCGTAACTAAAATAAAATTAAGCGATTATCAGACAATCAGGGTCGCGTATTTGGGACTTGCGATTAAACGCAACTTTTTATGCAAGAGGACCGTGATTGTCACAGGACACCGGACGTCTCAGGAATAAAGTTGACCAAAGACTATACCGGATTACTTTAAGGAAAAATGTATGTGCACTTTCTTTTGTGATAACTGCTCGTACTTTTTCTCGTGGTAGTTACTCGCAATTCGTATTAAAGTGAATTTATATTTGTTTACTTCGCAGGTTTATTCCTCCCGCAAAATCGATTGACCGAAGACCCTATCTGATGGTGACAGGGAGGGTTAGCGGAACCATCACAATGTACCAGATCAGGGACGAACCAATCTGGATGTTACTAAAGAATAGTCCTAATAGAGGTAAGTTCGTCGTCAGGGATGTATAGTGGTCCTGCAAGGTGGCAGTCAAATGGCGGAAAAGGGAAAATCCTTGGACGGTAGCTCTCGGGATAAGTTGTGGTAGTTTACTGTGCTAAATGGTATGCCTAATTATTGTGGTGGTTTAAGGGTCGTTCAAGGGGTGGGGATAGTTTTCCTTGTGAAATTGACCAGACTGAATATTGGTCCTATAATAATAATCCTGGAACGATCATGATGATGGGGTAAGAGTGGGTATAGTTGTCGATGTGTATGTTGCATGATGAGTTGTTTTCATGGGTGCTTAATAATTCCTTAACCACCTTTTGGGTAGTAATTGTCCTGTGTTATTGTAATGTCGAGAAGAAGTCGTCCAGGGTGAACATATGGTATGGATGGATTAAAAATATCCTTTTGTTCTCTCACAACCCCTGCTGTTAAGGTTACATAGTATCATTCCACAAGGTGAAGACAATTTTTTTGTATCCATATTTCATTTCAGATGTCCGTCTGTTAGGCTCCTTGCCTGTCATTCTTCTGTCTACCGTCCTAGCGATTGTAGCTGGTTACAGAACACTAAATTGAGACTAGGTGTCAAAAAGACTCTGGAGGTTATCATACCTCAAACGATCAACCAATAACTTCAAAAGAAGATATCTGTCAGTTTATTGTACCGCAATTTTATATCTGTTATCGGACACAGAAAGTGATGTCAATGATGCGGAAATAATTTCTTTCTGTCTTTCCACCGTAATCGTTTCAACAAAAATCAAAATTTCAAGAGTGAAAAAAGCTTGTCGATGGTTGATCGGCTTGTTTTGGAATGAGGTCAAACTGAAATGAAGAGAAAATTTAATAAAATCACGGAAATTACGTCATCATTGCTGCATTTTGGGAGCAACTCTGGGTCAGCATTCAGAGGACAGCAGATAGAGGGTGTATCACTGTATGGACTCCCTTTACAAGGTCAAACGACGAATAACAACGGCACAAGTTTTGAACTACATCATGAGCATTGCACAGAATTAATGGAAAATAATATGGAAACCTCACTTTTAACCACCTGCTGGCAGACAACGGCACATCAATTGCTTCCAGGATCGCAACTATAGATTTAAACATTATTTTGATTATTATGACGCCAGACACTGTACATATTGTGTGTTATATATATTAGTCCATTGAGCTTTCAAAGTATATACATGTATATAGCGATAGTTTCTGAGAAATGTCTATTCTCAAAGAAATAGAGCAAAATATGGCTGTTTGTATATTAGTTTTGAATAATGTGAATTTCTTTATGATATCATCTTGGAGAATGTAATCATCTATACTATTCATTTATGTAGTTGTGAGTACGTTACAGATAAATGTCTTATGCCATGCATGAATATATTATGCAATATTTATCATACCTTTCAGAACAGAAATATATTCTGTGAGGGTATTTTGTGCCACCTAGAAACTAATTGCAGAGACTTTGTTGAACAAATGCTGAAATTATGTGTTGAGAGAATTCGAGAAGAATGAGTTCATAAGAAGTAAATAATGTCCATACTATGTATGCGTTCTTTTCATCCTCCCTACCTTTCTCACTCTGTCTTTCAGCATCTCTCTCTCTCTCTTCTCTCTCTATCTCTATTCTCTTCGTTCGATATCTTTGCAATTTTACTAATGTATGATAGCCATGGTATTCCTTTCCTGGTCAAAGCATATTTTTGTCATTAACACATCGGTATTCTACAGATATTTTAAAATTCATAATAAATATTATGTGAAACATGATAACAATTTGCATTTTGTTCTTTATTTCCTCTCATAATTATAGCCTGTTTCTTTTCTATTCCCACATCTTTCCACAAAGTATTTTATCATCGTCTTTTCCTCGTCATTTCATTTTGCGACGCCACTCGTCCTTCCTTTCGAAGAAAGGTTGTATAGTCAAAACAACATATATTTTCTTTCTAGCTATATAGCTCATTAGGGTTCCTTCAGTTGGACGCATAGCTTTTCTATCATCATCTCTATAATTAAATTTCCCATTCTTTTCTGTTTAGCAGGGTTTAGATGAAGGGACATAGGATCTCCAAAAATGCTAATGTGAGCCATGTTCGATGATGTAAGACCCTAATGACTTCCGTCACAAACGGTTTCCATGCTTACGTAGATCATGAGTTATCCAGGGCAACGAAAAGATGTGTTAGTGTCCCCTAACATTCAGCGTTAAAGTGAAATATAACCTTAATAGCGAGATGCTCTGAAGGACCCCCCCCCCCCCGAATAATGATAATAAAACAAAATGAAAATAAATAGGAAAAGCATATTGGTGAAATCTTAAAGAAAATCGGACAAACAATAAGAAAATAATGAATTAAAAAAAAATTGTATTCACTATACATGTACATATCGGAATTGTAATAAAGTGACGTCTAACTTTTCCATTTGTTTAAAAAAGATAAAGAATAAAAAAATAAATAATTATTAAAAAAATAAGAGATAATTAAATATTGTTTTGGAAATGTAGGATTCCCGTTTTAGACTGCTATCACAATTTATCTAACTAAAAAAGCAAAGTCTCGAGTTCCTCACTCTTATGCAAGGAACTAATTTTCATTTTTCATCACTCTTTTATTTGGTTTCAGTGAATTTAAGAAATACATATATTATTTAAAAATTCTGATTTCATTCATTGTTTTTCAAAAGCGAGAGAGAGAGAGAGAAAGACAGAGACAGAGAGAAAAGGAGAGAGAGAGAGAGACAGAAAAAATACAGAGAGACAGTAAAAAACATGTAGACACAGTGCTAGAAAGAGAGAGGATATCAGAAAGTGGGAAAATGGAAAATTAATTTTAAAGAAGAATTGAGTAAGTGAGGGAAAGAACGAACAAGATAGATAGGGGGAGAGATAGAGAGGAGAGGACAGAGAGAGAGAGGGGGAGTGAGAGAGGGAGAGAGCGAGGAGAGAGAGAGGGAGGGGCAGGAGAAAATGGAAGGAGACAGAGAAGGTTGAATTCATAAGTTGTAATGGAGGGATGAGGTTAAAAATGGAAAAAAAATTCACAGGAAATTTCTACTTCATTCTTTTCAATATAGTAAACAGCGATGATAAATGTTGTATACCACATAAATTCACCAAAATTCTAATTAGAAACAGATTGTTGGCCTAGCGTTAAGAAGTAGAATAACATGTGTCATGAGTAGGCAGGAAAGGAGCAAAAAACAATGGGACGTAACTATGACAACTTTAGATGAGGTAATAAGGCGGACATGCAAACGGAAGTCCGTAACCGTTTTTTCTATCATTAACTTTGTTTTGTTTATGTAATCTTGTAAGAAAACAATATCTGCAAATGTGTGAAATTAATGATAAGTTATATCATTCTGAGCACGAAGCACCTTGATAGAAGGACATAATGTGACGGATTGTTATAGATGGGTTAACCGAGTGTACTGCCATCAGTCAAGATAAACATGATTCACACGGGAAAACTGCATTTCCTATAAGGTGCCCAATCATATTCCCCCTCTCCTTGT
The DNA here is from genome assembly GCA_025617745.1 of Heliocidaris erythrogramma. Lineage (NCBI taxonomy): Eukaryota > Metazoa > Echinodermata > Echinoidea > Camarodonta > Echinometridae > Heliocidaris > Heliocidaris erythrogramma. Next base: position 16,243,435 of record CM046865.1, on the reverse strand, counting down.
AAACAGATTGGCTGACAGAGACGTGGATACATTTTCAGACCGGATGAATTAAGGGGGTCGCACGTTTGAAATTATGGAAAACATGTCGACTGATTGCAAAGTATTGGTGCTCCGACATATAATTCATGGAGCGACAATTGATTTGGGCTTTATATTTAGTCAAAAATATATAAGGTTATAGGGTTAGGGTTGCAGTTCAGGTTAGATGTTTGTCCAGGGTTGAAGTTAATGTAGGGTAGCGATCGCGGAGCAATTGTGGCGGGAACATGTGTCGTACAACCTCCGTTTTATGCAAAAAATATACATGTATTATGCTGTTATACATGTATTTACTTTCGTTTTTAAAACATTCTCTAAAAGAGTAGAAGTTCCAGTGCTACGAAATGAAAAATCACCTTAACCTTTTCGATACTCCCTACATAACCCTCTAATGGCAGTGCTTGGTATCAACCCTCTTCTGTCGTCCTACCCGCGGAGTCAAAATCAGATCAGGGCCCTGTTGCATAAAACTTACCATTAATGGTAACTACCATGGTAACATTACTCAACAGCCAATCAAGATCAAGTTTTCCATGGGAGTTGACATTGATGTCAAAGTTACCGTTAATGGACGAATGGATAATAATTGTGTTTTAAAGAACGGAATGTACATCTTTCCAGAGAAAATGTCGGAAATTTTGCGGTTGAGAATATAAAACAATATATGGGAGAAAAGTTACACGACGGGGTGGGGGGTGGGGTGGGGTGGGCGGAGGAGGATTGGGAAGTGGAAGGAACCTCCCCGGATCCCTGTCCTTCACCAATACACTGATATCCATGTATGGATGAGGGATAAAATTTACCTCCCTAAATCTTGAAGGATTTTGTGATAAATCGTCGAAACTAATCAGTGTCAGACTCGTGTGTTTTCTGTCAGAAAATCTTAAGGTAGAAACTATACTAGGTTAGCTTAGTGAGCTTGAGTGCGGCCGTGGATATACTATGTGCAACCATAAAGATAACCCCTCGATAAGCCCCCAGGATATTAAAACTTTCGGGACTTTCTTTTTTATTTAGAAAATAAACTCATCCTCACAAAAATTAATTCAAAAAAAAAGGTTGTATATCTATCGACATATCTGATATTATAAGAAAACTGACAGTAAAAAGCTATGTAGCTCAAACGCTGAACATTTATTTTTGAAAATATGAGGTGCAAATGGTTAAAACCACACTCCTTAAACTTCTCGCAAATTGGCCAATGTGCTGCTACATTGAAAAAAAAATAATAAAAAATAAACAAATAACACTTGGCTTTTCATGATCCGGCTGTTTACCATGTTTTAGATCACAGAGTGGTCATTTCGTAAAGAGCTAATAAAATGATCTATTATTATTTTCCGTGTTTCATGACGTCACTAATAATTCACGATTACGTACGTAGCCATGGATGGGAAGCATTGAGAGGTAGGATGTGGGGGGGGGGGGGTAATGACCCCCTCCCCCTCCCCTCAGATAGACAGGGATAATATTTTGAATGTTGGAGAGGGAAAGGGAGAGGAGAGAGATAGAGAGACAGACAGACAGGCAGACAGCGAGAGAGAGATAGAGAGAGAGAGTGAGATAGTGAGAGTGACTCGGAGATAGGGGCGGAAGAGAAGCTTGAAAGAAAATGATACGACGCCTGCCATGCCAAACCTGCTTCCCGCTCTCCCATACCCCCCCTCCCATTTTCCGACGTCACGCTACGCCACAGTATGTAGACAATGTTATTGTTCTGTCCTAAGCGTAATGAGGTTATATTTATTGACGGATGAAGTCCTATCAGATTTTGTCAAACTGAAAATGCATTTTTAAAAGACAAACACCATAATTTTCCCTGTCCGGCCAATGATTATGGAAACATTTTATTTTCGAGTTGATTGAAAACTGTGGTATGGGGTCTCCCGTACCTGAGATTTGTGGCAGGTGTATATATGACTCATGTATAGATAGATATGCAAAGAGACTGTGTGATATAAGTGTAAGTGCCATGTGTCGGAACAGATTAAAAGGTGGTATTTAGTACTGTCATGTGATTCGTGGAAGCGTAGTGGCTCAGTGGTAGAGCAGTGGCCTCGTAGCTGGGAGGACCCGGGTTCGAAACCGAGTGGTTACGCTAGTGTCTTTTGGGGTAAATCATTAATCCCCATTCTTGGAGAGGACCGTCCGTCCCCTGTTTGCTTACTTACAGTCCATACACATGATTTCTCATGAAATAAACCATCAAACCATTTTAAATCCTTTTTCATTGTAGAGGAAATTATCAAGAAATCTAATATAGTGATCAAAAATAATTGTGCTTTATCTGATTAGTACATAATTATAAGGTCAAATGTTATAAACGATAGATAAACACATTTTTAAGCATGAGAGGATTTCAAGAGCAATCCTTTCCATGAAATATTGCTCATGTGATATTCTTCTACAGGGAAACAAAAGGACATACCTCGGATGGAGTCGTGGGGGTCTGGACTCCCCTTCTCCATTTGTGTTGTTGTTTGTTTTGTGTTGTTTTTACTTCTTGGATTTTTTTTTGTGCTAAATTAAAACTGAGAAATTGCGAAGGCCTTTTTGTGCTTGTCATTCATGTCATTTTATTAAATTTTGCCATCCCTCTTTTTGCAATATCCTGGATCCGCCCCTAAAAGTACGCAAAAGCTCACAATTAACTGTTTACGTTATTGCAATGCTTTAGGGCTCCCCTCAGCTTAGTATGACGTCGACGTTTTACGAAAATATCGTGCACCTTTTTCAGTTGTTGATGTTAATCACAAGACACCCCTAAACCTCAATTAATGATAAATCAATTAACATCAATGTTTTCTTACATTAATGATGTCCTATATGATAACTCCATTCTTGAAAGAAATGCTTTTAATCGCGTGATTCACTAATTATTAAAGCACGTCCCCTTTCACGATCGAACGCCTCTTAACGTCTCATCAAAGATTATCAGAATATGTGTCTAATTATAATTAGTTGGAAATTCGAAAAAAATTCTATTTTTGTGAATTGCAAATTGATTTGGTACAAGTAGTACACTGAGTCAGTTGTTGATGAAGTCATAATTTATGGTATAGTTACAACAGCCGTACTAATCTATCCCTCCCTGCAACACAGTCTTTGTAATTCGACAATTGGAAGCTTCCTGAACCAAAAGCGTATATATTGCGAACATGATTGTTTGATGCCAGTTTAAGAAACCATTAAATTTCCTTTATTTGAAGATTGCTTTATTTGATTATTTGTCGTTTGTCTTAAAATATATGGGCCGTTACTTTCGAAACATAAACCTTAAGAAAAAGGGTACATATGTATTCAATAGTAGCGTCTAGGTAAGTTTAAAACTATCAAGAAATATGAGGCCATTTCCATTGCACTCCTGATTCTTATTCAATGAGGTATGCAGAATAGGACAGGGTACACCTTACCCCCACCCCGCTTTGGATGGTCAGAAACAAATATATATTAAGGTAATAATAGTAAACAAAAAATGGCAAAAATAAATATAAACGGCCGAGGACGTGTGAATGAATTTATATATATAAATTTGATTGGTTATTTGTGATCAATTGATAATGAGAGTACATGGGATGACACGACAGAGTAAAACTTCCATTTCCTTATGTATTCATAATTATAATTATGACTGCCTTCGTTATGCTTTTTGGCAAAAAGAAAAGAAGAAAAAAAACACAGAATGATAGCGCCTAGCTTGTTTAGGATATGTGTAAATGATTTTGGGCAAGATAACCCGAGTCTATATTGCTATTGCGATAAATGTCACTTCTCAATTTACTCTTAGTCAAATAATATATCATATTTTATGTGAACTTTTGAACTGATCCCTCCAGATAAATGGAATAATAAAAGTGCTATATCACAGGAATTCCTAGAAATATTTTTTTGTCCGCCTCTTTCTTGCCACTTGTTTCCAAACCAACCCGTGTTACGAATACCTCTGCAACCTTAATAGACAATATTTTCCCCAATGTCATTCCCCATCCTGACTCTTTTATAGTTCTTTGTGATTATCATTCCACTGATCATTATCCCATTATGACCAACTATCGCGTGGCCCAATCAGTAAACAATAGTTGTCCCCGTCCGCTCAGACGTAAACTAACTCTTGCAAAGCCTGCCTGGGCGCAAGTCTTGAACACTTTGATTGGTTTTGCGTGTATAATCTTGACCAAGTCAACGTTTCGTACGATATGTTTTGTGATATTTTAAATAACCAATTAGATGTTCATATACCAAAACAAAAAAGTAAAACATGATTACAAAAAGACACCCAAAGTCCCTTGGATCTCTAAATCTATTCTAAAATCGATTAATCATAAAAATAATCTTTACTATAATTTTAAATTAAAAGGTACAGATCAGTCCACGTCAAAGTACACATCTTATAAAAATATTCTGACCAGAGTTATACGCTTAGCAAAGAGAAAATATTTTGAAATCCGCCTTGATTTATTCAAAAATGATATGCATAATACCTGGAAGGTGCTTAAACAAGCAATGAACTTAGTTAACAATAAGTCCAACATAAATAATATCATATTTGAAAATAAAATTATCGAAGACTCCAGTGAGATAGCGAAATTTGTAATACTTACTTTTCTTTAATTGGAGACAACCTTGCTAGTAAAATTCCTGTGTCAGATAAAAACTTTTTAAGATTTAATATTTTTTTTCCCCCCAAAATCCAAGTTCAGTATTTGTTACTTCCACGAATAGGCAAGAAATTTTGACTATTGTTATGAAATTAGTAAACAAAAAGAGTAATTAGTATTGAAAGGTATTGAAAGGTATTATTCCATATATTGTTGATCCTCTAGTTCATATTTTCAACCTGTCATTATCTCATGGAATATTCCCCAGATTCAATGAAAATTGCGAAAGTTATTCCCTTGTTTAAGAAGGGCGATAAATCAGAAATTAGTAACTATCGACCCATCTCTCTTTTATGAATGATTTCCTTTCTGAAGAAATGTAATATCTTTTCCAGCTCCCAGTTTAGATTCAGAGGGCAGCATAGCACTGTCCACGCGTTGATGTCTTTTGTCGGGAAGGTCGTCCACGCAATAGATAAATCCTCACATACAATTGGCATCTTCCTGGACCTCTCTAAGGCCTTCGATACCATCAATCACAATATTTTGCTATATAAACTTTCACACTATGGTGTACGTGGGAAGGCCTTAGAGTGGTTCAGGAATTCATCAGATTTTCGTCATATCACTTGTGGCGTCCCACAAGGAAGTTTATTAGTCCCGTTGTTGTTTATATTATATATTAATGATTTCTATAGATCATCCAAATTTCTTTCCTTTATTTTATTTGCGGATGACACTAATTTATTTTTTTTTCTCACAGTGACCACAGAGTGCTTCTAGATACTGTTAACAACGAATTATCGAAAATATCCCAATGGATCAGAGCTAATAAACTCACTCAATCTCCCCCAAAACAAATTATATGTTCTTCAGTAATTCATTAAATTCCTTACCCTCTGATGTCATTTTTGATGACACTCCTTTACAATGTGTTTCCCACACCAAGTTTTTGGGTGTTATAGTAGATCAACATGCAGCTTGTCCCTTCTTGTGAATGTCTGGTACTGTGTGTTTCTCTTTAATGTTCTATGTTGGCTTTTCTTGAGTATATACTTCAATTGCAGTTACCAATTATGTTATACTCTCTTGAGAACTCTTTCGAGTTTTTTTTTCTTTGTTTTAGTTGGTTTTTTCTCGCTTCATGAAAATTCTCAACAAAGATTAATATATTATTTCTTTGTTTTTCTTACATATGCATAACAATAATGTTCAATTTCGGGGGTCCACAGTTTATAAGCTTTGCTTTTCAAGTGGACTCCTCCATTTCCAATGCTGTTTTCGTGTTATTTATTTGTGTTTACTTTGTTCAATGAAAATGTTCATTGATTTTATAGTCACACAAGATTTTATTTTATTTTGAATTGTACATGGATATAATAATTGTATTATTTACTGAATATTTATTTGTATTGTTGTTGGAAATGGAAATAAACTAAACTGAAACTGAAACTATATATTTTCTATTGCAGTCGGTACGAGAAAAAGTTTGCACTTAACGTTTCCTAATGCAATGCCAAGGCGTACCTATGTGTGCAACCGGTCTGAAGTCCAGGTCGACAGAGGAAGCTAGACCGAGGTCTAAATTTTCCCTTTAATAACTTGTTTAACATGAATTTAGTACTCGCACGGGGTTTAAATATACGGTTGACTACGAGCCTCTGTGTTTTCTCTTTTACCGCCATATTGCTTTCACATTTTGATAACGCAAGTGTTATTTTCACATCATTGACAAGATTGACGTTTGTCAGTGGTAAAATATCAGCATCACGATGAGTAGTGAAGAAAACCAATCATCGTTTCCGGTATGTGATTGCAGTGATCAAAATGAAGACCAAAATTCGACTTCAGTCCCCGTCGTTCTTCGTGTGACAGCTTTCTTGGCAATCGTATGGCGCCCCCTCGATCAAGGATGCCCAATTCATCATCGCCTACATCTTCAGCAAAATCTTGACCTGTATAATGACCATCATGCTGATGACGATCATGCTGATGACGACGACGACAACGTCGACGGCGACGTAGACATGTCAAGTGCTAATGACCAGCAAATAACAGAAGAAATTTCTTTGAGTAGCACCAATTCTACAATCAGATATAGCCTGTACACCAACAGGACACCTGGAACCAAATGTAAGATGATAAGAGACCAAACTTGATCAGTTTTTCTAAAAAAACTATATTATAATCAGCTTTGTAATCAACGCTGTGTTTTGAGAACAGGGGGAGGCAGTGTAAAGTTGGACAAGAATTGTGATGTTGTACCGGCTTTCTAATCTTGAAAATATTTAGTGCGGCGTCTTCATTCATTATGGTATACAATATAACACTAGGTTACAAAATGAGGTAGAAGACCTCCTTCCGACATTGTCAATGACCTAGTATACTACTTATTTGTGGTCGAAGAGTAATACAATGTATTACATATACAAAAAAAATGACAAGGTAAAAAAAAATTACGTAAACACAACACACAGAGTACAAGGAAACAAAATATATGATAAACACAACTTATAATGCGTCAATACATGCAGCAGCGGGCGATGACAACAAGGCAAAAACAATTTTAAAAACTACAAACAAATCATGATCGATAGGAAATAGATGTAGCGTGCTTTCGTACCGAACTCTTCATATTCTTATTTGTTTTTTTTTCATGCAGGTTTGTCATGCACGTGTCGCAATGGGATTATCGACTTCCTAGCTGTCTTGATCAGTGCTTTGATCATGATTGGACATCTCACCAATATGGTAATACGGGCATGGTCCTACTGGGGTAAAAAAAAATACTGGCTTGCTTTGGTATCATATTACTGCTTTCTTCTTAACCTTTTCATGGTGTCCTGCTACTGCTTCCTCACAAATATTCAAGCACTCTTTAGCCGATGTAATCCACCTTCCTCGATATTTCAAATCTTCACGGCAAGGTCCATCTACACTCAACTTCTCATCCTGTCGAACTCTACCAGTAACAAGATTGTTTTTCAAGTTCAGACGTGGCTTGCATTTTTCATGTTACCATCGATATGCGCTGTTCTGCAGATTATTTTTTGCATCAAATTATTTCCGCACAAATGTCTGATATGGCTCTTCTACACAGCGGACGTGTATGGCAAGCCTAATGCCCAATAAGTCCGATAAACTCAGTTTTTCGCCGATAAACTGAGTTTTTCGCCGATAAACTGAGTTTTTCGAGCGATAAACTCAGTTTTTCGAGCGAAAAACTAAGTTTTTCGAGGGAAACTCTGCATATCAACTGATAAACTTAGTTTTTCACGATAAACTAAGTTTTTCACTCGAAAAACTTAGTTTATCACCGATAAACAGGGTTTTTCTCGATAAACAGAGTTTTTCATTTGATATGCAGAGTTTCTCTCGATAAACTCTGTTTATCACTTGAAAAACTCGGTTTTTCGGTGATAAACTAAGTTTTTCGGCGAAAAACTCAGTTTTTCGGCGATAAACTAAGTTTTTCAATTGATAAGCAGAGTTTCTTGATAAACTAAGTTTATCACTTTGAAAAACCCTGTTTATCGAAGTGATAAACAGGGTTTTTCGAAAAACTATGTTTATCAAACGATAAACACAGTTTTTCATTCGAAAAACTATGTTTATCAAACGATAAACACGGTTTTTCGGAGATAAACTAAGTTTATCGGCGAAAAACTCTGTTTATCAATTGATAAACAAGGTTTTTCGAAAAACCCTGTTTATCAAACGATAAACAGGGTTTTTCGATATGCAGAGTTATTGTGAATTTACCGCGAGTGGGCGCTACAAAAGTACATAAAGAAGCTGGCCTGTGAGCATCGAACTCAAACATAGTCAGCAAAATGCCTTCTTGTGAAGCCATCAACTGTACCGATCGACTTCTTTCTTTCATTTAATATATCTTCTTCTCTTTCACAACAATGGCAGGAAAAGATAGAAGAAAAGTAAAAAAAAAAAGAAATACATAGGGAAAGAGAAGGGGATAGATCAAATGATAAACACCAAAAAATACATATGGAAAGGGGAGACGATGACAGATGGAAGGAAAAACAAAGAAATATATAGGGAAAGGGGAGAGAAAAGGTGAAAAGAAAAACAAAGACAGACATAATGATAGAGAAGAGCATGGATGGAAGGAAAAACAAAGAAATACATGATGAAAGCGAAGAGAATAGATAGAAGGAAAAACAAGGAAATATAAAGAAGGGGGAGAGGATAGATGGAAGGAAAAACAAAGAAATCCATAAGGAAAGAGAAGAGGATAGATGGAAGGAAAAACAAAGAAATCCATTAGGAAAATGAAAGAGGATAGATGGGAGGAAAAACAAAAAATACATAAAGAAAGGGGAGACGATGATAGATGGAAGGAAAAACAAAGAAATCCTTAAGGAAAGAGAAGAGGACAGAATGAAGGAAAAACAAAGAAATATATAGGGAAAGGGGAGAGAAAAGATGAAAAGAAAAACAAAGACAGACATAATGATAGAGAAGAGCATGGATGGAAGGAAAAACAAAGAAATACATGATGAAAGCGAAGAGAATAGATAGAAGGAAAAACAAGGAAATATAAAGAAGGGGAGAGGATAGATGGAAGGAAAAACAAAGAAATCCATAAGGAAAGAGAAGAGGATAGATGGAAGGAAAAACAAAGAAATCCATTAGGAAAATGAAAGAGGATAGATGGGAGGAAAAACAAAGAAATACATGATGAAAGCGAAGAGAATAGATAGAAGGAAAAACAAGGAAATATAAAGAAGGGGGAAAGGATAGATGGAAGGAAAAACAAAGAAATCCATAAGGAAAGAGAAGAGGATAGATGGAAGGAAAAACAAAGAAATCCATTAGGAAAATGAAAGAGGATAGATGGGAGGAAAAACAAAAAAAATACATAAAGAAAGGGGAGACGATGATAGATGGAAGGAAAAACAAAGAAATCCTTAAGGAAAGAGAAGAGGACAGAATGAAGGAAAAACAAAGAAATATATAGGGAAAGGGGAGAGAAAAGATGAAAAGAAAAACAAAGACAGACATAAGGATAGAGAAGAGCATGGATGGAAGGAAAAACAAAGAAATACATGATGAAAGCGAAGAGAATAGATAGAAGGAAATATAAAGAAGGGGGAGAGGATAGATGGAAGGAAAAACAAAGAAATACATAAAGAAAGGGGAGACGATGATAGATGGAAGGAAAAACGAAGAAATCCATAAGGAAAGAGAAGAGGATAGATGGGAGAAAAAACAAAGAAATACATAAGGAAAGAGAAGAGGACAGATGGAAGGAAAAACAAAGAAATATATAGGGAAAGGGGAGAGAAAAGATGAAAAGAAAAACAAAGACAGACATAAGGATAGAGAAGAGCATGCAGATGGAAGGAAAAACAAAGAAATACATGATGAAAGCGAAGAGAATAGATAAGGAAAAACAAGGAAATATAAAGAAGGGGGAGAGGATAGATGGAAGGAAAAACAAAGAAATCTATAAGGAAAGAGAAGAGGATAGATGGAAGGAAAAAAAATCCATAAGGAAAATGAAAGAGGATAGATGGGAGGAAAAACAAAAAAATACATAAAGAAAGGGGAGACGATGATAGATGGAAGGAAAAACAAAGAAATCCTTAAGGAAAGAGAAGAGGACAGAATGAAGGAAAAACAAAGAAATATATAGGGAAAGGGGAGAGAAAAGATAGAAGGAAAAACAAGGAAATATAAAGAAGGGGGAGAGGATAGATGGAAGGAAAAACAAAGAAATACATAAAGAAAGGGGAGACGATGATAGATGGAAGGAAAAACGAAGAAATCCATAAGGAAAGAGAAGAGGATAGATGGGAGAAAAAACAAAGAAATACATAAGGAAAGAGAAGAGGACAGATGGAAGGAAAAACAAAAATATATAAGGAAAGAGAGGAGGATAGATGGGAGGAGAAACAAAGAAATACATAAGGAAAGAACAGAGGATATATAATTTAATGTATTTTTTTTCTTCCTTTCATCTATCCTTTTCCCTTTCCTTATATATTTCTTTGTTTTTCCTCTTCTATATCCTCTCCCCTTTATTTATGTATTTCTTTGTTTTTCCATCCAACTATCCCCTCCCGTATCCTTATATATTTCTTTGTTTTTCCTTCCATATGTCATCTCTTTCCATACGAATTTTTCTGTTTTTCCTTTCATCTACCTCCTCTCCCCTTTTTTGATGTATTTCTTTGTTTTTTATTCCATATTCTCTTCTCTTTCCTTATGGATTTCTTTGTTTTTCCTTCCATCTGTCATCGTCTCCCCTTTCCATATGTATTTTTTGGTGTTTATCATTTGATCTATCCCCTTCTCTTTCCCTATGTATTTCTTTTTTTTTTTTTACTTTTCTTCTATCTTTTCCTGCCATTGTTGTGAAAGAGAAGAAGATATATTAAATGAAAGAAAGAAGTCGATCGGTACAGTTGATGGCTTCACAAGAAGGCATTTTGCTGACTATGTTTGAGTTCGATGCTCACAGGCCAGCTTCTTTATGTACTTTTGTAGCGCCCACTCGCGGTAAATTCACAATAACTCTGCATATCGAAAAACCCTGTTTATCGTTTGATAAACAGGGTTTTTCGAAAAACCTTGTTTATCAATTGATAAACAGAGTTTTTCGCCGATAAACTTAGTTTATCTCCGAAAAACCGTGTTTATCGTTTGATAAACATAGTTTTCGAATGAAAAACTGTGTTTATCGTTTGATAAACATAGTTTTTCGAAAAACCCTGTTTATCACTTCGATAAACAGGGTTTTTCAAAGTGATAAACTTAGTTTATCAAGAAACTCTGCTTATCAATTGAAAAACTGAGTTTTTCGCCGATAAACTTAGTTTATCACCGAAAAACCGAGTTTTTCAAGTGATAAACAGAGTTTATCGAGAGAAACTCTGCATATCAAATGAAAAACTCTGTTTATCGAGAAAAACCCTGTTTATCGGTGATAAACTAAGTTTTTCGAGTGAAAAACTTAGTTTATCGTGAAAAACTAAGTTTATCAGTTGATATGCAGAGTTTCCCTCGAAAAACTTAGTTTTTCGCTCGAAAAACTCAGTTTATCGCTCGAAAAACTCAGTTTATCGGCGAAAAACTCAGTTTATCGGCGAAAAACTGAGTTTATCTGACTTATTGGGCATTAGGCTTGCCAAAGCGGACGTGCTGACTTTCCTTGGATTCTTGACCTACGCTTCGTTCTGGTATAATGTATACATTTTCCGTGTTTCTTTCCAAACTCGATCATCAAGGATCTTACGAGTTCTTCAGGTGTTATCAATATGCGGTGATAGCGACCGTGGCAGACGGCATATTCGAGATCTCTACGATACATATTACATCTTCCGAGAAATGATGGGTTACTGGCTAGCAGTCACCATGGTAACGGTCACATGGGGTATCATGGCACAACTGTCATGGGATTATCTCAATATCACTGATGATGGCCGTGAAATATATTTTGACGTTATGATATGGCTTCAACTCGTCACATACTTAGTGATGCCCTTCATTGCTATCGGTGGCTTGAACCTAGACTACATCTGGAAAGAGCTCTACCATGGTGTTGTGGGGTCAGAGGTAAAAAAATACAACTATTTCTGGCGGGAAATGAAACAATTTGTGCGTGATATTGACTGTCTTGGTCGACCAGAAGTAAGGTGGACTCTCTTATTTCCTTTTGCTGGAATTTATCTGTCCTTTATTTCAAATGGCAATTTCGATTTGAAATTTTGGGAGTCGAGTCATATTTGCAATTCTAACAACAATTCGACTCTCTTATGACGTACTACAAGGGTGTAGACCTTTTGCGGAGACTGCCCTCTCGCATGTTACGACCAACATATGCAGATGATACTCAGCTCTACAATACTTCACCCATTTTGAAAGGTTTACATTAGCTGTAAATCAGAGAGCGTATAGAGTATAAAATTCTGATCAATACTTGGAAAGCAATTCCCCTCATTAGTTTGAAATTTAATTCGAAATAGTGTATCGAACACAGTCCGCTACTTTAGCAAGCGTATGACTCACAGAACTGGAGTTCTGTGGTATGACTTCGGGCAGGAAAAATAGAGGGCGCAGTGCGTTTCCCGCCGATTGCGTAATCTGATCGAGGACGTACTCCTTTATATCTGATACACGGGAAGGGTTTAAATAGATGCCTTTTGCCAGTGGTGTAGTGGAGCGTATACGCTTGTATACGCCGTATACGTAAAAAAGAAATTGGACTTTTTTCAGGTATACGCGCGTATACTTAACAAAAAATATCAGGTTTTAAAATTAAAAAAATATATAGGAAAAAAAAAAAAGAATGTATGAAATTTATGAAAAATCGTCGAAATTCATACTCTGTGAATTGTGTCCCACAGAATTAATTTGTGTTGGCGATCCATATACTCGACAAACTTTTGACAAATCAAACGTACGTATTGCAGTATGATTGCGTATTATTTTTTACATACATCCGATCCATATCCGGCCGGGCCCGCGGCGCGCGTGTGATGTGCATGTGGCGGACGGCGTGTGCCGCCCAGCCCGAGGCCACTGGCCGGCGTAGCGCGAGCTGGCTATATGCTAGTCCTATAGCCGCTAGGCCATCATCATGGCTCATGCGCCGTACAAAATATACAATATACAACTTCATGGCCAAAGGAGGCGGAGCTGATTTTGTGCAGTGGCCAGGTCCCAGGACCAACTAAGGAATTTCAGCCTTTGAAGTTTGAGGAAAATTGAGGCGAATTCAGGTCTCAAAAAGCACAACTCAGTTGTAGTTAATTGTTAAACAGTTCGTTGTGTTCAATTACCAAAACTGCACTGTTTGCACATCAAAAAAAAGTTTTAAAAAAAATGTTATTAACATTGGGTATGTATCTTCATGAATATTTTGCAATTTGCTCAAGCTCCCAACAAAATGTATGAAATGAGTAAAGATGTTGTGTACTTGTACATTGCCTATTTAACAAACAAGACGTTTGGAGGTGACAGTGTGTCTATAAAAATCTGTATTAACAATTAAATAATTACATCATACACTTTATGATAGCACAACCTTTACAGGTGATGAGAATTACCAGAAACTAGAACTAGAAAATCATTATTATGACAACGGTTTGATAATTTTTGGATTAGTTTGTGCATTTTAGACATATGGTTGATGCAATGGTTGGTCTGAAAATATACGACTCACTAATGCTTGATGCCGCTTTTTTTTGCAAAAACTAAGATTTAATTATATTTTGATGTGATATTTATTGTGAAAAAGATGCCTTTGAAATCGTGTTTATAATCAGGGCACTGTGAATGTTACACTGTCTAAACTACAAACTTACTACTTGCATTCACTTCTACAACTATAAATGCAGGCTTTAAAAAAGCACAACCACTGGCGTAGACAGGGGGCACAAGGGGACCATGCCCCCCCCATTCAGCCACTAAAAAAAAACAAAAAAAAAAAAGCGAGAGCGAGAGCGAGAGCGAAAAAGCGGAAGAAGTGAGAGAAAAGGGTTAAAAAGGCGCTACAAGCCGTTATCTTTCTCTTGGGGGGGGGGGGGGGGTACTTCATTTTTTGCCCCGGGTGCCATAATCCCTAGATACGCCACTGGCTTCGCTCCCTTGCCGGTCAATCCCCAAACCCCCCCCCCCCCCCGATCATGAACACGGATCGACACCCATGTGGCCCCCTTATTGAAAAATCCTGGCCACGCATGTGAGCACAACTCAATCTTATTTAATTGTTGAACAGGTGTCTTTAATCATATGAAAATTACACATACAAAAGTAAAACAGTGAATGTTATTAACAGTGGGTAAGTATCTTAAAGAACATTTATTTCAAACTACACAACAAAATGGATGAAATAACTATATAATATATTTAGTTGCAGTACCAAACAATTGAGACATTTGGAGATCTATGACAGCGTGTCTTATAAAAATCTGTACCAGCAATTACATGTAAATGAGTGTTGCATAAACTAGAAATAAAAATTATTATGACAACGGCTTGAATCATCTTGGATTATTTTTAGTCTTGGTGATTTAGACATGTATAGATCTATAGGGCTTATGCAAGGGTTGGTCTGAAAAAATGACTTGATGTTTTTGGTCTGAAAATATAACTCCCTAATGTTTCAAATTTTGATGCTTTTTGCAAAACTTAATTTTAACATTTTGAGATGATATTGTGACAGATAATTTTGTGCGTGTGTGGGTGTGTGAGGGTGGGCGTGTTTAGCCGTATGTCCGAGGACATTTTCGGACAGAGAACAAAAAAAAAATCATGAAAACAATGGTCCTCGGAAGCCGGACAATAGTCCTCGAACGTCGAACAATGAATTTGTGCCTTATTCCGTCGACTGTCCGAGGACGGAGGAACAATAGAGGAACAATACTTGTCCTCGGAAGTAAAGCAATACAAAACTGCGTGTGTGTGAGCGTGTGTGTGTGTGTGTGTGTGTGTGTGTGTTTTCTTGTCAGGTCACGGGGGGGGGGGGGCGTGTTGTTGTGTTTGTATCGCTTCGTCGTTAGCTTGGTGCTCTGAGGATTGAGCTATCAGTATAAGGGAGTATACCCAAAAGAATATTTACCACTACAACACTGCCTTTTGCAGATTATTTTGGGATTTTGTGCTTACAAGAGTATAATCGAAATTGCGAAGGGACTCATTTAAGATCCACCTCATCAGTAGACCCTTCAGTTCACCGGACAGTAGATTTTGCCTAGGCCTCTGGCTGAGAGGACGGCGCGACTTGGGTTCGAAACCAAGTGGATGCGTTAGTGCCCTTTGGTAAGGCATTAATCCTCATTACCAGGTCCATCGGAGAGGACTAAAAGCCGTCTGTCCCCTTGTTGCACATATATATATATTGGATTGTGTATTAGGGAAACACTCAATAATAATGTTTATTCCATCATAATAGGGACTGGTGTATTAATAATATTCCGTTCTTGTATAGCGCATATCACATTATGATATGACGTCTTTATGCGCTTCCAAAGGATTTTGGATATTATTACCCTGGCTTTAGCTCCGGCAACCGTAGCGCTCAGTGCATGCATTCAAGGAATAAATCCTACCGGGTTCCCACTTACTACACCTGGGTTGAGTGTGGCAAATGTAGATTAATGTCTTTCCAACGGACGTTGGTGCTGCGGCAGGGAT
This sequence comes from Heliocidaris erythrogramma, assembly GCA_025617745.1. NCBI lineage: Eukaryota > Metazoa > Echinodermata > Echinoidea > Camarodonta > Echinometridae > Heliocidaris > Heliocidaris erythrogramma. The sequence continues at coordinate 16,227,638 of CM046865.1, read as the reverse complement.
TCCAACCCCATATACCTTGTGGTTCACAGTCCGGAGACTTATCCGCTGGACCACAACACCTCTACTCTGCATTCTGTATTAGGGACACGAAGAAAAATAAGATAAAAGTGTCTCCCAAATACACCGTACGTGCGTGTATAAATATATATTATTGTGATTGGGAGAAATGAAAATGAGAGAATAATGGTTGCGTAGCTTAAATCAAGGTTCCCCAGAGCTGTCCTCCTTTTAATTTTTTTTTGCAAAGGTTGAAAAATTGTCTTCGCCGGCAATCGAACCCGGGTCACTGGCTTAAAAAGCCAACGCCTCAACCACTAGACCACGGAAACGGGCCAGTGATTTCGGCGACACCAGATTTAATTGACAGACAGATTGACAAATCTTCACCCTCATTAATTAATTCCTTTTTTCGGAAGACAAGCCGCATGCCTCAGCTGCATCCAAGCGAATGATTTGAGATACATGTATACATTAGAATAATTATAAACAATTGTAAGGAAATAACATATACAACAGGGACACGAGGACAAATAAGACAAAACTGTCTCCCAAATACACCGTACATGCGTGTATAAATATGATTGTGAGAAATGAAAATGAGAGAATAAAAGTTCCCCAGAGCTGTCCTCCCTTTTTGAAATTTTTGCAAAGGTTGAAAAAATGTCTCCGCCGGGAATCGAACCCGGGTCGGTGGCTGAGAACGCCAATGCCTTAACCACTAGACCACGGAGACGGGCCAGAGGTTTCGGCGACACCAGATTCAATTGACCGACGCAACCATTATTCTCTCATTTTCATTTCTCACAATTATTGTTTCCACGAGAGTTGCCAAAGCTGTTGTATATGTTATTTCCTTATAATTGTATATATATACATGTATATATATATATATATCAAAAAGAGAAGTAAATAAAACTCCGTGAGATTGAGATTTGAGATAACGAATTTTCGCCAATAGGGCTTTGTCAAGTTAACCCTTTCATGTGTTACTTTTGAAATACTCCATCCGACCACAGGATATTTATAGTATATATTCAAACTAGCAATTATTTTTTATATATTTTACGGCATAATACACATTTCATGTAAATTTCATATATATTTAGTGACATTGTTGATGATAAAGACATATTAAATATTTATGTGAAGTATGTATCAATGATTCAAAATAGATTAATAATTAAACATGATTATGACTATGATTAGGGACTATGAATAGAAAATTGATATTTTCATGACACTTACCTTGCACTAAAGTGCGTAATATGGTGTTAAGTACCTCCGTTCAGTGCTGCACAAATTAATTAATTGCTCTTGTCAAAATAATTCATTATCAGCTGAGTTTTAAACACAGGTGCGATGAACATGCAGTGTCAATTTCAGGTTTGAATTAAGGATGATTGCTGCACAAGTTTAAAACTGATGGATGGATTGAAGTTATGCTTCCTCTAACAGTCTAATGGGTAGGGTTGTAGTCATAAATCCGAACATGATGTAACCTCATATCAGAAAGCTCAGGGACATGATGGATAAATGTTCATCACACACTGACACATTTTCGTAGAAAATTGAGACGAACACAAATGATGAGGCTTTTTGCACAAACAAAGCAATCGTGTTCCTCGCTGCATTTCTCTTTTCTAACAAATACTAAATTACAATGTGGCGAACCCTATATCAAACTGAAACAAGCGTTATTCTTAAATGTTCAGAAACTGTTTCACTTAAGCAATGTTGATCAAAAAGGCAAAATTTCATGAAAATATTAGCATTAGTAAAAACATTTGCAAAACTAAAATAAATTAAAATAAAACAACCAAAATTACAAAGTACAAACACATACTAGATGAAAAATGCAATGAAATAAATACTACAGAGTTACTACAGAGTATAACATTATTATCGTATGATTTACAAGCTACTATCTTTTAGCATGTAACTGAATCTCAAGTTATTAATTACACGTGTCACAATTCATTATCACTCAATTTTCGGTGGCAGGTGCGATAGTTTTCATTTCAGGTCGAACGTGATGATGATGATGGCATCTGCACATTAATCAATGCATGAACGATCGTTTCATGTGTTCCATAATTTTACGTAGAATGACGAAGCTGAAGTAGATAATGATGTAAATATATATTCAGATGTTTCTCAATATTTTAACTTGGTTTATTTAATTGAAGATTCTTCTCTATGGCATGCAGAAGGAAGATAAATCTTATGTGTATAGTCTATCCGCAAGAAAATTCGTGTTCCTTTTTATTTCATCGTTTTTATTCATGTACAGGTATATCATACATTCTGAGTGTTACTGACAATATTGTTTTCGTCAATAAAACAATCATATTATGCATAAGCAGTAATATTCTATGACTCATGAAAACTTTACCGCATTCAACATAATGTCGATTTTGTGGTAACCATGGTAACGCCGTGTCTGGCTTCCCAGGTTGAGTCAAGAACCTTTCGATATTCTTCCTGCCTTTGTAGTTATTGCCTCAAAATCAACCGCAGCGCAGTATATTGCAGCGAATGGGATCTCTGAGTGCTTATAGAAATGGCGTATCCGGAAAATGATAGGGGGTGATTTCTTATAACTCTGTTGTTGTAGTGGGGAGTTTTTTATTTTTTTTTTTTTGGGGGGGGGGGGGGGGTTGGGGTGGTTGCATTCTATGTTAACGGGTCTTTTTTTTTGCAAGCCTTCTTGTACTTTTCATGATTCCGGCCCTATATATATACATATATAAAGTTAATGTATATATTATATGTATTTGCTTTTCAGGTCTTCACAGGGATTAGGGTTGCGTTTTTGAAATTATTTTATTCACGTTTGAGGGACGAATTAGGGAATAAGTAAGTGATGTCACTTATACATAAGGGTGAGTTGTATTAATTTTTTTCTGGGCATTCAAAAGTCCGTCGGCCCCAGCTGGATACGCCAATGTACGTACATTGCACATCTGCGTTTTTGAAGGATAACTTGGCAAGGAATATAATCATTATTTCTTCTTCTTTGATGAGGAGAGGCACGTATACACAGAGGAAGAGAGGGAAGTGCATCATCTTCCTTTTAGTTTCTAGCAAAGCAGAATGAACATCCATGATAAACAATGGGGTTCTCTCTCTCTCTCTCCCTCTCTCTTCCCTTCTCCTTTTCTCATTTCTCATTCAACACGATCAAAACTACTTTCGAAAAATAAACTCAAGGGCAATTTCAAAGGCCTATTACTGCCCACAGAAATCAGGATCGGATTACGTAATAGGCGATTGTAATGTTCGCACATTTCTAAAGGTGATAGACAGGGCTATTGAAATGTATCGTGTCCGGACAATTACCCCCTGGAAAATCACCCCCCGGAAAATTACCCCCCGGAAAACTACCCGCCAAGGACAATTACCCCCCGGTATATTACCCCCCGGAAAATTACCCCCCAATGACAACCACCCCCCGAGGACAATTACCCCCCGGCTAATTACCCCCCGGAAAATTACCCCCCAAGGACAATCACCCCCCGAGCACAATTACCCCCCGAAAATTACCTCCCAAGGACAATCACCCCCCTAGGACAATTACCCCCCGAGGACAATTACCCCCCGGAAAATTACCCCCCATGGACAATTACCCCCCGGGTAATTACCCCCCGAAAATTACCCCCCAAGGACAATCACCCCCAAGGACAATCACCCCCCCCCCCCCCGAGGACAATTACCCCCCGGAAAATTACCCCCCCCAGGACAACCAACCCCTGAGGACAATTACCCCCGGGTAATTACCCCCCCGGAAAATTACTCCCAGAAAATCCCCCCCCCCGGAAAATTATCCCCAAGATTAACCACCCCAGAGGACAATTACCCCTCGGAAAATTACCCCCTAAGGATAACCACCCCGAGGGCAATAACCCCACCCCCCCCCGGATAATTCCCCCATAAAATTACTGGCTTCCTGACCTTATAGAAGTTTGACTTTTCATGAATTCTCGAAGCAAATGACTGTTACTTTAACTGTTTTAAAAGGTTGATTTGTTGTGTTTACGCTTGACTAATGTCAATGTGGTGAAAATCTCTATTGTCACCATACTTTTAATTACAAAAGTAATGAAATTAAAAATGTTTCGAAGATAATTCTACGTATAACAAGGACATTAAACTATTTACATTATCTATCACACTCCATGTTAATTTAGTTGCCAATCACCAACAATTTTCCGCCTTAAAAGTGGATAACTTTAACAGCGTATTAAATAGTTATAACAGAACAATCAATATTTCAAAAATTATGACAAATAATCACAGAACTCAGTGACATTACTTTAATGCATTTTGCAAATCATCATTTCAACTAAGGAGGAATGTATCGAATTATTTGCTGTAAACCGTAAAAATGGAAGGATCTACTGAGAAGCAGAGCTTGTGTAATAAATATAATATATATAAGAAGGAAATAAGAAGGAAAAATAAAATATTAATATGAAAGTGCGTAATGACATAATCATAACACAACAAATAACATAACTGTAAATTCATCGAGGATTAAAGCAAGGATGTCTGTTATCGATGGGGCTACCTCTCCCATTCTAAAAAAGTTAATTTAAACTTCTCATTAACCCTTGGGTGAATTTAACAAAGGCAGGAATCATCACAAAGTGTTCTAAAGATAATTTAAACCTCTATATAGAAATTTAATAATAGGTTGCGCGTAGATCTATGAGCGAGTATACGCGCTATATCCTGTCGCCAAAAGAAAAGGGGACCCAACAAAGAAAATAGGGTGTAAGTTTTCATCATTTATGCATCCTCTGTAATTTTGCTAATCAACTGATCATGTATTTACCTTTGTATGATTTATTTCATGATCTATCTCATGATCTATTTCATATTGAAGTAAGATATTATGCTTTGTGGTTCAGTAATTATTTCAGAATGAAATTTACCTTCAAGAATTAGTATGCACGGTGCTTAAAAACAGCCGCGTAGTCAGGATTTCATTTTAGGGGGTGCGGTTGAGCCTGAGCACGCGAAGCGTGCGAAATTGCCGATGAGCACGCAAAGCGTGCTCCCCAGGGGGTGGGTGCAGGGAGGGGGAGTTTCCCCCTTCCCGCGCGAAGCGCGAAAGCTTTGACATTTGAGCAAATTCGGGAGAAAGACAACGGCTCGTAGCACCTTTTTTTAGGCGGAAAGTTAGTTCGACGCTCTGACTGCTTTTCAGTTATTTGGGTGCAATACTGCACTATATGTAACAACGAGGGGGGGGGGGTGCAGGGAGGGGGAGTTTCCCCCTTCCCGCGCGAAGCGCGAAAGCTTTGACATTTGAGCAAATTCGAGAGAAAGATGACGGCTCGTGTTGCACCTTTTTCGGGCGAAAAGTTAGTTCGATGCCCTGACTTCTTTTCAATTATTTGGACGCAATACAGCACTGTATTTAACAGCGGTGGGCGCGCAGTGAGGGGGGGGGGGTGGAATTTCCCCCGTCGCGCGCGAAGCGCGAAAACTTTGCCGTTTTAGCAAATTTGGATAGAAAGATAACGGCTCATAGCAACTTTTTAGGCTTTTTTTTCCTCTCACTTGCTCCCGCTTTTTCGATCTTGCTTTTTTTTTTGGCGTTTGGGGGGGGGGGGGGGCGACCGCCCCCATCGCCCCCTGGCTACGCTCCTGCTTAAAAATAAAGTAAATAATCTGATTTTGTAGCTCTTGAGCAAGATTTTCAATCGGCGTGCAGGAAGATGATTTTATTTCCATGAAACTTATTCTAAACACGTTGATTTTATGAAAAACAATTTTCAAAAACGGTTAGAGAATGTAATTTCATGCAGAAATATCATTAGAAAAATATTAGTGACTTTCTTTCTGGGGGTATTTGCCGGGGGGTAATTTTACAGGGGGTAATTGTCCTTGGGGGTAGTTTTCCGTGGGGGGGGGGGGGGGGTGTAGATTTCCGGGCGGTAATTACCTGGGGGGTAATTGTCCTCGGGGGTGGTTGTCCTTTGTGGATAATTTTCCGGGGGGTAATTGTCCTTGGGGGTAATTTTCCGGCGGTTAATTGTCTTTGGGGGGTAATTTTCCGGGGGGTAATTGTCTTTGGGGGGTAATTTTCCGGGGAGTAATTGTCCTTTGGGGTAATTTTCCGGGGAGTAATTGTCCTTGGGGTAATTTTCCGGGGGTAATTGTCCTTGGGGGGTAATTTTCCGGGGGGTAATTGTCCTTGGGAGGTAGTTGTCCCTGGGGGGGTTATTTTCCGGGGGGTAATTTTCCAGGGGGTAATTGTCCTCGGGGGGTGGTTGTCCATGGGGGGTTATTTTCCGGGGGGTAATTTTCCAGGGGGTAATTGTCCTCGGGGTGATTGTCCGTGGGGGGTTATTTTCCGGGGGTAATTTTACAGGGGGTAATTGTCCTTGGGGGTAGTTTTCCGGGGGTAATTTTCCGGGGGGTGATTGCCCAGGGGGTAATTGTCCTAGAACCGAAATTGCCTTCAGTTGATTTTTTGAAAGTAGTTTTTATCCTGTTATTCTTGATCTCTCGTACCAGGGGCGGATCCAGGATTGAGTAAAAGAGGGGGCACACAAATGAATGTTTGTCAACTTTTGGAAGAGGTAGACCCGTATTTTTTTGGTCTCGCCAGCTTCTCGAAAAGTCGCTCAGTGGGGGGGGGGGGGGGTCCAGTTTCCCTCCATAATTCCCTGACAAGCAAAAAAAAAGCTTCACTCTAAAAGGGGGGGGGGCACAATCGAGAAAATGGCGGATCGTCTATGGTCAAAATGCATACTTTTCTTCCAAAGGGGGGGGGGGGGCACGGGCCGCAAGTGCCCCCCCCCCCCTGGATCCGCCAATGTCTCGTACTCACTCTCTAAAACGCATCTCATTGTCTCAGGCCCGCCACACACTACACGACCGACTGCGTTTCGATTTTGGAAATAAATCGCAATAGCATTAAATGTGAGCATTTTTACAAATGAAATCTACCTGTTTCAGACTCTGGACAATAATATGACTACTAATAATAGGATTTTGGTGCGCTATCGGCCTTATACCCGAATAAGGGCCAAATCAGTTTCAAAATCGTACACAATCGTAGGACTGCTGTGACGTCACTGCGATTCGGAGGCGATTTGGCCTTTCCTCCAAATAGAAAGCTCGCAGTAGGTAGTATTTTCTCATTTTCAGCATTTATTTATTATAATTATCTTTGAAAATTACGCTGAATGAAAATTATTGTTATTACATGCATTTTGTTCAAGATATTATTTAGGATGTATTTACGTTTGTCTTTATATTGTTGAAAATGGTTCATGATATTATTTATGATGTAATAACGTTATATTTTGTTAAAAAATGTTTCATGAAATTATGATGTAATTACGTTGTTATATTCTGTTGAAAATGGAAAATAAATGAAATGAAATGAAATTTTCGACTTTAATATCTATATGACTATTCAGAACCTTAATCAAAAATATTTCACGTGAAATCGGATGGCAGACCAATCGTACAGTGTGCCTTGGGCTTTACGTGTGAGATTTGTATGAATCTATATCATTACTCGTACACATGTTATATAGGATGAGCATACGTAAACTCAAAACTAATTATGATCTTCGTCATAAGTGCAATTAGAAATTTGCTTACGTTATCATAGATCATCATCATACTCATTCCTCATTCCTCATTTCATTTTTTCAACAATTAGAAAGATCTATATAGACAGTTCAATATTTGGAGAAGATTTTCAAAATGTTTGAATGATACCTTTAAATCGCAAGATATCGTGCATTTTCAAAAAAAAATAACAAAATTGGCTTGTAGCATGTCATTCAACTGGTGCGGCCCAGTATAAGCAGTTGGTAGATCATTGTGAGATTAGAACGGAGTCTTCAAGGTCAAATCGGCAACACTACCTCAGACATTGAACTTGGGTGATTATGATGATGATTATCAATGACTCATTCTATGTGGTTATGATCTCAATATTACTCTGCTGTTCGACCTACATGAATGTTACAACGCAAAATCAGGTGTGGATTATGTGCCATAAGCAAAGTGCTTTTTCACGGAATATTTGTCTATCTGCAAAGAGTACGATGTTACAAGCTTTTCTCTCCGAAATGTTACGAATGAGAGAAAGCATAAAAGAAATTTAGAACATGATGGAGAAAATCGTTGTTCTTTTCGGAACTTCACATTTAAATTGCATTTTCTAACTTCATCTAATAATCTTGTTTATATTGAACAATGTGTTTGCCTCATCATTTTACAATTGAGAAGAGAGAAAGATGTGGAAGAGGAGAGAGAAGAGAAAGGCAGAAATAGATGGTCAGAGAGCACAAAAACCCCAGCAAAACGGAAAGAAAATAATAAAGAGAAAGGGGTGAAAGCATTAAACAGAGTATGGTTGTGTGTGGGTGAGAGTGTGCCTTGTTGGTGTGTTAGCGAGAAAGGGGCAGTAATAAAGAGAGAGAGAGGGAGGGGGGAGGCAGTGATAGGGGAACAGGGTAGAGTAGGGTAGTATGATTTCCAGATGTCAAAAGTTCATATTTTTTCCTCACGCAATTTTGTTTTTACCTTGGAAATTCAAGCGGATTTATATTCCAGTCACACCTCCAAATCGACCGATAATTGAGAATCTCTTACAATTATTATAACCAATTTTGAATAATATATAATGTTTTGATTCTGTATATGTCGATTGCGTATGTGCGACTTTGGCATAACACCTCTTATTAGCCCCTATTCACCCATCCTTCAATAAGAGTGCATTTGACAATACAATAATGTTTTAATTTTCTCACCAATTATTTAAAGAAAACAATGTATCAATTATTGTAAATACGATAATACGGACAGATTCCCTCTAATGCAGGGTGTATACTCTTGGCCGAATGCCCGCTATTATATTCCCCTAAACAATGCTCATTGTATTACCCCCCCCCCCCCCTAGGTATTACTCATTGATAATATAGACATAGGCCTCGATGGACCGTCCTAAGCGTACAATACAATTGTTATATCCTATTTTTGCATTCTTTTGTAAACTGGTCTACTTCTCATGATAAAAAAGACTGAAATTACTCTTTTATAGAAATATTTAATGCATACTAGAATGTATCACATTAGCGGAGAGCTATTTAAAAAAAAATATTTTGATCTGTCACTGAAATCGACTATATGATCAACGTTTCTTGAATCATAATATCATTACTAAAATAGAGGGCATGTGGAATACTCGTATATTCATGTATGTAGCCATGTTGTTTATGCGACACATGATCTTGCACGTGACTATTGATCCTCGTCAATTTCATATACTAAGCGAATACTTAAACTTCAAACCTGGACCAAACACTGTACCTAATTAGGGCCCTGTTTCATAAAACTTGATATCAATAACAAGTTGCAATAACTGTTATAAGCTACTGAAATCCTTCAATCTGATTGGCTGAGAGCAAATTTGTCATAGAAATGTGGCAGTTGTTACTGATCACAGGTTTTATGAATTGGGGCCCAGAACGCTACGCCTAAACCTAACCTAAACCTCCATTAATTCTGTATCTTTGACGATATATTGTCGCCGGAGCATTTGGTCGGAGATGGTAAAGCACAAAGTGGTGGAGGCATAACTCGATAATTTCCTTCATCAGGGCAGTCTAGACATGGTGCTTTACACGTATTCAGGAAATATAATAACGATGGAATATGATTATCGAAAACCATAATACATCTGCTATCCTCAATTGACGTGAGTGTTAGGGGATACTGCTGAGGGAAGATTTTCAAAGACATCACTCAACGGCGGTCCTCTTTTTCAGGTGTCCGAATTTCTGTCACCATGGCAACTGCTGTCTGACTGTATAACCTTGATAATGGAGACGCATGCATATGGGGAGAAGGAACGTAATCACTACATTAACATCATTATATACTATTGATTCACAGAAATGTGCGTCTTTATTGCCCTGTATTAACAAAGAATTTTTTTCATCAGATTTACTTATTAATGAATCATTTTTAAGTGCTTGTGACCATAGTGGCGAGTGGTTTTGAACCTGCATGCGACTTTATTGCGAGGGTTTTAACGACTTACTATAAACTCATTTGAGGTTTTCATATTCTTTGTTTTTTTTCAATCGTTTAATATCATTTGACTGAGGTACAAGATAAAGTTTAAGGGGTGTGGTCACGTAAGGGTATTAGAACTAACCCTACCACCTCAAAGAGCCACAAGAGGCCCCTTCCCTTTGGATTAATCCATAGATTAATTCCATCATTTCATTTGAAATGACATGTTTTACCTTGGGATTAGCTCAGCGATTCACCTGTTTAAAGTTTTGTCCCAGGCTTCAACCTTCAGACTCTTCAAGAGAAATCCCTTTCCAGGCATTCTGACTCATCGCCCCCAAACACACCGAGAGTGCAAGGTTATAGATCTACGACAAGCTAGTACGAGTAGTCTCTCTACTACTCTAGCAGACCTTACTTTGTCGTCAAACAAACTTTTATTTAAAGATCACATTACAAGAAAATCACAAATATGGCAATTAATGTATCACTAGAAACTGGAAAGCTTACAGATAGCAATCGTATAAGTTTTATGTCAACTGCGTATCTGATGATTATAAAAACAACATAAATAAAAGCTCTTCTAAGCATCTGGAATATCCGAGGATTCGCCAGAAATATAGCGATGTTTTGATGTCGTCACACTAGGGATCGATCCTGCTTAAGCAGACGACGTCCTATAATGAATGAACGTAATTGCAATGCAATTATTTATCACATTATAAAGAGTTTGGTATATTTAAACATGATCTTATTTCGCACCATTCTAAAAGGGAAAGCGAAACTGATTCTGATAACTAAAACCGTTTGATTGTAAATACACAGGAGAAGTGTCAATGATCAATGAAATAAACCCCATTTTCAAATTGAAAAGCCCTCCGAATAATAGCACGGATGGTATTCGTTCCCTCTTGAAACGCCGAACATGCCCCGGTGCAAGCAGCTGAAAATACAATGGCGTATTATTTTGTTTACAAGTGACTGATTCCTTTATTTTTTTAACGCTGCATTTTTCATCAAAATAATACCATACACGAAGTTAAGAGTGAGGCAACAGACTAACATTAAGACTGACGCTAGTCAAGTAAGAGAAATAAGTGAAGAGGAGATGACAAAACAGGCACTGAAAAATGTGTAAGATGTTATGGGACATCGTCTGCTTAGACAGGACTGGCCCCTGGTGTGTCGTCACACATCTCAGCAGCGTTCGAGGAGCTCTTCAGCTGCTATATCGGGGGCTGTATTTTACCGTTTTATAATTGATAATAACCATTACTTCAAATGGTTCCAAGCGTTGAATTTGGATAACCTTGTTTAATTTATGCCATCTATGCAATAAAAAGTATTAAGCCAATATTTACTTTGATGGAATTTTCTTGTAATGTGATGTGATGTTTGCTATGCCATTGGAGAATTAGTTGGTCCTGTTTGATTGTATGAGGATTTGGAGGTTTAGTTTTCTGGAATTTCATAAGACCTAGAATTGTGTAACTTCTCATGCTGAATTAAAATGATAATAGGTAGCTAAAAGGCAAAGACTCTTCGAAATCTTTGAGGTTACCAAATGTAAGCGTGTCCAAGCGTTTGTATCTACTATCAAACGTCATATCGTCGGCCTTATGCCAAAAGGGCCTTATCACTGTATAAAGTCTATGGCGTTAAGGCCCTTTTGGCATAAGGCTGACGAATTATAACGTTCATCAATATATTGGTCCACTTAAGAAAATGCAAATCATATAAGATATGTAATGATGTGATAACCAAAAAAGGGGGAATCGATGATTAGTGCTTTAAGATTCATTTTGTTTATAAAAGAATGTTATATGTTAAATAAATATGCAAATCATAACGCCATTTTTACTTATTTATTCATTTTGTCATTTGTTCGACAAAACACTTGTTCTGCCTGTGCTAAAACTTTAAGTGTAGCCTGACTAACAATGAGGTCTGCTGTAACAAGACTAGCAAGTTCTAACTCTTAGCCAATCACAGAGATAAAAAGCTTCCCGTGCGCTTCTCTTAGATTAATCTCAACAAATTGTGCCCGTCTGAACAATTTGTGTTTCTAGACTGAGTTACAGATTCGCGCGTGCCGCCAAATTCTATCGTCTAAATCCATCGTCTGATCTCCTCTCGATCGGTGGCAAGCCGGTGAAAGTTTTTTGGAAACTAATTGTCGCATTTTCATTTTAGATTTGGTTGGATAAAGAGGGAGAAAAGATGCAGTTATCTGGATGGTTGTTAGCAGCGGGTGTTTGCTTGCTTGCCCTGCCCGCAGTGCTGGGTGTGTGTCCACCAGCAGATAGGGTGATGATATCGGGCTGGTTTCAGTTTGGGAGAGCATGTATCGGGTAAGAATAATTTTCTTCTTTTTTACATAGGCCCAATTCTAATATTTCTCCCTTAATTTACCATCGGATCAGCTCCTTTTAAAAATGAAAGTTTATTAGGTGTTAAGCTTGAATTATTTTAACATTTAGATTAATTGTTGCCGAAGAGCTACTGCTTTAATTACTAATCCTTTCTCATAAATTTGTTCAACACATTATTCAGATAGGAAATACTTATGGATAGTACTTATAATGAGAGTAATGCGTTCAACAGGTGGAATTTTACTAATTAATGAGTAACATAATCGTTTGTGAAAATTGCCAAATCATGGGGAAACTAGGGAGTCGGTGTTTTTAGCAAAGCTCAGCTGTTAACAGTAGGAGCTGTCGTTAGTAATTACGGTTGATGGTGGTGATGCGCTATCTCTAGTATAGGACGCCTGTAGGAAACGTGATATTAACATGCACGACTGGAGTCAAGTGCAAGATCAATTAGAGGAAATTTACACAACGGGGTGTCACTCGTTCATTCATGATCCTATGGAAGGTGAACACGTGCCTGTAATACATGATGAAAACATGACTTCATCACAATTAAGATTGTTCCATGTGACGTTGTTAAGTGACGGGGACACTGATTCTTGCCGAATGATGACATGCATTACTATTCAATGTGCTCATAGCTTTCATTTAGCTCGAAAAGGTAGCATCAGTTACAGCGAACCGTTGGAAAGAGACTTAATTCTCAAAACTTGTTCGTATAAAGAATGGCTCACATGTACCTCATAGCATTTTCGAGAACCTTGCCTTTTCGTTTGAATTTTGAATTTTCATCACATAAACGTAAACCTAAATGCAAGTTATGCTTGTAGTTCACATAAGGAGTGAAAAGGGTAGATAGTAGGTAAGTTCATGGATACCGTTATGTTCTAAATATAATTTCTGACATAATTATTAGCTGAAAAATTATCCAAGCTGAATACGAAAATATTAATGTTATAATATAGATTATAATGAAATGTTTTATGACTAAGTCCTTTGGTGAAATATATGAACAAAAAAAAAAGTCCGTGTATTAGGGTGGATAAAATGACAATAACTAAAACTTTAGATAACTAAGGCCAAAAAAAACCCCAAATAGAACATTCTGCTATACCAAAGACTCTGTAAACCAAGTGATTGCGTATTCGATATAAAGCTATATACCAGTTTAAATCCTATACATCCTTAAGTGGCCCACCTGCATTATCATTATCATCTTCCCACCCTCCCCTTAACTTTAAAATGCAGTTAACAATATATTTTAATAAGAGGGAAAAGAAGAAAATGAAGAAAAATAAGGTAGAATAAAGTAGAGAAAGAGTGCTTGATCATGGCTATACCAAGTACTGATGTAAACGGAGCTCAAAGCATTCATCACATGCGTTTATGACTTTTAGCACCTTATTTATGTTTCGAAACGAAATTGACTTTGCAATTCATTGAACTCCACTTTTATAATAAACCATGTTTGCTATATTTTTCTTACAAAAGTGTACAATGATGAGAAGTTGATCGCTAAGCAGACTCACTGCGTAAAGCTACAGGGGCGCACCGGGGATTCAAAGGGCTAAAAAGAGGAGGGGGTGAGGAAGGGAGAGAAGGGGGAAAAAACAAGGAACGAAGATGACAGGACCTTTCCCGCACCCTACATTAATAGGTGGCTATTTCAATAATACCGCCCCCCTCTCTCTTCAACTGATGTCATTGCCCCCCCCCGCACTTGCCAGACCCACGCCACTGGAGTAGATCAGAAATAAGGAACGAAAGTCTCTGTCATGGAAGTGGCTCAAACGACATTTATAGTTTATTAATATAGAATTATTATCACCGTTGATCGCCTTTAAATCCCTTTAGGCGATATGGTTCACGTATTAAGAAATCATATTTATTATCTTTGCGCGCGGATTGAAAGGTTTTGCCAGGAACCGGGAATTCGGGGAGGGGTACGAGACTGCAAAATATCCGCCTTGAAGAAGATCAACCCTTCCCTTTAATAGGAGGTTACCGATTAGTTTGAAGACGATTTCTTCTACTCCGACTATTGAACATCTTTCAACTGATAGACACTCCTCCCTGCCGGGTTTGGAGCCTAAAACAGATCGTAGTGACTGATGGGAAGAAACTGTACTATAATTACTTGACTCGGGTAAAGAATTAACGAGAGATAAGCCGATAAACGTGAAAATGCCAGCAAAGGAAGATAAAAGACAACAAAGGGAAAATCAAAGGTTAAAGTGATTTAAAGAAAGACATGCAGAACGAAGAAATTACAATAATGTTAAATTGAGGAGGTATTGAGATTAATGTTTAATAGATAGCATAAAGAGGTCCATCTGGGCGAGAAATGTTTTGACAGCCTGTTTATCAAGATGTAGATCGATGGTAATCCTTATTTACTGAACAGGGTTAGATCCAGGATGTGTAGGGGGTGGCTATCTTTTTTTCCAAAAAACGGTAGAGTCATGGCTAGGCTTCCTACCTGGATCAGTTGTTCCAAATACCGTTAGAGAATTGATATCTATAAATCGGTACATTACGGGGTGTCGTCAAATGCATTTCTGTTCCATTTTCGGTGCCTTTCCCTTGGTCAGCCCCCCCCCCCCCCACCCTCGATGGTTCCGAATGGGTTTCTCCATATTCATGTGACATAATTATCCACATACCCTCTAGACCTTGCATGACACAAGGCTGGGCGTGTTTCTTGCGCTCTATTACATTACAATGCTATATGGAGTAAATTTAGTAACATTTGTAACGACATAATATGACCAAGATATATCCTGCTAGTTCGTATTTAAATATTCTTGATGCCATAATTGATGACTCGTAACGCAACACGTGGAGCTATACTTTATTGCAATTAAGTCTCTTAGATTTTAAGTGGCAGAGTGATCGTAAGTTTTCAGGCTCTCCTCAAGCGGAAGGACTTAATTCACAGAATTCCGCTTCACATTTTATACTTTGCACGTTCGTCATGAAACATCTGATCGACACTCATCGCTGACATTAACCTTATTACCTCAATAATGATCGCAATTCCTATTTCACGACAGGACAGGTTAGGTGTATATCAAGTGCCTCAAAGCCCGGCTCACACGAGGCATCATTTTGCTGACGTTAGGACAGCGTCAGTGACTATACGGTCTCTTGCGCGCCATGAAAGAGTGATATTGTTTTCAAACGTGACTGCAACATCAACAGAATAAACAATACTTTTAATAACTGGCGTATGGGATAATTTCCTTCACAGGCTCGATTAGCGCATGTACTTACGCAATCGAAATGACATAATTATACATTCACTTTCTGCACGATATCACTCTCACTGTCTCACATCTGGCGTCATAGACCATGCATGTCGCTGACACAATAAAACTATGCAGCAAATAACCCCCCTTTCTCTTTTTCTCTCTCTCTCTCCCTCCCTTTCTCTCTTATTAACAATAAATCTATTGCACTTCAAATCTCCTGTGATACCAAAATTTAAAGTAGAACGTTAATGATTTTAAATATTGGCTTAATACTTATTATTGCATAGATGGCATAAATTAAACAAGGTTATCCAAATTCAACGCTTGGAAACATTTGAAGTAATTATTATTATCAATTATAAAACGGTAAAATACAGCCCCGATATAGCAGCTGAAGAGCTCCTCGAACGCTGCTGAGATATGTGACGACACACCCTGGACCAGTCCTGTCTAAGCAGACGATGTCCCATAACATCTTACACATTTTTCAGAGCCTATTTTGTCATCTCCTCTTCACTTATTTCTCTTCCTTCACTAGCGTCAGTCTTAATGTTAGTCTGTTGCCCCACTCTTAACTTCGTGTATGGTATTATTTTGATGAAAAATGCAGCGTTAAAAAATAAAGGAATCAGTCACTTGTAAACAAAATAAGACGGCATTGTATTTTCAGCTGCTTGCACCGGGCCATGTTCGGCGTTTCAAGAGGGAACGAATACCATCCTGCTATTATTCGGAGGGCTTTTCAATTTGAAAGTGGGGTTTATTTCATTGATCATTGACCCTTCTCCTATGTATTTACAATCAAACGGTTTTAGCTATCAGAATCAGTTTCACTTTCCCTTTATAATGGTGTGAAATAAGGTCATGTTTAAATACACCAAACTCTTTATAATTTCATAAATAATTGCATTGCAATTACGTTCATTCATTATAGGACGTCGTCTGCTTAAGCAGGATCGATCCCGTGTGTGACGACATCAAAACATCGCTATATTTCTGGCGAATCCTCGGATATTCCAGATGCTGAGAAGAGCTTTTATTTGTGTTGTTTTTATAATCACCAGATACGCAGTTGACATAAAACTTATACGATTGCCATCTGTAAGCTTCCCAGTTTCTAGTGATACATTAATTGCCATATTTGTGATTTTCTTTGAATATCTGCTTTAAACTTAATGAAGATATCAAGAGCAGAAGAGATGAAATTGAATTGAATCGTTTTTTCCCTTGTAAGATAATCACTCTAAAAGGCTGATTAAGTTGCCTCTCAGTCTGTCTTTACATGACAGGTTCCATGGTTTCAGCAAGGTCGTAAAAACTGACAGAACTGACAGAACAAAGAGATTCTCCAAAGGCGACAAAATCAAACAAGAATGCGTCATTCAAAAGAAGAAAGCTTATGAATTAAGCTTGTTTCAAAATCTTTACAAAAGAATATACAACGGCAACTGATAGCAGGTGGCTAGCACTTATGAAGGCAGGAGGTTTTGAGTATAACTTCTTATATTTGTTATATCATATCATATCACATCACACCAAGGGCACGTAAAGGTTAAGGACCTTGGAGTGTGCGTAGTCCTGAGTCATATATATCCGCGTAACCTTAAACCTCAAATTTTCCATGGATCTAGAATCGTCAACTGACAAGTTTCCCCTTAGCTTTCAATCCTTTGGACCAACATTAGTGCCTCTTTTCAAGGCTGAACATTCGTCGGGATACTCCGAATCACATTAATCTGTGTCTGATGCTATAAACCAAGTCTCCGTGGTTTAGGCCACTGGAGGACTTTGTTGTACCCTTGTTGACGGTTTCCAGGGGCGTTGATCGCGAGAACATTTTGATAGCTGGTCGATAGGGGGGGGGGGGGAGGAGTTGGACAGAATTTCTTACATGTTTGTCGACTTGAAACAAATGTTGTGTAGAAGCGAAAGAAGGGTCCTTAATTTCCATATTTTTATTATGATAAGGTTTTAGAAAGTGGCAAGGCAACAAAACTTTAATACGATTAAGGTTATCTGAAGTTTTGCTGGGAGGGGCTTCTAAACTGACATCCCTTTTTGGGAGGGCCTTTGCAATTGGAAGTATTGCAATATCACTAGCCTGAACGGATAAATCAGGCGAGTTGAGCCAGAGGATAGATTAGGAAGTTTGGCGTTTATGTAATTTCACTTGAATCCTTTCGTGATCCCATCCAGAATCGTTGGCTACCACAGAACATTACTAACTTGTAAACAAAGAACAATTGTTTATAGAGCCGTAACATTTTTGACGATGTTTTTTTCCTTCTTCTATGGGTTGTATAAAAGACGATTCCGTTACTTTCCAAGGTCCAGTTGGACCTCCTTTTTTTCTCGCTGACCTTTTTTGGCTTGTCAGAATGTGGGTTTTTAAGGGGGATTGGACCCCCCCCCCCCTTAGCAAAATCCCGGATCTACCCTTTGAGATACCACATCGATGGAGTCAGTAACCATTTGTCCATGAAATCTTTTGGCATAATTATCCTTTGAATTAGGAGCTTTGCTAAAATAGCCAGGCCGAGACAGAGATAGATTATAGTGAGGTTTCCTTTCTTTCCCATCCCGCTAATGGAACATTTTGCATTGAGTCCTTAATGGCATCAGTCATTCGTTAAAATCCTAGTCATCCGCATTCCAAGGTAATTTTGTGACAACATTAATCGGAGGATCAAAAGCCAGTGAGAAATTAAAGAATGTGACACAACCTTGCAAATGTATACATCTGTCATTTCGGAGTGTTAGAGATAAAATGTTGCTATTTATGGAGTAATTCATTTCGTAATACCATACTTCCCCATCTCAGCCTATTAATAAATGTATTTTTCTTTTCAGATAATAAAATAATAAATATTATAAGATAAAATTTGGTAATGGAAGTTGCCTTCTATATGTTCTACAAGAAGAGATGAATATTATTGGAGACGCAAGATCCTGGGTTCAAATTTAAGTCATTTCACGCCCCTGTTCTTTTGGGTAAGTCGTTTAGACCCTCGGATAGGAATGAAAGTTGCAGGATTCATGTATATTTATACCCTTTTTGCGCTACGTAGGATGAACGTTAATATCATCGACTATTCTAAGGAACTAAATAAATGATAGTAATAATCCTTTTCTTATATAGCTCTTATATAGCGTTTCATATTATGATATAAGGTCCCTATGCACTTCCGCAGAGCTTTGGAAATTATTACCCCGGCTTTACCTCCGGCAACCGTTATCAGCGCAGAGTCCATTTCAAGGAATAATCCTGACAGGTACCTATTTAACTCACCTGGGTCAAGAGTGGCACATGTAGATTAATGTCTTGCCAAAGAACGTTTATTGCTATGACAGGGACTTGGCCGTGAACCAGAATAGCCTGGTGGTTAAGTCGCTGCCCGGCAAGCAGTAGATGACAGGTTCAAATCCCGCTGGTTCCAATTTCAGATAATCAAATAATAAATATATAAGATAAAATTTGGTGATGGAAGTTATCCTCTATATGTTCTACAAGAAGAGATAAATATTATTGGAGACGCAAGATCCTGGGTTCAAATTTAAGTCATTTCACGCCCCTGTTCTTTTGGGTAAGTCGTTTAGACCCTCGGATAGGAATGAAAGTCGCAGGATTCATGTATATTTACACCCTTTTTGCGCTACGTAGGATGAACGTTAATATCATCGACTATTCTAAGGAACTAAATAAATGATAGTAATAATCCTTTTCTTATATAGCTCTTATATAGCGTTTCATATTATGATATAAGGTCCCTATGCACTTCCGCAGAGCTTTGGAAATTATTACCCCGGCTTTACCTCCGGCAACCGTTATCAGCGCAGAGTCCATTTCAAGGAATAATCCTGACAGGTACCTATTTAACTCACCTGGGTCAAGAGTGGCACATGTAGATTAATGTCTTGCCAAAGAACGTTTATTGCTATGACAGGGATTTGAGCCCCAAATGTGAATGTAGCCTTTGTCATCAGTGTATATTTCTGAAATAATCACATGTTTCCTTTACTCTGGTTAATCTCAACTTATACATAATTGTTTAACATCAAGTCATTATTGTCGTACTATGACAACTGGAACATTATGCGTTTGACCTGTTACGTAATCAAATACATTATAATTGGCGCTTTTGTTTGATTTGAAACATGCATTTGGTATTTCCTGTTATCATAATAAGAAAATAGTGCTTGAATTTAAGGCTTTATTTATCATGTTTATTGACTATTACCATTATACGTTATAAAGTTCTTCACGGTAAGATTATCACGCTTTGAAAGAGTATTGTCATGGAGTTGAAATACTTTCAAGTAATCGTTTTGGATCTATGATGTTCATGATTATCCTACGCATCCTGACTGATCAAATTTGATTAGAGTTCAGGTTTTGACGTTCTCCTTCACGCCAACTCAGCATGAAGTTTTTGAAAATGGAGCGTATTAACAAGCACCAAACCTTGCTTTGTAATTTATCAGTCTGTTGTTATTATTTACTCTGCTCAAACAATGTAGGCGTACTTATCTCGATAGGCCGCCTGATGCTGTTTATCAATTTAATTTCCGTTTTTGTTTTTTCTTCAAGGAGAAATTTCGCTTATGATTCTCAGGTATTTGTTTATATAAATAAGCGTCATCGTGTGGATTTCAGGAGAGGAAGAATGTATATTCTCTATGAGATAATAACGATGATGATCATGATGTTACAACTTATAAAACAACAACAACTACAGTAACTACGAATACTACTACTACATACTACATACTACATACTACATACTACTACTACTACTACTACTACTTCTACTACTACTACTACTACTACTACTACTTCTACTACTACTACTACTACTACTACTACTGCTACTACTACTACTACTACTACTACTACTACTACTACTACTACTACTGCTACTACTACTACTACTACTACTACTACTACTACTACTACTACTACTACTACTACTACTACTACTACTACTACTGCTACTACTACTACTACTACTACTACTACTACTACTATACTACTACTACTACTAGTACTGATGATGATGATGGTAATAATAACAATAATGATAATAATGATGATGATAATGATAATGATAATAATGATGATGATGATGATGATAAGCAAAGGGGTAACATTTATTTATTTTGTGTTATCAAAATTTATTTTCTTAAAGTATACATGGTTTTTAACGTTAACACAGCAGAGAGTAGTCATAATCCAGAGGGCCCTGTGATCAAAATGTATAGTCTTATACGTTATCCGAAACCTAAATTTGAAAAAATAAAGGGTTGGCATCGACCTTAAGGAGCATATAAATTTTTCTCTGTTTTCTCACCCCCTACAAGCAAACATTCTCGGCTGGCCTCATCGTATGCTCTAGCCAAGAGTAATTGCTTTAATATTCCCCTACTTAAAGTTTCTCTTTATAGAGTGATTTTCTTCTTAATTATTAAAGACATACACGGTCTGCTATTAGACTGGACCTGGATTTGGCACTATTTCAAACCGATGAAATACTCTAAGACGAATGATATTGATCAGCTTTTCAAACGTTATATCTATCTACGTTATATATTATAAGATAAATGTAGTTTCGATTACAAATTATATTCGCGAATATAATGATAATTTCATCATCATTTCATCATCAAAACCCTTCTATACACACTAAACCTACCTATGATTAAAAGTACATAACAGACAATATCAAAAACTACATGACACTTTGTCAAGCATTCAAAAAACAAATACACAAATATCTGACCGGATCGTTTCAAAATTAAGTTCTGTGAAAGCTTGAATATTATTCTGTGAATTAGTATTAGTCATAAAAGAAAGAAATCTTTGTAAATGATATTTTATCCTTCGCTAAATTATTTTGGTATTACTGAGAAGCCAAGGGCAAACTATAACATGGAAAGAAACATTGGTATATAGGTCTGACGAGTTAATCATCGTTCTTCTCTTTTGAAATCGCTGTCATCTATCTGCTGATCCCTCAATGTAATGGCAAACTGTATCTCCTATACATATACGTAGTTGCTCAGTTTACAGGTTCCCTCGGAATACAGGTTTATTGTGTATATATTTTTTCCAAATAAAAAGATTATCAGTCTTTCCCTGAATGTACATGATTTCCAACCATATTTACAGCTGGGCCCTGATGCCTGGGTGGAATTGTCGTCTCACGTTCCCCTTGTACACGTCAAGTATAGTTAGTGTAACCGTGATCATTTCCCTTCAAATTTCCGCCATATCAAACCCATGCGATGAGGGAGGCTGGGGAAAGGGGAAACGGGAGGGAGGAGCAGAGAGAGTGGGTGAGGGATAAGAGAGAGAGAGAGAGAGGCATATTGGGGAGAGGGGTGGTGTTAGATAGATAAAGAAATATGGAGATAGAGAGAGATAGAGAGAGAGAGAGATAGGTAGATAGAGAGAGGGGGAGGGGGAGTGAGAGGGGATAGTGATAAAGATAACACTGGAGATGAGTAGAGGGTTGACAGATGAGCAGAGAAATGCAGAGAAAGAGGGGTGTTGGGAGAGAGAGAGAGAGAGAGAGAGAGAGGATAATTATGGGGAGATGGAAAGAAAAGATTAGAAAAGAGGGAGGGGGTTTAATTCCTCATTGGTAAAGGTATTTAGTAAAAAGGTCGCTTTGAAAGACACGCCCATGTGTTAAGTAATTTTGATTCGACCTGAATCAAAAAGGCTTTATTGGCATATAACATTTTGTATTATATTTGTTGTATGTGGTCTAATTATAAAAGTTTGTAATCGCCGCATTATGAGCATGATGAGGAGATGCTCCGTTTACTCCATTAACTGGTGTGTTTTTTAAATCAATAATACATTTTCATTTTGATTCGTTAACACGCCGACTGTAAAATCATTGCTTTATAACATTAGGAAGAACTTAAAGGGAAATCCTACCTTAATAGCAAGTTGCTTTGAAAGAAAGAGGAAAAATCAGAGAAGCAGATTGGTGAAAGTTTGAACGAAATCGGACAAGCGATAAGAAAGTTATGAATTTTTGAAAGTTGTAATCACTATACGGAAATTTCAAATTGGCCGAATATGTAATGTCACTGTGATGTAGCTGTGGACATCTCCCCCATTCGCTCCAACACACAAAATGACTAAAATTTCACTTTTTTTCAAAATGTATTACTCAGTAGGATCTTTTTCTTTCATGAGGACCTATAACAATATGCTATCTGCAAGATATGTTGAGTACTGCCCCGAGGGTAGAACCACCTCGAGAAAAACCGTAAATTAATGATATTTTTGTGTACGACAAATGGCAGAGTTGTCCACAAAAATGTCACAATCGACTCACCGAATTGCCAATTTGAGATTCGCATAGCTGTAGTGATCTCATTTTTCAAACATCCATAACTTTCTTAGTCCTTGTCCGATTTCTTTCAAACTTTCACCATCCTGTTTTTCTTATTTTTCTGCTTCCACACAAATCATCTTATTACCAAGGTTGGATTGCCCTTTAAAGAGAGAGAAGGAGAGAGAGAGGGAGAGCTCGAGAGAGAACTCGGTAGAGACAGAGCCTGAGAGGGAAGATAAGGGCGCTCCGTTCTCCAGGGTTGAGGGAACATTTAGGCAGGAGGTCATAAATGCAAAACAAAATTGAATACTAGGGATAACGTAAAAGAAAGAGAGAGAGAGAGAGAGAATAAGATATGGGGCAAGAGGAGATGTGGAGGAGAGAATGAGAGAGAGAGTATGTGCGTGTGGGCGTGTTTAGCCGTATGTCCGAGGACATTAAATTTTCGGACAGAGAACAAAAAAAAATCATGAGAACAATGGTCCTCGGAGGCCGGACAATAGTCCTCGAACGTCGAACAATGAATTTGTGCCTTATTCCGTCGACTGTCCGAGGACGGAAGAACAATAGAGGAACAATAGAGGAACAATACAGGAACAATACTTGTCCTCGGAAGTAAAGCAATACAAGACTGTGTGCTTGTGTAGGGGAGAGAGAGAGAGACTGAGAAAGAAACTATATACAAATCAAATGATAGGGGCCCCATTTCCCAGGGTTGGGAGAATATTTAGGAAGGAGGTCATAATGCCAAGCAAAGCTGAAAACTTGAACTCTCACGCACACACCTGTTGCGAGGACTAATTGAAAGGGAATGTTGAAGTTCTCATCGTGCCTTGCTGATGGCTGATTCTCTCATAATGAGTCATTTTGACTTCGTAGGGCATGTTGGAGAAGAGGAGCGAGTTTGTACTCGTATACTTTTACTGGTAAAATAGTAGGAATGTCCATGTCCTGTAATTTAAAATAAAACTAGAATGAATACATGAGCAAATAAATTCAAAGGTAATGAAATGAAAAGCGCAAAAGAATATTAACAAAAATATATGACATATTGAAAGCAAATGCGTGTATATGAGTAATCTTTACTTCGTAGGACACATTCCCATTGGCACAATTTTAGAGGTGCAAGATTGTACTTGTTCCTGTAAATAAAACTTTAAAATAATTATTGACAAGTATTTAAAAACATAAGTAAGATGGGCGCGTGTATATTTTCTGTTTCTTACAGAGCATTTCAAATTGCCATAATATTAAAGGAGCAATATTGTACTTGTACCTGAAAAGTAGTAACTAATCGAAATGAAACTTGAATAAATCAGTATGTATGTAAATGTATGAATGAATGTAGATACATACATACATGCAAAAATGAAGGCACTGTACATGTAAGAAAGTTTTGTTAAAATAACGGGGAAATACATAAATTCTAGGGTATTCAGGAGTATTCAAGACTAACAACCTAAGTAAAGTGTATGCTTGCATTGTATTATTCAACGTTATGCAAGAATGCATGGCGCATCACTTTTTTTGGCAGATTTTAGTTACATAATAATTCTTGCCTATAATGTTTTAGTTTAAATCTCGAACAGTGTACTCACGTTCAAAATTAAAACATTTCATTCAGATTATTATAACCATGGACGTCCAACGTTTCCATATTTATTGAACAAAATTAAAGCTCATAATATTATACAGTTGATCTTTTATTTTGCAAAACAAGATTTTTTTTTTGTAATCTAGTTGGCCTACTGCGAGAATTTGGGTCAGGTCATCGGGGAACATTGGTCTAACAAGGTAAATGAAATGGGAGTGAACACAGCGAGCAAAGGAGGTTCTGGCAAAGGTCTGAGAGAAGTCCTGTCCAGTGACAGAGATATTAAAGAGGGGCACACCGGCCAGTACCCTCTTTTTGAAAAGCCAGTGCAGCATACCGTAACCACTTTGTGCCCCTACAATGTGCTTATTGTGCCCCTTTAAAAATTTGATTCAATTGTCGAAATTATGCCCCCTTTCATTTTTTTTACTGAATCCTAGATCAGCCTCTATTCCTATCATCTCTTCCTCACGGCCATTTCCCAAAACTCGTCCTCCCTCTTGTAACTCTGACTAACATGGTGTACTTTAATTTTTCCGGGAAAAGAGTAAGATATTGCACTTTTACTAGAAACTAGAAACATGCAGACATGTTTTTAGTCAAAGATTCACACACTCCAGTCCTGATTAAATGCGCGTAACATAGAGGTCATGTATCATATCATAAGATGGATGTTACTTTATTCCAGCATGCGCCAGTCTGCTTAATGTTATCACATAGCGGCCTTAAGTGATTAAAGACATTGATCCTTCCCCATGGGTGTAACGGGCCAGAGGTATGAATCAGAAACAAAAAAGGAGAGAAAGGGATGGGAGAACGGAATAATCTCCTTTACATTTTGGTGTTGGAAATATCTGTTGAATTTCAACGGGTGTTGCCCTTTGATTATGATGTATGTGACGTTTATGCATACGTTTTTAAGTTTCGCCGAATTCCGTAAAAACTTGGAAGGAAAAAAAAAAATCACCCTTTAGTTGAAAGAAAAGCAGATGTGGCTTAGGAACGGGGATCGAGCAAATCACGTGCCTCCCCCCCCCCCTAACTCCGAGAGGTAGAGAGAAAGAGAAAGAAGGACACGTACAGATATAGAGAAATAAAGGGAGAAATTGAAAGAGAAAGGGGAAAGAAAATGACAGAACCCCATTCCTCGGATAATGTCCGTCTACAAAGATCAATGTCCCCCATTTCTGCATGCCCAATGTGTGATACAAAAAAATGAGCAAGCTTAGAGCAAGGGAAAATATTAAAGCGGTCCAAGGGCTCCGCTTCCATGACCATGATCTGAGTTTTGGGGGACCCAGTCTATTGTGTGTGATGTATAGTGTGTGAGGAAATCGATCAATTAATTCAATTCATTCAAATCAATTCAATTTAATTCAATAATGTTTTTTATTAAAAAAAACAATGCCTTGCAGCCGAAGGCTGAATTGTGCATGTTTTACGTTGTTGTGAATACATAATAATACATTATACATTTTGTAAGTACAATTATACATTTCATAAGTACAATTATTTCACAATTAATGAGAAGTTGTTATTCTGCGGAATTCTAAAGCTCATACGCACACACACACCTACCCTCACACACACACACACATACTCACACATTTTCCCTCTTTCTTTGATTTCAAAATAGTTTGACCTTTCACATTTTCTAACACGTATGAAGTACGTGACAGTACAAAGCCCGACACCTTACTGGCTTTGCAGCGGGTTCATCTTTTCACCGCACGCGCGCACACCCACTTTTTTTGTTTTTGTTGATCTTTTATTTTCTCTCTTTTTCAAAATAAAGAATGTACAATTATTTACAAATAAACAATATGAATTAACAATATTAACACAACTTTCGTAGTATCAATAATACAAATATACAAACAGACGATTGGTACTACAAAACTTAAAGATAACATTTAACAAATTCATAGTGACGAAGCTTTCCGACCTGCACTCATCGGGTCACAACGCAGGAATGAGAGAATACAAGAAAATACAAAAGTCAAGGAAGGGTGTGTATAGCGACCCGGATAGGATCCGGGCACGCTAGAATAATCAAAGCGCTTGTACAAACTCTTTTTGTCGGCACAATAGCGGATCTCTCGACTGAATGAACAACGCTTCTAAGAAGCGAAGATGTTGAAAGCAAGGCGTATAACCCGGCTCAGTTCACTATTGTTGCCCGAGCACGCAGCTACCCACACACTCTCTTTATCCTACCAGGAGATAATTATTAACTCCCATCTCCCTGGTCATACCACATTTTCTGAACATTATATTTTCCGTTTTATGCTATGCGCTTTAAAGGCATTTCGCTATTTCATCTTCCCATGCATTCTAATATCCAAGGAACATTAATATTCTTGTGCAATTTTAGTAAGATCGCTTTATAAACGTTATTTTTGTCACAACCGACAGGGAGCAATCCAATATGGATGAAAATATTTGAAAATATTGTCTATTTGTGTTCGATATACACTTCCACCTTATTCGAAGGTTTATGGGCTAAGTGTGGTTTCTAACTTTGACATTATTTTGACATTAATGAGCCTCCTGTTGGTTCTTGTGGCTTGAAATTAGGCATTTTAAATGTTTTAAGTCACGAATGTTCTTGAAATGACTGATAAGTATCTCTTCCCTGTGTTCCAAGGGCCTACGAAAGTTATGCTGTCATGACTCATCGCTCTTATTCTACATATTCTGTTACTAAAAAAATGTTCCATAAAATCTCCACGAATGATTGTGTGGGTTAAATGTCTGAACTGTGCAGGATGAAGTGATTATATTGATAGGATGTTCTCTTTTTATTAACCGGACATCAAATCTAAATTTGAGGAAGAAGTGGCACGGCCATACAGAAAACGAGAAGGTAGTGATGACGTCGCCGGAAATTGGAAATGGATGTTCATTACTTTCGTTAATAATGGGCGTATCAAAAACAAGGGAAGACTTGGAAGACAGAGGAAACAAAATGCATCAAAATCGCATCAAATTTAACGATTTTATTAGATATAGTCATCATCATCAGCACAGCTACAGACATGATAAGAGAGTATTACTACAACTACCACTTGGACAACTTCCGCCCGTACAAATACACCCCAAAGAAAATCACCACCCAGGCAATTATCCCTTTAGACCCCCCCCCCCCCCCCCCATGATAAAAACACACGGACGACTATCCCTAGATCATCCATCCCTATAGAGAACTATCTCCGGACAAGTATCTCTTTAAAATTCAATTTCAATTCAATTCAATTTAAAGACATTTGTTTCCAACTTTCCAAGTATACAAAGTAATAAATTAAAAAAATAATGTACATGTATTTTTTTACATAAATGACAACATTTACATTCATTTAGCATATGTATAGTTAGAGGACACACCTCTACAAGCAAAAGCTTGGGGCGAGGGTGCCTTTATGCGTTAGATAACATAATAAATATACCTGGACATGTATACGAAAATAAAAACAACAAATAACCCAAACATCTGAAGTAATTCCGCAAAAAAGCAAATGTATAAGAAGGTTATTTACTCTTTATATAGTATTTAAAAGCACGTCACCAATAACCATGATAGCATTTTGGAAGCACGGGACTGATTGTGAGTGCTTGACATTTAAGAGGACACTTTCTTCCGGCGAAATGCACAATGTTACAAGAAAAGCAAGGTCTGTAACTCTTTAACATGACCCCATATGGGTGTCTGCATGTGATTATACCAAAACATTTGATCCATGATTTTGTCAGCTCATGTGACGTCAAGATAACTTGGAACGAAATCGCTGATAAGAGTAAAGAGAACTCCAGGAAAATGTTACCTATGTTACAGAACAAAAGATAATCTCTAGGCTTTTGAAAACGAAATTCCAAAGGAATAGTGTGCGGGAAACGGGGAAATGAAATTTTATATCTTACTCCAATACGTAAATATTGTGCAGTCCAAATATATAACCCGTTGACGATATTCTTTCATCTTAAAGCTTGTAAGTAAAACAGTGTAACGGCGATGAAGTCAATTTCTTAAATGATCTTTTTCTTAAATAGGAGGAGTAATAGAGCTGTACATAATTTGCTGATAAGGGGCTAACAAAAAGATTTGGCTCAGTTTCAGATTAGAGGTACAGTATAGCCATTGCAATAAATAGTCGGCAAACAGTCACTATTTTTAATACCGGCTAAGCTTCGTCTTTGGCAAGCCAATGATTTTATGTCATATAAATATAGTCATATAAATTTCTTTGGATCCGAAAATTGTCTTGGCAGGCACCTGTTCATACATTACGTGCACCCCGGGAAGTAATTAAGGAAATAATACATATTTCGAATATATTAAGTTAGTTTATTTTTAAACCACGATGATTTGGCCAGCAAATCTTGCCAAAGTTTTCACGTTTTAGAAATATCATAATAAATGACGCGCTTTAACACCAATGTTGTAGCACTAAATAATATTCGTGTAGAAACAATTGTCAGGATAAGTTCAGCAAGATATAGGAGATGATTTGTTTTCCCCCATAATGATCCAAAGGTTAAACATTAATCATCAGTCGGCATCTAGAACCTCCATGCTGATTTAAAAGCTTAAACTTTGAAACTTATCATTTCAGATATAAAGAAAAGCATATTTCAAGATTTATATAAGTTTCTATTGCTTTGAACTTTATTACTTTTCTCAACAGGCTTGTAGTCGCATGAATGGAAAACATTTTATTTTAAAATGAAGTTCATGTACTCTACGGAAAATAAATAATGCAATCGAAAGATGAGACAATACGATGAACTTGAATGATTGAAGTGTAATACTTACAGAGCAGTCCTTATTCAAAGAATTAAAAGTTTACCCTTAAAGTAGCTATCCAAAGAAAATCACAAATATGGCAATTAATGTATCACTAGAAACTGGGAAGCTTACAGATGGCAATCGTATAAGTTTTATGTCAACTGCGTATATGATGATTATAAAAACAACACAAATAAAAGCTCTTCTCAGCATCTGGAATATCCGAGGATTCGCCAGAAATATAGCGAAGTTTTGATATCGTCACACTAGGGACCAATCCTGCTTAAGCAGACGACGTCCTATAATGAATAAACGTAACTGCAATGCAATTATTTATCAAATTATAAAGAGTTTGGTACATTTAAACATGACCTTATTTCACACCATTCTAAAAGGGAAAGTGAACTGATTCTGATAACTAAAACCGTTTGATAGTAAATACACAGGAGAAGGGTCAATGATCAATGAAATAAACCCCACTTTCAAATTGAAAAGCCCTCCGAATAATATCACAGATTGTATTCGTTCCCTCTTGAAACGCCAAACATGCCCCGGTGCAAGCAGCTGAAAATACAATGGCGTCTTATTTTGTTTACAAGTGACTGATTCCTTTATTTTTTTAACGCTGCATTTTTCATCAAAATAATACCATACACGAAGTTAAGAGTGAGGCAACAGACTAACATTAAGACTGACGCTAGTCAAGTAAGAGAAATAAGTGAAGAGGAGATGACAAAACAGGCACTGAAAAATGTGTAAGATGTTATGGGACATCGTCTGCTTAGACAGGACTGGTCCTTCGTGTGTCGTCACACATCTCAGCAGCGTTCAAGGAGCTCTTCAGCTGCTATATCGGGGGCTGTATTTTACCGTTTTATAATTGATAATAATCATTAATTCAAATGTTTCCAAGCGTTGAATTTGGATAACCTTGTATAATTTATGCCATCTATGCAATAATAAGTATTAAGCCAATATTTATTTTGATGGAATTTTCTTGCAATGTGATCTTTAACATGTTTATACCAGTTTCTTTGAGGAAGCTCTTTGCAAACAAGGTTATCACATATTTAGATGCCTTTTGGTTGGAGGAATTTGAAAAGAGGGCAATTTGTTGCGTACGTAAGGTATGGCCACGTCTTGTTTAAAAAAGGAAGGGCAAGGGGCCGGTTCTACCCCGCCCCTAATTCTGTTAGTGTTTTGAATATTAGTAATTTTAGTAATAATTTCTTTCTATCTGTTTTCATTCTAGAATATCTCATCGTATCCGGATGACATTCCGAGAAGCCACTTTCTTTTGCAGCAGATATGGAGGGTCCCTCTACGCCCTGGACTCACCAAGTAAAAACCGAATCATGCTCAGTTACCTTACGACTGTGTTTGGACAGGGTAGACGTCAGAAGTTCTGGACCGGGTACTACAAAGCAGAAAACGCATTAGGTTGGCGCTGGACAACCGGTTCGACTTCACAATACACAGACTGGGAAGCAGGTAAACCAGCAACGACAAACGAAGCCATCGGCGCTGTTGCCTGGGGTGGGACCCATTACTGGTCCGATACATGGCAGGACGAACCTTTGTCGGCTTCCTTCGCTTTTATATGTCAAGCACCTGCACTGACTGCGAATGGAGAACCATATCCACCGCCTACATTCCCACCCATGCAACCGGGATTTGGTCCAGGTCCAAATAACCCCGGAGTTGGCCCAAATACTCCCTTCAATCCCGTCCTGCCTGGATCTGGTCCCCTAAGCCCGGTCAACCCAGGTCCTGGTCCAATCAATCCAGGTGCTGGACCAATTAATCCAGGAACTAGTAGACCAATCAACCCAGGCCCTGGACCAGTCAACCCTGGCACTGGTCCTATTAACCCAAATGCTGGTCCAGTGAACCCCGGTGCTGGACCAGTCATTCCAGGAGGAAGACCTAACATCCCTCGAAGACCAACCAATCCGCGAAGCCCTGCTGTGTTGCAACGTTTAAGAGGATATGCACCTCAT
Source organism: Heliocidaris erythrogramma (assembly GCA_025617745.1). NCBI lineage: Eukaryota > Metazoa > Echinodermata > Echinoidea > Camarodonta > Echinometridae > Heliocidaris > Heliocidaris erythrogramma. The sequence continues at coordinate 16,196,239 of CM046865.1, read as the reverse complement.
GTACAAAGGATGATGGCTATACCCTGATGAGCAATATGATTTTTTTAGTATTCTTTTCGAACAATTTTCTATACTGACTCTGTGAATGTTTTCATTCACTAAAAACGAATTGATTATGAACTGCAATTTTAACATTGATATGCCAATAATTAAACGGACAATTTTTATTGCACTATACAAAATTGGTTTGATGAAAAAGTCAATACCTATGGCTACCCAACTGGCATCCTGATGTCTTGTAGATGTTGCATCTCCCTCAAAGATACATTTGATTTGGAAGCTACCTAAGCGTTTTCTTGCTTTAATGCAATGTTGATTTAACTTCAGTTTTCAACGTTGTCTTCAAATCAAATATTGATGACAAATATTTGAAGCCGTTATAAAGGGGTGAGATTTCGAACGAAGTGTCTTTGAATTATAGTTATTGTTAAATGAGTTATTACCAAACGTCTGTTATGATTGTATGGTTGAAATTTGCTCTACCAAGCAACGTCAATGAATATTCAATGAGTAATCTAACCCCGTTTTTCGTGTAATTTTAGATACATGCAGTTCAATGTTTGTTCCTTTAATATAGGTCCATGTTCATTGTAATCGGTAAATATTTTGACGAGGATATTCACTAGAAAGCAACATGTTAAGTTTAATGATGTGCCTAGTACGCATAAGTGTTTTAGGAATTCACTAATTTACCTTTATTTATATATCAAAGACCATTTCCAAGGGCATATATTAAATGCTAAAAACCAAGGGTACGGTTTTGTTGATTGTGTTTCGTTTTATTTCTTTTCGTTTTATTATGTTATGTTTTGTTTGTTGTATTTGTAGTTGTTGTTCTCAAGTGAAGCATTAATGAAATGTTCTGAAGATCACTTGTTTCCCAGCCATCATCTATCCTTTTATCATCATTGTACGTTACAGGTATTTTACACATTTTACTCTCAACTGTTCAAATGTTAAGAAGTTTGTTGACAATAACCTTAATGTGAAAATATTGGCATTGTTTCAATTGCCCTGATGTGAGGATAATCAGGTGTTCCACCAATTTAAGACATAATTTTAAGGCCAACTTTGGTCATAATTTTATCACAATAGGACAAAATATTATAGGTTGGGCCTAATAGTGCCTAAAAAACTGTTGGGACACAGAATTGCTTTTATATTTCGCTCTTTTTTTACCTATGCCTTACAATTTCCTCATTTACTTTGAGATTTTGCAAAAAATATAGTTTTGACTTTAAGATATGATATGCTTTCTCCTTAAGTTGTTTTATTCCTATAAGATTTATTTGAACTGTAAATTTCCGGACGATTATATTATTCATAATGTTTTTGTTTGTTTTGTGGAGGATTCCTATTTACATAATTATACTTGAGAAACTACTTGTGTTAATTAACCAAGTTTTGTGGTATATATTTTTCTATGCACTGTACAAAGTTTACGATGGTCAAGAATATGTATTATTCACAAACTGAATATATTGTACAAAATGCAATAAAATGATATACGAAAGCCTTCTGCTTTGATTGTGTGTTTATGTTATGTCTGTACGTGAATATGTTTTTCAAACTCAGGTAAACATTAACAAAATGGTATCGCACTCTTTTCATTAAAAGAAACAAGCAAATTAAATTTTGTTCCATCACGGTGTTCCGTTAATTCATTAAGAATTTAACTGATCCTGTTGGCTGTTGCACTGTTTGTATAAGATATGGACGTATAATACAGAATGAAAGGTCAAACGGCAAACATCTTCCAATACAATGACAACATAACATGACACGACAATCAATTTACAAATGCAATGGACTGGAAAGAACAACAATCAAGGGACTTAACAGATTTTGATACTTTCTAAAGCAATGATCACACGAAGTAATACATAATTTGTTGAGGTCATGGATTTAGTGAAACGGTATTTTATTTTGGATCATTTAATTGGCCTAATATAAAATCGATGATAAATTTTCATCAATTAACTTTGAAGTTATAAAAAACGACATCGGGGTAAGACAAATCAGTTCTCCTCTGTGACGTCCCAATTCAAGTTAATTTTTTTAAAATATATTTTTCAACAAGATAAAACGTTATCTGTGAATTGTAAATTCTGAAACGATTTCATATTACGTGAGACATTATTGTCAAGTCAAGTGAACAACAGCCAGAATATAAAATAATTAGATAAAAACCAATACAAACAGCAAACAATCCAAACAACAAGATAATACAGAAAAGCGGGCTTATAAAATTTGTAAAAGATATAAGATTAAGTTTAGGGTTGCAATTAGGTTTTGAGTTAAGGTAGGGTTAGGTAAAATGTTTGGTCCTGTGTTTAAGTTAAGAATTCGGTTAGTGTAGGATATTGACCGAGGAGCAATTTTCGCAGGAGCATGTGTCATACAAGTATTGTTATTGGGGGATAGGCAGCAGTTGTGCAAGAGAAAATTCTTGAATGTTTTAAATAAATCCTCTTTCTTCTGGTACTCGCGAAGTTAGGTTAAAAACACGCCGACATCTTCTTCTTTCTCCTCTGCTCCTTTGTCTTCCTGGTCTTCAATGTGACTCCTTGACTTTTGTTCTTCTTTCATGTCATCGGATGAGTCATCAAAAGTTACATTATCGGATTTCTCCTTCTCTGTATCACTTTCAGCGGATTGGACACGACTACTTAGACTCTTTGCTGATTGCTGCGATGTCGGGGAATGTGCCTGCTGGTTGCTAGCTGACTCCGACGTCGATCGCCTTGTCGATGAACTTTCCCGACTGTCATTCGGGCTCGACTCCAGCATTGGTAGAGCCAACATTTCATTTTGATTTCTTGATTTTTGTTTTTCACTGATGGAATCAGATGAGTTTTCAGATGTAAAATCGGATGCGTACTCATCAGACTTCCCTCTTTCATTTTCATTCAGTTGTGACCGCCGCGAATTTCCGGAATTTACCTGGTCGGTGCCTGTTGAGTCCGACGTCGATGAACTATCACGATAGTCATGTATCTTCTTTTCAGGCATCGGAAGAGCCAACATTTCTTTCTTATTTGATTTGACCTTGGTTTCAGTCTGATTATTTCTTCTTGGTATTTGATGAACAACCTTCTTTTGTGGGTAGACCACTTGTCTCTTTTGGCCTCGTCCGTTGAATGCGCGTTGATCTCCTTTTATAGGCAGACGACGCGGATAACCGATAGCTGGAAGTCGAACTTGAGATCCTCTGCCGTTTCGCGCTTCCATGATTGTCTGCAAAGATGGCGTCTTTCCAAGATTAGGCGGTGTAGCGATAGACTCGACTTCCCTGACGAGTTTCACGATGGATTGGAATTTCCAGTGGAGTACATCATAGTCGTGCTGGGTTACGTTTTCGTTTTGCCTGTTTAGAAGTCGAACCGTTTCGATACCTGATTCGAGCGATTTGATATCCCGCTGGAGTTCGTCAGCGCGTTTCTTCTGTTTAACGGCTTTGGATCTCAGTTCGACTCTACCTTGTTCACTCACGGCCTTTTCTCGTTGACTCCTCGCAAGCTGTTTCTTCAGAGTGAACAACCCTTTCTGCATGTCAGCTAATTTATTTTCCGTCTGTCGCAATGCCTTGTTACTTTTCGCTTGGCTGTTGACAAGTCTATCATATAGATATATAATAAAGAGAGAAATAAGAAAATGGAATGCTTAGAAATGACATTTTTTTACATATTTTAAAACAGATGAAGTTTACTGTCTTTCATTGATTCAAAGTTTATAACTTGGAATGAAAATGGCTTGTCTAAAACGTTAACTTGGAGATTACGCTAGTTAATTAAACACAATGACATAAGTTTACACCCCCAAAACATTATACAGATTTGTTCTGTCTCATTAAAATTTTGAATTTTGAATTTTGCTATCAGGGCCTCATGGAAGACCACCAATATTGGTGATAATGAGTCACCCTGTATAAATATCAGAAATAAATAAAATAAATAAATAAATAAATGTCCCTACACTGTAAAAACTAAAGTGCTACTTTTAGGGGCATGTATAGTGACTGCACCTGAAATGCTGTTTATAGCACTTGTAGTGTGCTAATTTACCAGCAAAAAAAAAATGTGACCGTGGCGAGGCTCGAACCAGGTTCCGCTGATTGAGAGGCGCTGACGTTACCGATGGATTAACGAATGCTTCTTGCAATTCAGTTTAGTCATGGGAGTCAAGTAGATAACATGAACTATGTGGTGTCGTAAATTCACTATGTAACAATATGATCTGCTCTAAATCGTACGATGTGAGTTAGTCTAGCGGTAATGCCAGCAATTCTCGATCCTCGGACCCTGGTTCGAGGCTCGCCAAAATCATTTTTTTAATGAATGTTTAGCAGTTTAAGGAGCCGGTCCAGCTCCCGTGAAAGTGCTGAAATAGCACTTAAGTTTTTAAAGTGTATTCATATGTTTATTTCATTCAATCTCTTAAAATGGATGTTAATCATATATGGTTGTATATAAAGTTATGTTGAAGTGTGAAGTCTTGTAGTCAGGGGCACCCCCCCCCCCCCCCACACACACACATACACAAGTAAAACTTACTGTATCCTGTATAGTGTAGAGTAGACCTTGATTCTGATGATTATGTTATTGTCTCGTCCACCTCGCCCCCCCCCCCCTCCAGAAAATGGATGACACATAGAAGGTGATCTGAACAACTTACTTTTGTTTCTCCAGTTTCATGCTTTCCATGGCCCGCTGTGACTTGGCACGTTGTACCTTCAAGATATGTCTCAATTTATCTGCTTCAACCTGTGCGTCTCTTTTGACGACTTCCCTAACCTCTTCTTCTTTCTTGAGGGCGTCCTTCTTCAACTTCTGTCGCATTCTATTGATCGACTTTGCGTGTCTCTCCTTCATTTCTTCCATGATCTGTCGAAGTTCTTGGAATTTCTTCGGGTAAGCATCCAAGAGACTGTGCATATCTTCAGGAATCGGTGATTCAGTTTTTCTTTCAGTGACGGTCGTGTCGTCTGCGTAAATGTTTTCCGATTTACGTAGGATTTTCGTAACAGCCGAACTGTCCACACCCTTGGACGTAAAGGTTGAGGTAGCAGAAGTCTCTTGATTTGATTGTTTTCCAGTTTTCTCGGCGGTCGACTCGTTTCTCTTCTGGGACGTGATATTATCTGGAGAGTGCTGATGCCAGTTTTTCTTATCTTCATTCTCCTTTGTGACGTAATCATCAAGCTGGCGATATGAATTACTGAAGTCTTTGACCAACGCCTTTACGTCTACTTTTCTCTCCGTACCTATAATAAAAAATATGATCGAATGGTAAGGGCAATCCCTTCTCAATTCACATAGGCCTACGTGTTATTGTGTTCCTTGTTGTATGTAATGTTTTCTATTGATATTTTTATCTATTGTTTTGTTCAGATGTTTGTATATGTTTTGTTTTTATCTATGTAATTGTTCTGGACCCCACGGAAGACCAGCTTTCCTATGTCGGTTAAGCTAAATGTGGGCAATCCACCGTATATTATTGTCATTATGCTTTTTATACGGAAATAAATACTACTACTACTACTACTACTTCCTGACAGGTACTGTTTCAAGAGCATGAGAGAGGCGTCGAACTATATTCAGGTTGGAGGGGTGCATTAATCATAAGCACTGCAGAGAATACACAATTAATTTCGAAATGATTGGATAGAGGGGGCTATTGCAACTGCACGCACATGCACGCGTAGTATCGACACCCCTCCTTTTCAGAAATTGATTTGTAGACGTCTCCTCCTTGCTGGGAGTGTAAGAGCGGAGAAGTATTTGTTCTTTGTCAACAATCGTTATATCTCTGGTGAGAGAAGAAAAGCCTACCATGCACACAACATTCTTGCCGTCGGGGACTATATGTCTCCAAGGTAACCAATATATGGATGTTTATTTCTGTAGAGGTCTATACTGCTTAGCTCCGAATATTTTCCAGATCTTATTTCCTAAATGGGGGACTTTTAAAGTTAGTAAAAATGCATTTTTCTAATAAATATAAAGATAGAAAAACGAAGCATGCATAAGTAAAATGTGATTTTTTTTTTGTACATTACTCAGGCTAAACACGCGTGAAAAGTGGGGTTTTTAAAAATATACATTTTCTTCCTTTTCGAGGTATGTTTTACAATAGCATATTGTAGCGTATTTACAAGCTCAAGCTTCACAATTTCATATCGGAAAAGGAAAAATTGAATATAGTAATTTACCCTACGCATAGTGAAACATGCAATAGTGTCCTTTTCAAATAACAGTGAATAGTTTTACAATATGGCATGTTTTTACAAATGAATTGCGTTTGGATAATATTAATTTTTTAGAGATGTTATATCAAATGCTCTTCAGCATGTTACTCCGTGATGTTTACTCGATTACCATTTTTTTCCTTTCGAGATTTTCGTTGTGAAGTGAACGTATAGTTTATGTATTTTATTAATGTATTGTTGATTTATCGAATAAATGACCTCTGAAGAGGTAAATAAAAACAAAAAACACTGAATGGAAAAATAAAAATCTGAAAGTACCACGCGTCAGAACGAGAGAAGCATGAGTAAAGTTTTATCAAATCCGATGTATTCGTGTATATATAAAAAAAAAAGAAAAGCGTATGATATCCTCTTGTTACTTTCGACTTTCAATCAGTAATTAAAAAAGACTTCATGACGCTGAATTCAACATAGTCAATTATAATTCTTTTATTTTTCCTAAATCCATGGAATAAAATTGAAATTAGAAGTCATTTCCAGTCTAAGCTACAACACTTCTTCTTAATCAATGGTGTCTACCTTTACATGCTTTTCCTATCTTTTTATACACAAACAATGCAAAATTGTTATTTTGAAACTAATTTCCGTTATAAATTTGCAAACTAGTACTCTATTATAGTAAGCCAAAGAAAGTATTTAGATTTTATTGGATTTTCCCTGAAATCCTACAGGGAGGAGATAAATATTTTGATATCGATTAAAACAAACTATATAATTGAATACAACTTTAAATGGATTTCAAAATAGACCAAACGTTCATTCTTCCCTTCCTTTCTTTCTTCCTTCCTTCCTTTCTTCCTTCCTTCATTCATTCATTTCTCCTCTCATGGGGCGGAACCCTAAACATGCCAACAGCAAAAGCTGATTTTCATAGGTGCCCATGCACCCGTGGATATGATATAGGGTGAGGGGTCCAACGTGGATTATGATAAATTGAAAACATTCGGTACAAGCTAACCAGCTATATAACTAGCTAACTCTGCATTTCATCGAAAAAGAGGGTCTTACCTTGTCTCTTTTTAGGGGGCTGCATTCCTGTTCTTTTCTTCGGCGGTGCAAACATTGTTACTTGAAATAAAGGCGACAGTCAATAAGTGATGATTAACTTCGGATAGGACCGCAAGCCGTATGTCCCCTTGTTGATTTGAAAGCATTTGCGTTCTCTTTTGTCACTCTTATGAAATGAATATCAATCAAACACTTCAAATCGACAATTTTCCATATTTTATAAAATTCTATTAAGTACTGGTCTCTTTGTTTGGAGCGATGTCCCTTCGCTTTGGCGAGAGGTAAAGAATAAGGGTAATACAGGTACTTAAAAAAATATACTTCGGACTAAGCGGTTGTTAGTCTTCGAGATAGATTGCAGTATAAACAGAATGGGAGTATCTTAGCAACTCGCTCATATTTACAATGAACTCCACAACTACGCAAACAAAGATGAATTTAGAATAATTCAGTTGTTGGTCATGCATGTCATATTGGGCACTTGTGAACGGCGAAGTATTGAAGAAAAAATAAATTCAAAGTTTGCCCTATTGTAGAGGCATGAAGAAGGTGATACGATAATAGACATAAAGAGAAAAGGGGAGATAGTGAGAGAAAAAAAGGAAAGAGAGGTATACATTTATAGGGAGAAAATAAAAAGTTAGAAATAGGTTATCATTTTGCATGATTTCTAATCCTCATTGGTTTTTGAATAAAAGTCGCCGCTCTCCCGCCCCCCTCTCCCTCTCTTTCCATCCCTCCTTCATTTCCTCTCCCTGTCCCCATCTCCCTCTCATCCTCTACACCTTTTTTTCTCTCTATTTTTCACTCTCTTCCCTGTCTCTTCTCTTCCATCATATTCTCTATAACGTAACTCCCCCCTTTTCCCTCACGGTCCATGTTCTTCTTTTCTCTCTCTCTCCTTTCTCTTTCACTTCCCTCCCCTTCTTTCTCCCCTCCCTTCTATCGTTCCATCCCACTCTCTCCCTTCCTTTCCCCATCTTTCGTTCTCCCACTTTCCTTCTATTTCCTCCCCTTCTTTCTTCCCTTTCCCTCTCCATTTCTTTTTCTCCCAATTTCCTACTCTCTCTCTCCTTTTTCCTTCCCTTTTCTCTCTGTCTCCATCTCCTTCTCTTTCTCCCTGCTACCTTCCCTTCCCTCTCCCTCTCTATGAAATCTTGTTCCATTTTCTCCAACACTGAAAAAAAAACCAAAACATACAACCACGTCAAGCATGATGAGTCCATATCACTTCATCAAATCAAGTATGAACAATTATTTCATTTTAATAAATCTTCATTACTCACCGCTCAACATATATCAACACTGTCTTCCACGTAATATCTTCCCAACAATGACTGATATTTTTTACTGCCTGATAATTTCAAACAAACATTACACACATCACAAATAACTTAGATTGCATCTGCTGAGAAACAGAAGGGAGTAACTCCATGATTTAGAAGGTTTGGAGCTGGACATAATGATGGGGGAAAAACTGAGAGAAACTTGTAGATATTATACTGCTGTGCCCTTTTGAACATTCACAACTATATACTTGAAACATATCCTGTGTTTGGCACCAGAAGGGCCTTAAGTTACATATGTACAGAGTTAATGCCCTTCTGGCTCCAAACAGACGTTACAATGGGAGACATGTATAACAAAAGGGAGGGCAGTCTTGTTTCGTATTTCATTTAATTTTGAATTGGAACATTATTATACAGTGCAACCTCAATATAAAGAGCACTGATATTAACTATTTATAACATGGTAAATTTGCAGTTTCCACTTCTTTGTATTTCATTTGGGTGTGTTTTTTTTAACCCTGATGTATCGAGGTAGTTTCCTTGGTGCCAAGGATTTCATTATAACACTGTTAGAGACAAGAGTGTATTAAAAATCCTTTGAACACCCTTCTTATTCTACTGGTTTTCATGCAATTTCTTTAAAAAATGAGTTAAGTCCTTCTGACTCCCAGCAGAAAATAATGTAAACTGCATACTAGACATACATATATAGATTCAGAAGCAAGAACATGGCTATAGTAATACTCTATAGAGAATAGTGGACGGGATACAACTAAAGTATGCACACAAACTGGACGACAACGAGATACAAATACAGGATATTAATCTGAATACTAAATCAGATTTGAAAAGCACACAAAATCAAACTGTTGAAAGTTAACTACCTCAACTGCAAACTAAATGCAAGAAACTTGTCCAAATGAAGATAAATATCTATTGGGGTATTGCAAGGAAGTTGCGATTGAGTGCAAGTTGCAACTGATCGGTACTGACCAATCAAAATCCTTGTTGCAAGCGCATCTTCTTGAATGGGCAGACCCTGAACCATTCAGAATGGTTGTTCTAATTTGCTTTACAATTTGCAATTGATTGCAACTTTCTTGCAACACCCCATATGTAACATGATCACAGAGACTTTCCGGAAATCAACTCAAGAGGGATTTCAATATCCCACAGAAAACATGTTCGGATTACGTAATACCTCATTGTAATGTTTGCACATTTCAAAATGTGAAGTACAAGGCTATTAAAGTTGCCTTAAAGTTGATTTTTCCAAAGTCTTTGCGATTGTGTTCTGTACAGCTCTAATGGGGTGTTGCAAGAAAGTTGCGATTGATTGCAAGTTGCAACCGATCGGTAATGACCAATCAAAATCATTATTGCAAGCGCATTGATTGCAACTTTCTTGCAACACCCCATTAGTCTGCCAACACCACAAAATTAAAAAAGAGCATTCTAATACAGCTGCATTTTAAAACACATGGTCTGTCCTTTACTGACAAAGACAAAGTGTTTTCAAAAGCAAATCTAAGATGTATTTGCACATTTGACATATTTTGTGCAAATGATGAGACACCCCACAGTTAGCTAACGTATCTCATTTTCCCCACAACCGATCTTTACCTATTTTTCCTAAATCAAAATTTAATCATTTCAAACACATGTACAAATGATCATCTCTTGATAAACCAGTGAAATAGACATCCGATTGAATGAAACAGGTACCCACAGGAATACAATACGTAAGAAATGATTTCAACAAAAATATATTCCTTAAGAGCATTATCGTATTAAAATAGGCTACAAACACAATGTAACAGGCAGCAAATACATGTTTACAAGTACATATTCCATCTGAATAATACATAACCTGTTGCCTCTGAAATTCTCTTATTCCCACAGGCTTGATACAGGGACCACCCTGTCCTCGCAGGCATAGGGTTAATACAGTCTTTAAGTACTCTAAGCATAATCAGAGGAGCGTTTCATCAAGTGTTTAGTCAGTGATTTTGACCAACAACTGTTATAAGCTACCGAAATCCTTGCATCTGATTGGCTGAGAGCAAATTTGTCAGTAAAATCACTGACAAAACGGTTGATGAAATGCTCCCCATATCTAACAAGATAATTCTCACAAGAACAGTATCATAATGTTACAATAATAATTGCAAAGGACATCCATCACTTCAAACCTCAACTTCCAAAACTAAATGTGATGTATAATCTTGAAATAATATCTGTAATTTCTAAATAATATCTAAATCACTACTTATCACATTAAATAATTTGTCTAAATCCTACACAAGTGTGAAGAAAATCAAGGTAATGAAAGGCTTTGTCCTGGCATTCAAGGTGCAAATAAAGCAGAAAATCACAAGGTGTGCACAACAATTATGAATTAAGTTAGTACCTAATGAATATTGACTGGTATAGGTGAATATTCATTTAATTCATGACAACTATAATGTATGTGCAATCCAACTTCACATAATTATGCTTTCCTATCATAGACTGAAAGAAGGCAAGCAATCTACTATTTTATATCAATAAATCCTTAAAGCCAGTTCAATTACATCTAGGAGAAGATTGTTGAACACCGAGTCTAATCCGAACGCTAACTCGCTTTACACGAAGTCATGCAGATTATTGAATATATATGAAGAAACATATTCATGTGATAGAGGATGACGCAAAGAAATGCAATACACACAATATACTGTATATGGGTTTCAGGTACAGTGTATAAGGTAAATGTTCCTTAGGAGGAAAGTGGAAAACATTGAACATTTCATTAAATCACACATGGAGAGAAGGACACGCATGACAGTCACATGACAGTGTTGAGATTCCCATATTTCACAGTTCTTTCCAATTTCAATGTTACAACTGTTTGTTGCTCTCAAATAACTTCATATACAATCCTGCATCTAATGTTTTAAATCTCCAGAAAGATGTTCAATACAAGCACAGGTCGTTATCAATAAATGTTCAAGTGACTGAATGTCTACAAGAACAAAAGTTAAACGGTCAGACTTGAGGACCTTTGTCTCGGTGAACTATTGCTCTTGTTTTTTCTCATTTTCTTTAAAGAACTGTATTTTTTCCTTTTCAAGTACAATACTTTATTTTCTTTCAAGTGAAGAAAGCCTTGTGAACATATGATAAGCTATGATCAGTACTCATTCAATTATGACTTCATAAGTTACATTAAGTACATAGGAGTAAAAAAAAACATATTTCAAGTTCCTCTTTTTTCTTAGTAGTAATAACACAAGATCTTCATCAATTCACTCTGCATTAATTTCTCATGGATTCATTGGTCTTAGCACCTATGATCAAATCAACAAATTGCATCAGAATCAATTACAACCACACATTAATTCAAGTACTGATAATCATCATCATCATCATGACATCTAAATTTCTACCTTATACATATAGTAATATATACAAATCAATGGTCACAACAACCACTTGCAATGACCACCAATTATTATAATCATTTCCTTGGAATTGCAAATCATATCAATGAATTTTACTAAAATATAGGTCACAGCAACCATCTGCAAAGACCCTCAATTGTTACACATTTCTCATGGAATAGCAGATTGTATTATCAATTACAAAGCAAAAGTCAAAGGTCAAATTATTAGTATGAAAAAGCCTTCACTATAAGATATCGTTTCATACAGACAAAGTTTTAAAGAAGTTTTTAATCAAATATTTTTAACATTTCATAGCAGTTCTTCAAAAGTGTAGGGCAATTCATATTTGAATTCTTCTTTTTTGTTACAGTCTTGATTAACCCCTAGCATGCTGTGGGTGGCAAATCCCGCCCAAAATTTTGAGTGTTGAACATTTTGTTTAGCCTCTGAATGGCTTGAAAATTCTTCCTCATACAGAAACCTGTGCCATCAGTATAATGTTTATTCTTATGCAATATAACTTTGCTCAGTTTGCTTGAGAAAATACTCTTTGAAAGTTCACATTTAACACTTGAAGATTCATTTTTGACATTTGCTCAAAAGTCTGGTAGCATGGAAGGGGTTAAGATACCACAGTATACTCATTCAGTGTCTTTTAAAATGTTGAGTATTTTTTTTCTGGGCTTACAAGCCATGCTATGGTAAAATGTTTTTTTCATATAAGACGTTAACATCAGTTTGCGTGCTATATCTGGCATAAAGATATACATGGAATAATAATGCTAATATGGACTCATATAAGGCCTAATACATCTACAATGTCTCTACATGAGCTAAAAATATATTATTACCCCAGTCATTGGATTCAGACTTGCCCGCACACAATGTATGCACCTACTCCACTTCCTGGGGAGTACTGAAGCCAGTAAAAACTGCAAAATCATTTTAGTATAATTTATGAAATGCCTATATATATAATATGCATGTACAATATCTATCACCTATTGCTGTAGCATGTAACAACAGAGTATATATTCTGCAGACATACTGGAAAGTAAATAACTCATTTTCTGTGAAACAAAGCTTTGTTTGTTTTATCATATGAGAGTCTGATAAATATTTTGAACTAAAGATATACATGTACGTACAAACAACATAAATACTTATTTATTTGATATCCCAAAACCCACCATTTAATAAAGCCATTTAAGAGATATTCAGTTTAAAGGACAAAAGTACTGGACACTTTCAACCTTTTCTTGATTTGAAATAAACTGATGTACATGTACATACACCATTTTCCCTTAAAGGGGAAGTACGGTCCAAAAATTACTTGGTTTTGATAGAAGCAGAAAAATCAGACCAACAGATCAAAAAAGGTTTGAGGAAAATCGGACAACTAATAAGAAAGTTATGAATTTTTTAGTGGCATGAAAAACTGGAGAAACAATGAAAATCACTAGACAAATTTGCAACTCAGTCATGAATCTGTGATGTCATGGGTACACAACTCACCAACTACTTTGTTTATATTCATAATACAAATTTAAATTTTTTGTCCAAGAATGTGATTTCCTCATGACTTGAACCAACTTATATTTATAGTAATATGTTTTTGCATGTATACATTAATACAGAATAAATAATTTTCTCTAAAAATCATGAAAATATGAATATTTATACAATATACATAAAAGATGAGTTTTTATGGAAATGTAATATTTTGAAAACAATATCAATATTTTGAAGTTCCTAAAAATTCATATTACTATAGATGCATTTGGTTCAAGTTATGTGAATATTCATATTCTTGGACAAAATTTGAGAATTTGTATTATGAATATTAACAAATTTATTGGTGAGTTGTGTACCAATGACATCACAAACCCATGACTGAGTTGCCAATTTGTCTAGTGATTTTCATTGTTTCTCTAGTTTTTCATGCCACTAAAAATATTCATAACTTTCTTATTAGTTGTCCAATTTTCCTCAAACTTTTTTGATCTGTAGATCTGAGTTTTCTGCTTCTATTAAAACCAAGTTATATTTAGACTGGACTTCCCCTTTAATTCACACACATAATAAAACATTGCTGCATTTAAATCACATTTCACTTTGCACCAAAAAGACAATACCTTGTTCATTCGTAACAGTCTTTCTCAGTCAAATGTTATTTAACCACAAGGGCCATCACCTGCATAAAACAACCAAGTTTATTTTTTCTTACCCTGAATAATCTTTCTTGGCCAAGCCACCAATGACCACCTGTCCATAAAGACCACTATCTTTTTTCTTTTTTCCCCAGTCAAATAATATGCTTTAGATACTTAGCCACAACCTGGATATAAAGACACAGTTTTAGTGTTTCTTACCCGGTATAATCTTTCTCGGTCGAACTATCCTTCACTGACCACCTTCTAATAAAGACATTTTTGTTGGGGGGGGGGGGGGGTGCAGTCAAATGTGTTTTAGCTACCACCTGTACATAAAGACCAAGTTTATTTTTTTCCTACCCTGAATGACCTTTCTCAGGCAAACCAAGTATTTACTGACTTGCCAATAAACACCTTCTTTTTTTCTCCGTCAAATGAGCTTTCACTACCACCTTTATATAAAGACCAAATTTATTTATTTTTTTACCCTGAATGATCTTTCTCTGTCAAACAAGCTTTGATTGACCACCTGTCAATAAAGAACATTTCTGTTTTCTGGCCTGATCTATTTCAATCAATCATGACACAAAAAACTAAGAGTATACAATTCCTTTTCTGTTTATCCTTGAATGGCTTTTCTACACAGGTTCAACTGTATTATAGGATGTGAAGACCAAAGTTCATTCTTTGTTACCCTGAATGATCTTCTCCATCAAACAAGCCTTCAGTGACCACCTGTCAATAAAGACCCAAGTATTGTTTTTCTTAAATATATTCCTCAAGGTCTGAATCAATCAAACCTACCATAGCAATAACTCCTTTTTCTTTATCCTTGAATGGCCTTTCTATACAGGTTCAACTGTAGTTTAGAATGCTTTATGATACTGGTATCAACCCTGGTGAATACTGCTGGGCACTCTATGTCGGAGGTCACCTGCAATCACTTACGTCTCCCTGACGATCCCGCACTGCCTTGCCTTCTTGATGCAGCGCCTGAAAGACACAAAAAAAAACCAACAACAATAAGATACTTCCAAATTTAGTCAACTTTACTTGAAAAATAATTGAAAACACAAGAATTTCATGAACTGGCCCGAGGCATCACCTGTTGATATATACGATCCTTACAATCACGTCTAACATAATCCAAAAAATAATTTCTGTACATACAAACTACATGTATATTATATTAAGAAATAAGATATTGAAATGGCCCAATAGTGGAATTCTTGAAAGTCTCTTCTCTTAGATTACCTTTTGAGCGATTAGGAAATAAAACTATAGAAAACCCTGAAGATACACTTCCTAAATGCATTTTTTTCATCTTCATTATTTTGAATTTGAAAGGGCTTCTCAAATCGGGACCTCATGTTCATAGACAAATGTCTTCTCTATTTACAAATATCACTTTAAATATCTAACTCATTATCAAGCTTGTCTAAAGTTTTGTCCAGGTGCGAAAAAATTTCCAAAGGGCTTAGATTAGAGTTACATCTAGGCTAACTATCTGATAATAGAATACATAATGACATGGGAGCATGGATGTCATAACTACTAACAAGTCCACGGGCAGATATATATGCAGGAAATTCTTTTCATTGGGGGCGGGGTGACATAATAAGCCCTCCTCCCCGATGAATAGAATTGCATAACACATCTCCGCTGCTGAAGAAGTCTGTAATGTCTTGAACACATTATCCTTCAAAGCTGTACAAAGAAATTAATGAGAGACCAATGAAGAAAAATCACATGTAAACAATAAGTCACATAAAAACCTTTTCTTACAAGAAAAAAAGAAAAGATAAGACAAAGAGATTCTGTTCTCGTTGGTCTTTCCAGTGGTCACCTTCACCTGCTGAATATTCCTGTATGTTGTGATATAAAGATATTAATACATCAGTTTAATAAAGCAAAAGTAAATTTTGATTCACTGTGTGTGTGTGAAATTGGGTTTTTACAGACGTGTATCAATCAGATATGATTATTTACGTCTGGGGACCGACCTTTAACGTCACCATAAGAAAGACGTGACTCAGTCTCGAACCTGGGTCCGCTGAATCAGTTTATAACTACCACTGTTAGCTGGATTACAGGCACACGCCACAACGCCCACTGCAAAGTACAAGCTTTAATAAAGCCACAGGTGACACATCAGTAGTAGTAGTGGTAGTGGTAGAGGTAGTGGCAGTGGTAGTGGTAGTGGTAGTGGCAGTGGTAGTGGTATTTATTTATTAATTTCATTAAAATCCGTCAACATTACTAAAGTTATCGAACGGAAACCACATTTTCGTTTTTTTGCATATTTAATGAGCTACATACTCCGCAATTGAACTTACGCTGTATTTGGTACCATGTACCTTCATATCAAATTTCATGAAAATCCGTCACTCATTACTAAAGTTATCAAATGGAAACCACATTTTCAGACTTTCGCATATTTAATGAGCTATGACCTTTGACCTTTGACGTACATACCCCTAAATCAAACCATGCTTTGGCTGTATTTTGATACCGTGTACCGTCATATCAAATTTCATTAAAATCTGTCAGATATTACTAAGGTTATTGAACGGAAACGACATTTTCGGATTTTCGCATATTTAATGAGCTATGTATGATCTTTGACCTTTGACGTACATACTCCGAAATCGAACTTAGGCTGTATTTTGATATCATGTACCTCCATATTAAATTTGATTAAAAAATCCATCAAGCATTACAAAAGTTATTGAACGGAAACCGATGTGTTACGGACGAACGGACGGATGGACGGAGGCGTTGCTATATCCCCTCCGACTTCGTCGGCGAGGGGATAATAAAGTACATAAGTACACTGTAATATATATTCAATGTCACTTCTATGAGTAGTATATTAGCAGCAAATATTAGTCAATTAAAATTGTAGTAGGCACTACATTTCTAAGAACTGTCAGCTGTAGTGATAAAATTTAAAACTAGCAACACAAAGCCATGGATTGGGTATAAAAGCTTTACATTTTAGTACATGTAGAAGTCCACAGCAAATTCATAGAGATATAAAGAGTGTATAAAATCAGAAAGAAGCGATGTGAATTGCGTGGAAACTCTGGTAAAACTCTGGTAGTACTCTGAGGCTTCCTGTGAAGGGGCGAAACTTGGTCCACTCTCACGTCTTGTGTTGCATAATTGGATAGATAGTAGGATATCAATATTTTATACGTGGATTAAATATATTCATGCAGGAGAGAAATTACATTATATATGAATGTTCCTGTAAAAAACACTTGCTGAATGAAGCTTTTAGTTTAATAGCACAATCAAAGTTTCTACAAATCAGAAATGTATTTCTAAATTTATTGCATTGAATTGAATTGAAAATTTGTTATTAATGTTGCACTTCGCAGCCCAAAGGGTGAATTATGTACAATTCACAAGTTACACTCATATGCTGTAAACCATGAAACATGAAAAATGTAAACAAGCTTTGAGGCTAACATACTGCTATGCTGATAAACATGTATATACAGTGTGTCCCAGAAAAAAAGGACACTGGATTTCATGGCAGAAATCCGGTTTCCTTTATTCTGAGACACATTGTATATAATGCACCACTCTATACAAAACACGAATTACCGGTACTATCTGGTGTCCATTAAGTACAGTCAAACTGTCTATAGCGGCCACCGAAGGGAAACAGAAAAAGTGGCCGCTATAGACAGGTGGCCACTATAGACAGGTCGGCGGCCATTTTTAATTTTGCACATACATGCAACAACATCACTTATAGTGTACATGTATCCATATACATGTATATCACTGAGGAAAACAAGTTATAGGTCTACAGATTTGACGTATAACATGTCATATGATATATAAAATGCCAAACAATGTGCTTTGTTGTCAATAAATGAGAAAAACAATAGATATACGAGCAATCTCTGTAAAATGAACTTTCCCTCAAATTACCACGTACGTAGTCGCCCGCGGTAGACTGCTGTTCTTGATTTTTATAGTCTAAAAACGATGTCTAATCATTACAATAATAATTTTATCTTTTGAATAAAATTATGCAATCAATTTTCATTCAATAAATATTTGCCTTTTGAATGGTTTAAAAGAAGTTTGAACTGTTTTTGAGAACAGGCGATAGAGGTGCTCGCTTGATTCGTCGAAAGTACAGTGCGAACGTCGACAATGGATCGCTGGTACTGGACGAGTTTTCCTGCCGTTTTTCAGCAGGACAATTTCGTACATGAAATTGTTATTATTGATCCTTAAAAAAATAATAGCTGGGTAGTATTTTATTATTTTCACTTTCTAAAAAAATCACTCCTTTATTATTTTTTTCGATGGCTTTAACCCTTTAAATTAACCCTTTAAATTCTTTTTTGATAAATCTTTTAAAAAATAAAAATTAATATTGAAGTGTACGAGCCTGTGCTATTGCGCAATGGCGACAATGCCAACCGTGATAGCTTAAGAGAACAATACAGGTGCAGGAGATCGCAGCTGGATGGCGCGAAGATTACGTAAACGAACAATACTAGTGCTTAATTCTTACTAAAAAGACTCTAATTAGTCTGTAATTAGTCGGCAATGTGGTAAAACTTTTAGATCTTCTTGGCCATTGTAGAATCTATTCACAGCGTTTGTGTGAGAGTGTGACTGAGCTAGGACTCGGTAAATACATCGCGGCTTTATTATGCCTAACTTTTTATGGCAAAAACTACTTTTTGTGCATGAAGCTACAGCTCGACTCGATATTGGTGGCCGCTATACGCGGTCAGATATTGACCGAGGGATACATAATGGGTGGCCGCTGGCCGTGTTAGGCAGGTGACCGCTATATGCAGGGTCTACAACACAGTAATATCCTGGATTTTTTGGTGGCCGCTATAAGCAGGTTGCCGCTATAGACAGGTGGCCGCTATAGACAGGTTTGACTGTACAACTAGGTAACAAGACACAACTGTAGGTTAAATACATTGTCTGTGGAAGAAAAAAAAAGTGGAGTAAAGATTCAAACTCTCAACCTCTTGAGAGACAATTGAGTGAAAGAATCAATATGAAACGTAACCCCAGCAATACTAAAAGAGTGCATTCATTGTTTGCATCTAGCAAAACAGTTTGGGGAACCCTGTGATCTAGGTGCTGTGCAGTGCATCACAATGTCTCAAATTAGCATCGTTGTCAATCCTTGTTAGTATGCAGCACTGCAGTCTTGAAGCTTACTTGCTGCAGATGCTGGTAAACTTTCATCCGGTCCTTCTGGGCTAATCACCGTCCTATCACCTATAAAGAGATGCAACGCTATTTTAACAATGTCCCAAAAAGACTCAAGAATAAAAACCCAGAGTTCAAACTTTATGGGGATGATGCTGAAGAACCCTAACCCCTTATTTCATCTGGTTCGATAAGATGAATCACAGACCTTACACCTATAAAGGAATACAACTCAATTTAACTTTTTCTCAGAAAATAAAAACTGAACACCCAGATTTAAAAACTTTATGGGGATGATGCCGAGGAACCCTAATTGTAATTTCATCTGGTACCACAGGGCTAATCACTGACCTCGCACCCACAAGATATATATAACTCAATTTTACTATTGGTCTTAAAAATTCAATACGCACCCAGGGCAAAAATTCTAAACCTTTATGATAACTATCACCAACAATTAATAAAACTCAGTTTTTATTTTGTCTAAATAAATCAAGAACAAGCAAGCAGAGTTCAAAATCCAATACCCCTTTATGGTGAAAATGCTGACGAATGCAATTTTCACTTTTAAAAGAAACTAAAATAAACTAAGTTACTAGTGGAGTGACATGCTTACAGTGGTAGAGCTTAACCAAGGTTATGTGCACTCAAGAAGGGGCACAGATATAACCCATTCAATTCAATTCACAAACGACATCTTGATTACTGACAAAACTATAAATAAATCCTAAATAAGATATTGTAAACTCTCTCCTGTTAAAGTCATCAGAATTTATATAATCAGAATAATATTTTAAAATGTTTGCTGTTTCAGTGAATGCATCTGGTATATTATTCAGGGCTCTGAATGAAAATGCTGTTGAGTGAATTCACAAATTGGCAATCAGTAATTGTCCTGGAAGAATCGTATAGCTTTAAAAAATCCATAATAAACATGTATGTGTACAATAATTGGGTGTTAAAATATTATTTACAACTTTATTGCATAAAGACAGTGATTACTTCTGACAGAGGCGAGTCTGGATGCGGAGGAGTTGGAAGGCGTCGTCCCATGATCACTGATGTATATACTGATGGAACTCTCGGGAGAAATCAACCCATCTAGAAATCAAGTTTATAGCATATTCAGTCAAATGAAACAAGGGGGAAGAGAGATGCATAAAGAGAAAGAGAGAGAGAGAGAGAGAGAGAGAGAGAAAGGGAGAGAACAAAAAATAAAGACAAAAAAGGGAGGGAGAAAAGAGGGATTGAAAGAGAGAAACACATGGAGACAGAGAAAACAAATGAGAAAGAGAGAGAGAGAGAGAGGGACAAAAAGAAAGACGGAAAGAGAGAAGCAGAGTCAGAGAAAAAGTGATGAAGAAAGAGGCAAACAGAAACAGAGAACAAGATTGGGAGACAGCAAGAATGAAAAGGATAAAGAGAAAATAAGAGAGATGAAGAAATTAAGAAAGAAACCACTGAAGTGATTGAAACCAATGGACTCCATCTTCTACGAACTAAATTCTCCTTCATCCATGTACAAAACTAGAAATGTGCATTGCTGGGGCCGCGCAATGCTAAATGTATCCCCCGGCACTGGCAGCGATTTGAAGGAGGGACAAAGACCCTCCCCCATCCCCTCCCTCAAACAAAAGGATGGTGTAGAAATTAGATGTGTAGGTTTCACTAAGACACATCTTCATATAAAATTTGAAAGAAATGTGTTGAGAGATATACCAAGATACATCTCCATACAAAATTTGAAAGAAATCCATCAAGAAATGTGGCCTGCAGAGTGCACTCACGCCATGCCCTGAAGTATGACCTTTGACCCTATAAAAGACGGAACACTGGTGGCAGCATCACCAAAAACTATAGGTTTTTAGATTACACCAAGAGACACCTTCATGCAAAATTTGAACGAAATCCGTCAAGAAATGCAGAAGTAAGAGTGCAAGAAATGGAAAAATGACCTTTGACCCTATAAAGGACGGAACAATGAGGGCAGCATCACCAAAAATTAAATATGTGTAGATTATACCAAGATACATCTCCATACAAAATTTGAATGAAATCCGTCAAGAAATGCAGAAGAGTGCACAAAAGGGACAAATGAGCTTTGACCCTATAAAGGACGGAACAATGAGGGCAGCATCACCAAACAGTAAAGATGTGTAGATTATACCAAGATACATCTCCATACAAAATTTGAAAGAAATCCATCAAGAATACATGTGGCCTGCAGAGTGCACTCACGCCATGCCCTGAAGTATGACCTTTGACCCTATAAAAGACAGAGCACTGGTGGCAGCATCACCAAAAACTAGAGGTTTTTAGATTACACCAAGAGACACCTTCATGCAAAATTTGAACGAAATCCGTCGAGAAATGCAGAAGTAAGAGTGCACAAAAGGGACAAATGAGCTTTGACCCTATAAAGGACGGAACAATGAGGGCAGCATCACCAAACAGTAAAGATGTGTAGATTGTACCAAGATACATCTCCATACAAAATTTGAATGAAATCCGTCAAGAAATGCAGAAGTAAGAGTGCACAAAAGGGACAAATGAGCTTTGACCCTATAAAGGACGGAACAATGAGGGCAGCATCACCAAACAGTAAAGATGTGTAGATTATACCAAGATACATGTCCATATAAAATTTGAAAGAAATCCATCAAGAAATGTGGCCTGCAGAGTGAACTCACGCCATCCCTTGAAGTATGACCTTTGACCCTATAAAAGACGGAGCACTGGTGGCAGCATCACCAAAAACTAGAGGTTTTTAGATTACACCAAGAGACACCTTCATGCAAAATTTGAACGAAATCCGTCGAGAAATGCAGAAGTAAGAGTGCAAGAAATGGAAAAATGACCTTTGACCCTATAAAGGACGGAACAATGAGGGCAGCATCACCAAAAATTAAATATGTGTAGATTATACCAAGATACATCTCCATACAAAATTTGAATGAAATCCGTCAAGAAATGCAGAAGAGTGCACAAAAGGGACAAATGAGCTTTGACCCTATAAAGGACGGAACAATGAGGGCAGCATCACCAAACAGTAAAGATGTGTAGATTGTACCAAGATACATGTCCATATAAAATTTGAAAGAAATCCATCAAGAAATGTGGCCTGCAGAGTGAACTCACGCCATCCCTTGAAGTATGACCTTTGACCCTATAAAAGACGGAACACTGGTGGCAGCATCACCAAAAACTATAGGTTTTTAGATTACACCAAGAGACACCTTCATGCAAAATTTGAACGAAATCCGTCAAGAAATGCAGAAGTAAGAGTGCACAAAAGGGACAAATGAGCTTTGACCCTATAAAGGACGGAACAATGAGGGCAGCATCACCAAACAGTAAAGATGTGTAGATTATACCAAGATACATCTCCATACAAAATTTGAATGAAATCCGTCAAGAAATGCAGAAGTAAGAGTGCACAAAAGGGACAAATGAGCTTTGACCCTATAAAGGACGGAACAATGAGGGCAGCATCACCAAACAGTAAAGATGTGTAGATTATACCAAGATACATGTCCATATAAAATTTGAAAGAAATCCATCAAGAAATGTGGCCTGCAGAGTGAACTCACGCCATCCCTTGAAGTATGACCTTTGACCCTATAAAAGACAGAGCACTGGTGGCAGCATCACCAAAAACTAGAGGTTTTTAGATTACACCAAGAGACACCTTCATGCAAAATTTGAACGAAATCCGTCGAGAAATGCAGAAGTAAGAGTGCAAGAAATGGAAAAATGACCTTTGACCCTATAAAGGACGGAACAATGAGGGCAGCATCACCAAAAATTAAATATGTGTAGATTATACCAAGATACATCTCCATACAAAATTTGAATGAAATCCGTCAAGAAATGCAGAAGTAAGAGTGCACAAAAGGGACAAATGAGCTTTGACCCTATAAAGGACGGAACAATGAGGGCAGCATCACCAAACAGTAAAGATGTGTAGATTATACCAAGATACATGTCCATATAAAATTTGAAAGAAATCCATCAAGAAATGTGGCCTGCAGAGTGAACTCACGCCATCCCTTGAAGTATGACCTTTGACCCTATAAAAGACAGAACACTGGTGGCAGCATCACCAAAAACTATAGGTTTTTAGATTACACCAAGAGACACCTTCATGCAAAATTTGAACGAAATCCGTCGAGAAATGCAGAAGTAAGAGTGCAAGAAATGGAAAAATGACCTTTGACCCTATAAAGGACGGAACAATGAGGGCAGCATCACCAAAAATTAAATATGTGTAGATTATACCAAGATACATCTCCATACAAAATTTGAATGAAATCCGTCAAGAAATGCAGAAGTAAGAGTGCACAAAAGGGACAAATGAGCTTTGACCCTATAAAGGACGGAACAATGAGGGCAGCATCACCAAACAGTAAAGATGTGTAGATTATACCAAGATACATGTCCATATAAAATTTGAAAGAAATCCATCAAGAAATGTGGCCTGCAGAGTGAACTCACGCCATCCCTTGAAGTATGACCTTTGACCCTATAAAAGACGGGACACTGGTGGCAGCATCACCAAAAAGTACAGATTTTTAGATTACACCAAGGGACACCTTCATGCAAAATTTGAACGAAATCCGTCGAGAAATGCAGAAAAGTAAGAGTGCAAGAAATGGAAAAATGACTTTTGACCCTATAAAGGACGGAACAATGAGGGCAGCATCACCAAAAATTAAACATGTGTAGATTATACCAAGATACATCTCCATACAAAATTTGAACAAAATCCGTTGAGAAATGTGGCCTGCAGAGT
The DNA here is from genome assembly GCA_025617745.1 of Heliocidaris erythrogramma. Classification (NCBI taxonomy): domain Eukaryota; kingdom Metazoa; phylum Echinodermata; class Echinoidea; order Camarodonta; family Echinometridae; genus Heliocidaris; species Heliocidaris erythrogramma. The sequence goes on along the minus strand of CM046865.1, from coordinate 16,172,102 downwards.
GCACTCACACCATGCCCTGAAGTATGACCTTTGACCCTATAAAAGACGGAACACTGGTGGCAGCATCACCAAACACTATAGGTTTTTAAATTACACCAAGAGACACCTTCATGCAAAATTTGAACAAAATCCGTTGAGAAATGTGACCGCCAGAGCGCACACAAGAGTACACACAAGACATCTATCAAAATATGACCTTTGACCCTATAAAAGACGGAACACTGGGGGCAGCATCACCAAAATCTATAGGGTTCCAGATTTTACCAAGAGACACCTTCATACAAAATTTGAACAAAATCTGTTGAGAAATGTGACCGCTAGAGCGCACACAAACTATCAAAAAAAATATGGCCTTTTACCCTATAAAAGACGGAACACTGGGGGCAGCATCACCAGAAACTATAGGGGTCCAGATTTTACCAAGATACACGTCCACAGGAAGTCTGAAAGAAATTCGTCGAGAAATGTGACCGCTAGAGCGCACACAAGAATGTGACGCGGCGGCGGCGGCGGTGGCGGCGAAACGCTGCTGAATCCAAAGTATCCTCCGGCATACTGCCGGGGGATACAATTAAGAGGGACACATGATTGTGACATTGTAATGGTAATGGTGAAAGCAGAATATATAACATTTTAAAAGCTGGATAGCTTTATATATAAAACAGAGAGAGTTCATATGATGCAGTCCACATTTCTTCCAAATAATGTAAAAAAAAAAGCTGTCATTAATCACCAAAAACGTCACTTATCACCAAGAGCCGAAAAGAAAAACAGAATGTATAAAAGCACTGCACAAGTACTTTGCATCCCCTGAAACTGAATAGGAAACATGCAAACACTTGTTTTTCCCTTCTACTTTTCAATCATGATTGCAAATGCAGGATAAAACACATGAAGATTACTGCTTTTACAGTGCAAAGTCAATTCAAAACTCACTGCACACAATGCTGCATTTATGAGAACCAAGCCTGCCATTTCATGTTAAAACATTTTTTATTTTTATACAAGCGGCTGTTTAAACAAAAATTTCAAATCAATGCGCTACCACCCATAAAATAGACCATCAAATGTAATACAGCATATGAAGATACATAAGAATAGAGTTATCCAATAGATCTGTTGGTCATCCTCACTGTTAGTAAAAGCCAATACATGGTAAAATACATGTTGTTAGTGAGTCACTCTCTTACAGCTTCCTTCTCTGGAGGGAGGGTGGCTCAATGTTGGAAGAGCTTGATCGGCCAACTCCACATTTTCCACAGGGGGAAGGGTCTGAGCATTACGTTTCCCTGAGGGACCAAGAAGGTGGAAAATTACGTGTACATGTACCGACTATATAATTACTGCATCCCCTTATTAGTACTCAGTTTGTAATGACATGGTTTAACAGGTTTTGGACGAAAAAAGGAAAAGTTCAGCCATGTTTTTGGCAAGGAGGGGAACCATATCATAGTATCAATACCATTCTGATCAGATAAAAAGGTATAATGACAAGCATGCATAGGTAACCAAGTTATGGACATTTGTTACATGTAGAAAGATTCTTTTAAAAGTAAGTTTAAATACATCCATACTTTTTAAGGATTACAAAAAGAAAATAACAAATATGGCAGAATAGTTAACAAACAGGTGACAGTTATACACATAAGGGAGTACAGAAATTGAAAGACTGAGTCAGATATGTGTGTTATACATGTTTATAAAACGGGTTCAAGAATGTAGCCATCCTGATTGGTCAAATAACACCACGTGACTGTGCAAAAAAAAAGTGATAACATACAGCAAAAGGGAACTGTTGCACATGTAAACATGTCAACATAAACATGTAAACATTTATGTAGCGCAGACGATACGACTCGATTTTGCTATATATGTTTTTACACGCTATACCGTATACGCTATCGATATCGCGATATCGATCGTCGCGCTAATGTCAACAAATCAACAAATCAACAAATCAATAAAATTACAGCTGTAGCGCTACCGCGGTCGGATCGTTGCAATTCAGTACCCAAAATGAAAGTTTAATTTTAATTTTTGACGATAGAAGCGTGTAAAAAATGGCTGTATCTTCGAATCTCAGTTTTGCACTTCTCACGGAGGAAGAACTCGACGATCTACTGAATGGGAAGGATTCCAACAGTACGAAAAGAGCAGTGAAATTTGGATTTTCAAAGCTTGAATGTTTCGCTAAACTCGCACGGACCTATCCACCATCACGCAAGGTAAGTCTATACGCTGTTAATGTTGAGCCATTTCTATGCAGGCATATCATCACAAAAGTGGATGGAACGGACTAGGCCTACACACACAAAGAACACAACTGTGCCAAGTGATTCCTACTCCGAGTCCTATTCCTACTAGTGCTAGTACTAGTCCTGTTCCTACTCTTAGACTTAGTGCCATTGGTGGTACCTTGTCTTCATCTTCAGGCTTCAATATAAGCTCAAATTCGAACATGCTCAGCCAAGCTCAAGAGTCAAGGAAGTGAAAATACATCGGTGAACCAGATTCAATATCACTTCCATTAAGTTACACATTACTAACAAATAGGTCTAAGACGAGGCCTAAACATAAAACGTAAATAAACATGTGCAGGCCTAGGCCTATATACGTTCGCAACGGTCTAGACTAGGCTAGGCCTAAACATTGTAAATAAACATTGTACGTTTGCAACACTAGTCTACTAGGCCTACTAGGCCTACATAGTACTAGCCTACATCATGTTTTGCTGAGCAGGATTCACGCATGGGACATGCCACGACAGTTTGAGGTAAGTGAAAGCACTAAGATTGTAGACCCGTTTTATAAAACTGTTAATACATGGTTGTGAGGTCGTGCATTAGTGTGATCCGGCTACACGCAGGTTTTTATCGTGGTGTCTAACACACTCGGCTACGCCTCGTGCGTTAGGTACACCACGATAAAAACCTTTGTGTTGCCGGATCGCACTAACACACTCCCAACCATGTATTAACAGTATAATAATGAACGGTAAGGGAATGAAACAATAAAAGGTATAATTTTTAATGAAAGATTCAGAATCATAGCATTAAAGGAAGAAATAGAAATTTCAATCCTGATTTTTATTTTTAAGGAATGAGAAAATATTAGAAGTGTTTTACTTACTTGTTCTACTTGTTTTACTACTTGTTCCTGTGCCGGGTCTACTGGGAGGGGGTGAGTCGGAGGATTTGATAGGAGGGGGCGGGGTCATCCCCCTGCTTGCTGGTCTCTTCCCAGGCTCTGGAGTTCTTGGGATCTTGGGTTTGCTCCCAAAGGCATTGTTGTAATCCTCACCTCTGAGAATGAAAAACGCATTTTTCAGGATAGAAGTACTTTGGTCAGCATAACGTAATTTGTGGAAGTTTTAAGAAAAAGAAAACATATCCAAATTTACACATGTAGTAGTGCAGATTGCGGAGATCAATTCACATTGGAAAAATCTGACATATGTTATCAAGCTGGACTGAAGGTCAGACAACCTGTACCTCTTGGACGAAAAAGCTTTTGAGATAACAAAAGACATCTAGATATATCTACAGAGTTTTATTTCATGTTTGCATTCAGTCACAGAGCAAAATTAGATTCATCTTAGACCAATGACGGATACACAGGTATCGTGTTACGTGATTAAAACTCTTCAAATAAACATATGAAATTAACATAAAATCACAAGTATGATTATAACCCACCTGCCACCAAATCTACTTTTAATTGGTGTGGCGAAATTGTCCACAGGAGGCTGAATTGGCTCCACCTCTTTCTCTTCAGATGGCTCACCTGTAAAATCACAAACATTTCATGGATTATCAAAGAGGAGCTTGAGTTCTGGGTTCTAGGTTCTTTAGTCCTGGGGAGTGTTTCATCAGGTGTCTTGGCGGTGATTTCCACTGACAAATTTCCTCTCAGCCAATCAGATGCAAGGATTTCAGTAGCTTATAACAGTTGTTGGTAAAAATCAATGACAAAACGCTTGATGAAACGCTCCCCTGGGTTGACCACGGCGCAATTGTTGCCAGAGCATACATGTATGTCGTACAAAAAACAACCACAAAACAAAACCATATCTCGAGGGACAAATTTTTCAATTACAGTGGCTTTGTTGTGTTCTCTCTTGATACAAATGTTGTCCTCTGATACTGGACTACACAATACATGACCCGTTTTGAATTTTAAGAACAACAACCTTTTCATTGTCTATAAATACAGTGGAAACTCACTATAACAAGGACCTTGGGACCATGAAAATTACCTTATTATATCAGGAATCTCCTTATATCAGGGTAAAAAAACCAGAAGAATATAAAGACCTGGGACCAGCAGAATTACCTTGTTATATCAGATCAGGAATCTTGTAATATGGGAGCTCTTTATATCGAGTTTCCACTTGTATAGAAAATATCAAAATCTGGCTCTTAATAGATGATATCGTCTGTTGAGAGCCAAAAGGGCTTTAAGTATGTGAGTTAACACCCTTCTGGCACTCAGCAGATGATGTGATAATGAATGTATCTCATTTACCTGCTGCTGCTGCTGCTGGTGCTGCTGTTGCTGCTGATGGTCCATTGGCCGAAGCTCCTCGTTGAGCTTGGGCCGAGCCTGCCCGGCTCCCACTGCTCGTCTGAGGTCTAGAGATCTACAAACATCACAACATGATTCTTATAACAGTCAAACCTGTTTTAGCAAGCACCTGCATAGAAAGACCACCTGTCTATAAAGACTATAATTTTTGTTTCCCTCGAGGTGTTCCAATTGAAACATGTATTCTAGGAACCTGTCCAAAAATACCACCTGCTTATAAAGACTGCTTTTCTTGTATCTCTTGAGTAGTCTTTATATACAGGTTTCACTGTACCAGTTACAGTTTTTTGCAATCTTTGATGCCACAACTTACACATGGAAACAAACTGTAAGCTCCTTAAAATGCCACATGTGATCAAATGTAAAATCACTACAACCATAACATACATATACTCACAATATGTATAATTCATTTATATAGCTTAATATAAAAACATGACATTTTTTTAGGGGACTTTGATAGTCACAGCAAAATAAATTTATCATTGTTGCCAATTTGAGGAAGAAGAGCTGATTTAATCAGCTGTAAAAAAATATTTGTTTAGCCTCTGGTAGTTTAAATGAATACACTGAATCCCTGACTGTGAAGATTGAAAAAATAAAAAGAGGAGCAACGGAAGGAAAGGATGAGCAATTGAAGGGGAAGAAAAGAAAGACAAAACAGTAAAATGCGAATAAAGAAATCACTTTTACCTGGCCATTCACAGCACTAGGAAGCTTGGGTTCCATACCACTGAAGGAAGCAAAAGAAAAAAATAAACTCTCCATTATCATGTCCCAACAATAAAACTCCAATGAATCGATGAAAAGACATGAATATTAACTGAATGCTGCCTGAAGGTAGCATTCAGTGTTGGACAAGAAATATTGCATTTTGAGAGGAAACTGTCAAGTCTTTATTATGAAATGACAATCGTGATTTGAAATGAATATTAATTAAATGCTAAAAGTAGAAATCATTACGGGCCATGACATTGCATTTTGAGAGAAACTGTCAAGATTTCATTCTGGAATGATGATCATGATGGCAATGATGGCAATTCTCATGGATTATACATGGAACCAAATCTTTATCCCTTCACATTTGAACATCCCAAACTGCCCCTACGATTCCCATGTCCTATAGCAGCAAAAGTATGGAGTTTTACACCACGGTATCTCTAGTACATATACAACAGCTTTGGCAAATCTCGTGGGAATAAATACAATGTGAAAGAAATGCGAGAATAACGTTGCGTCCTTACACTTGTTAATAATTATTCTAATGTATACATGTATCTCAAAGCATTCGCTTGGATCCAGCTGAGGCACGCGGTTTGTCTTTGTTCAAAACTCACCTGCCCCCGACAAAGGAATTAATTAATAAGGTTGAAGATTTGTCAAATCTGTCGGTCAATTGAATCTGGTGTCGCCGAAACCACTAACCCGTCTCCGTGGTCTAGTGGTTAAGGCATTGGCGTTCTAAGCCAACGACCCGGGTTCGATTCCCGGCGGAGACATTTTTTCAGCCTTTGCAAAAATTTCAAAAAAAGGGAGGACAGCTCTGGGGAACTTTGATTGAGCTACGCAACGTTATTCTCGCATTTCTTTCACATTATATATATACATGTATATATATGAGCCTTATCAGTTAGTAACAGATAGACATTTACCAATTTTTGGAAGTTTGAAGGCCTGTAGAAAATAAGTAGACAATTGAAGAGAGCTGTTTTATGTTTCATTGTGAAGGGCATCACTGAAGGAGTTGAAATTTGATGACATTTGGTTGCTAAGGTTACTACTAAAATTATAATCCATAAAATATTCAATGTCATGGACGCACAAAAACCAAACCGACTCCAAACTGTCGGATTCTTGGTCATTCAAGGTCCTATAATTTTTTTGTCCGTACTTTGTCGTCTAGTATCAATCTCGGTGATGTGTCTGGGATATTATTAAAGGGATACGCCACCAGGCGGCCGTGGGGAAAGACAGGATTGCGTAAGCCCATTCACTCGTACACAAAGTTTGTGCGTCGAACCCGTCCATCGGACTACTGGGATTACAATTCGGACTGCACGAAGCCGACCGAATCTCGCACAAGAGCTCGAGCACAGGCGGAGCGTGCATGTTGCACGGCGACCACTCTGTTCAAAGTTTGCGTCTCGCGGGGCAAAGGCACGATCAGGTAATGATCACAGTGCCCTCTTGCGGCACAAAAACTTCCACAATCTGCGGTTGAGTATCCCTTTAATATAGTAGATGAAGTTCTTACCTCTGTTTACTGGCAGGCCTTTGGGATTGGTGACTTCCACTTCTTGAAACTGTTCTACCATCCTGCATAAAGATAAAAATTACATCAATCTAATCGAACCTTTCATCACAGCAAACACCTGTCTCAATCTATTTTTTTTTCTTCTCTTATCTCCACATACCTAAACCAATACAATGTAGTTTCCCTATTGTGATTTAACTACTTGTAGCTTTATCTAGCTTCTATACTCCTAATAACTTACGCAAATACACAACACTATGAGTACCGGTAGTTTTTCTCCCGCTCCAATGCAGTTTTCCTTGTTGTCATTTAACTAGCTTTATCTAGACTCCATACTCCTGTAGCGGCCGCACAGAAACGCTGTTCGTAGCAGGTTTATTAGCGCTAACAAGTCACAAACAAATCAGCCACTAACAACGTGGGTAAGATGACCGCACAGGAAGCGCTGTTAGGGCGCTGTTAGACACTCGCGCTGTTACAGCACTGTTAGTGGATTTGAGCCATAGAGTTAGGCAAAATCTATAATTTGTGCGTAGTAATCTATGTATAGATTGATGAATCGTGTTGATGCAGCATAGCACAGTGCGCGTGCGTTGTGTATTCACATTTTAAAATGTATATTTGCTGACAAATGACCAAAATAAACATGGCATTCCTGCCGGGTGACGTGTTTTTTTCTAATCAATAATACTACATATGCTTATCTATGTTGGTGGTCTACTGTGTATTTGGTTTTCAGCGTATGTTTCATTCTTTAACAAAGGTTATTTAAGTTTCTGATTGCATAGATTAGCTACGACAATATGTGAACACTTAACTTTGATTCCAAAGACTTTCCCGTGAAATTATTGCTTGCTGCAACTACTAGCATTTAGCTTTTAGAGTAAGATACTGTACCACAAAAAAAAAAATGCAGGCCCCCTTCTCAGCATTTATTTATTTATTTATTTATTGTTTAGTTTTTAGCTCTTCACTCATGGGAGTAGGCCTATTTGTCAATGATGATTTTCATCATGATGCAGGGACTGCGGAACCGGGGTATGGTACATGGTTACTCACCGTAATGTTCTTCTTTCCAAAGCAGGGCCTACCATGTTAAAAAGGTCTTCAAACACTGCTTTGGAAAACCTATACTTGAATGAATGAATGAATATGATATTGGCGTTATATAAATACCCTGATTGGATTGATTGGATTGGATTGGATGAATGAATTTATTTCATAATACTGCAGAAATCTGCCATGAACATTACAATTGGTGAGCATACATCGTTCAAAATTTCGAATACAGCTATCATAATAACAATTCCAAAAAGCAGTATCATGGGAGAACCTAAGGAAAAGCACAGCTTGTCTAAACTAGGTTCCCCAATAACAGAGAATTAAGAAATACATGTATGTAATTATGTATACATATACATAATTATATAGCAATAAAGAGACGAGACAAGACGTGTGTAAAAGGAAAAAAACACAACAATACACATACATCACTAAAACATCAAAATAAAATAAGCATACTATGAACTAGTATACTATCAGTTTATGTCAGCCTATTGGGTTTATATAGCAGTAGAAAAACCAGATACAAATAATACATGTATGTGTATTGAGTATGATTAAAAAGATGTCTTGATGGAAAGGTTTTGTTTATGTTCTGTTTAGACACAGGCAGAAAACCAAATACTGTACAGTTGTTAGGCCCTATGGACTTACACTGTAAGAGCTAATTTGATAATGTTTAAGATTTCTTCTAAAATATTTAAGAGAGGAAGCTTGCTTTCAATTTGAATCAAGATGATTTCAATAGAAGGGCCCAGTGTAGATTAATGTTTTCTGGGCAACTGAATACGAAGAAGTGGTAAATGAAAGAAAGATGATTGTCGTGTAGAATGCCTATGTATTCCATCATTCGTTTTAAATTAACATTGATTGTAAAACCCGAGGCAATTCATGGATTCGTACTTGATACATTAAACTGCCTAACTGGTAATAAAACAAATCGTTCAGTCTCAACGCTTTATTTTCAAAGAATAATATATTAGATGAAGCTAGTCTAGGCTTTTTCAAAATTATTCTCATCACACGTTTTTGTATAACTGAGATTCTATCCAACTGAGACTTAGTACAGTTGCCCCAAGCAAGAATGCCATAACTTATGTAGAGTAGAACCAATGTGGAATACAACAAGAGTAATACATGAGAGGGAAACAAATATTTCAATTTGTTTATAATACCAACATTTCTAGAGAGAAATTTGTTTAGATACACAGTCTGTGGTTTCCAAGATAACTTATTATCAATAAGCAAACCGAGAAACTTTAACTCCTCGACCATTTTAATTGTGGCGTTTTGAAGTAAAATTACCATCCAGAGATGAGATTGAATTACTAAATAACATACGAGTTTTCTCCAAATTGAAAAATTCATGTTCATTTTCTTCCTGAAAAGGATCATCTTGGTCTCCTCGTGCCGTTATGAGCAAAATCTATGTCACCCGCTACCCGCCACATTCTTAATTAGTCTAGGTCTATGTTTAAGTACTTGGTATTGAAAAAAAAGGAGAGACAAGTTATAGCGCACGCAAGAAATTATTCACTAACATTGTCACTATTGGTGCCCCTGGCACCGTTAGTGAGTTGTTAAAACATTACCACTACTGTTAGCTTCTGTGCGGCCTTGAAATGTTAGGCTAACAGCGCCGTTAGTGAATTTGACTAACATTACTCTTCTGTGCGGCCAAATCATTGCTATCGGTACTATTAGTGCGCTGTAAGCGCTAACAACGTTTCTGTGCGGCCGGTACTGATGACTTACCCACATATAGAATGCCATGAGTAGTTTTTCTCCTGCTAGTTCTCCCTGCTGTGTTTTCACCACTTCAGCTTTATCGAGATCTGCTTCCATAGCATCTTGGTCTTGATCCTCCTACAAAAATAATGAATAATGCAAAATGTGAAAGCACCTTTCAAGATATCTAAACACTTGACACAGCGCTCAATCAAAAACTCACTCCCCCCAAACACTAATTATCAGATCTGATTCAAATACCTCAGTAAAAATCTAATCACACAAACACACAGAAACGACGGAAAGACAACTCTGACAAAGACTGAAGAACTACGCATACTATTTCGGATTCTAAACTGCATGTAGAAAGATGAGGTCTGACATTTTTTTACATTATTCCCACACACAAAAACCTCTAAAAGCACAAAAAATAAAACAGCTTGATTAAATAGGCTCATAAAATAACTCTTCAACAGTCCTTTCTACAACAGATATTTCCTTCAGATACTACACATTTCATAAGTATTTCTGTATACCAGGATGCCTCCCTGCCTATCCATAAACGACACAAATTCTTTAAAAAAAAAAATAGATTTCCAAACCTCATCCTCATCATCCTCATCATCTGAATCCACCTCATCTCCAATCACATCTGTAGAACAAACAAATATTGCATTATAAAATGGCTGAATGAATCAGTATTTCTTAAAATTGGCAACAATATTGTTTTTCTTTGGAGACTATTTGGTCCTCAAGACAAACCCTAGTGATCTATTTGGTGAGTATTAAAGAGATATTTCCCTATTTTTGTTTACAAACATGAGGTGAAACTTGGAAATAATTACAAGTTTGTTAAAATACCCAAAAAAAAAACACCCATTCAAATCAGTGTTTATTTCTTTGTTATCTTGCTGCCAAATTATGATGAACAAGTTTTGCAGTTTACATAAAAACACAAGAAAAAAAATATCACTGTAGGTGATTAATACCCCTGCCCCAATGTGTGCCCAATCTCCTGAGCATTGCTCCAAAAATGAGGAAGTGTTTGATCTGCAATATGTTCCCATTTTATTGCCATATGTCGTTACCATGGCAACGCAGTTTGCCACACATTGAAACAATGTCTTGCACATCTTTACCACAAGAAGAATGTGTGTGCCTAATTTCATGAGCATTGCTTGAAAAAGTGAGGAAGTTGTTTGATCTGCAATATTTTCCTGATTTATTACTGCACTACGTCGTTACCATGGCAATGCATTTCCGACACATTCCAAAAATATGTCTTGCAAATCTCCATCCCAAGACAAATGTGTGTGCCAAATTTCATGAGCATTGCTCGAAAAATGAGGAAGTAGTTTGATCCGCAACATTTAAACCTGATTTATTGACATAATATGCCGTTACCATGGCAACGCACTTCTGACACATGAAAAAAATATGTTTTACACATCTTCATCCTAAGACCAATGTGTGTGGCGAATTTCATGAGCATTGCTCGAAAAATGAGGAAGTCGCCCGCCCGACCGTACGCAGATTCCTACATACACTGTATATACCCCCTTCAAACTTCGTTTGGCGGGGGTATAAATAGTGACTTTATACCTATTTAACAACGAATATGAAATACATTGGGAGGAAAGAGAAGAGGCGGTATGCTAACAACAAATAAAGTTATAAATGACAAACTAACCAGAGTTGAGTTGTTTGATGATGAAATGGATTTGTCTGTTCATTTCTGGTGTATCATCTTTGATGAAACATCTTAAGATCTCCTCCATACCCTGAACATAAAATATAAACAAAAATCTTCATCATCATCATCATCATCATTTAGTTAACCCTTTCAGGACAGGAATTATTTAAGGGCTAAATTAATCACATTTTGTTCTTCAAATTGGCAACAATAATAGTTTTCTTTTCGTGCTACATGGTTCTAATACATTAATGTAATGTCTTTGAAAACATTATACATGGTAGAGATTTTGTCAAAAAGTTGAAAAAATTGCCAAATTTTGATTAAAAAAACTCCAATGATTTTGAACTTCTCAATGTGTTGCCAATTTAAGGATAATCAAGCTTATTCTCATTTTTATAATTCCTGGTAAGCCTGAGTCATATCGAATATTTCATAATCCGGGATTCAACGGCTTTGATTCGATCGAATACCGGTGCATCGATAAATGATGGGCGGTGAAAACAGAGTTGCACACAGTTGCACGCAGTGCATGCACCATGCACCGGTGACCGGTCCGCTGGCATCGCAGGCATATGTATGGGCTCTCGCTACTCGACATTAACGATAGCCCGCTAGCCAATGGCTAGTAAAAATCACAAGTCGCCTTCACGTTCTCTGCTAGTATATATGCTGTACGTTACGGAGTTTCTTTTTTCATTTGCTCTTTTCATAGTGGCTACGGTAGTCAAAAATCTGGCGGACTACAAATCGATGCACCGGATTTGCCAAAACGAATTCGGGATTCGATGTCTTCGATCGAACACCGGCTAACCAATCGATTCGACTCAGGCTTAATTCCTGGCATCAAAAGCAATATGGTCATGCAACAAAAATGGACATAAAGTGTGCAGAAATTTATGCTTTTTCTTCTCATAGTATACATCTGGTATATTTTTAGAGCCCTGAATCAAAAGTTATTGAGCCAAACCACAAGATGTGGTCAATTGTCTTGAAAGGGTTAATAACAGCAGCATCAGCAACAACAACAACAACAATATTCACCCTGGGTAGCCTCAACGATGTGTACTACATCTCAAAGAAATTAATGAAAAGAAAAATAATCAGGAAATTTTGTTTTCTTTTTTTTCTTCACTTTCTTACCATAGACTTTGCTTCCTCTCTTATATCTGGAACTGACAGAATGCTGTAGAGTGTGCCGTTCACATATGGTCGTATCTGGAAAGCAATAACAATTTGTACAGGAATGGTATTACATGAATCCATGTATTTTAATAGAACAGAATGTGACTTAACATGCCAAAATACATGTCATGCATCAATCATCACATAAAGATTTTTAGAAAAAGGCATCACAACTTTTCTACCTTTTCCATTACAGAATAGACCATCTTCATTTTAAAACAAATGTGACTGAATGTTTTTTCTTTCACATTCAATATATTCTCAATAGCCTGGTGGTTAAGTCGCTGCCCGGAAAGCAGTAGATGACAGGTTCGAATCCCGCTGGTTCCAGTTTTTTCTGACTTGTGTTTTTCATTACAGATCGAGCATACGATCTTTAACACTGGGAGTAAAATGCCTAAAAATTTGTTTACAAATATTCTCATACTTCAATACTTTTACAAGTTGCTTACACTTTCACGGAATAAAAATGCACATAAGATATGTAAAAGTTTATGAATATGTCCCTACTTGAGGAAAAAACTACAGCAGCAATCACCTTGAATTGATTTTAACGTTGTGTACTACTGTGAAGTCTGTGATAGAACAGTTTTGGTTCATAGCTGATTGCATTGTAATAATTATCGCTAGTGTTTCAAGTTTTTAAACGAAGGTCAATTTTGGAGGACCGCATCCCATCCCTACCACAGTAATCCCAGTGTGATGACCATATCTTGGAATATGATTTCCAAGGTTAAATAAGTATCAGATTACAACTTTTTGTACATTGTAAATCTCAACAATATCTTAATGTAGATTTGAAGGGGGACTGGGGTTGGCTGTCACCAAATCGTGATTGCAACACTGACCTACCCTCCCTCTTGCCATGCCCCTGAAGCCGACCTCGTTATCTTCATGGCCGAGTAGATCGCTGATGACGTGTAAGATCTGTTTCTTATTGTCTAATACACTACCTCTTAAAATTTGTTAAAAGGATTCGGTAACTTTGTGGAGGCTTGATTTAATAAATTGTTGAATTTTGATATCTGTCTTGTATACTGATCAGGGCTTGCCCTTAACTTTTTTTTAAGGTGGCCAGCAGGGCCACCTGAGCATGAAATCCAGGTGGCCAAATGGATTTTCAGGTGGCCCGGATGCATTGCTGCATTTTATTCAATTGAAAAATAATGTATCCTATACGGCTACGCGAAACAAGTTAATAAAACAATTTTGTTATATAATGTTTTGGAATCAGTTCATATAATTAAAGTTTGGCAAACCCGGAGAATAGGGTTTTACAGTGCGGAGATCGGCAAAGACAAAAATGAACACATGTTACAAGTTCATAATCAAGTTCAAAACAACTTTCAAATATATTTTAAATCAAGTAATTAATGCTGTGATATATCATATTGTCTTCTTGGCTTTCAGATTTGTAGTTGTTTGATGAAAATCATAACGATTTTGGCCAGAAATGGAGTCAAACTCGCAAATGTTTCATCGCTGAATCTGGTGCAAGATCGTCGCCGCCGCCGCTGGGCTACATTTGCTTGCACACAAATGAATACAGCACGCGCAGACCGCGGCCCCTATTCTCCGGGTTTGCCTAAAGTTTTATAACTAAACTATTTTTTGACTTTATAATGGTTACTTACTCCAGTTTGCATCAAGACAAATCATATCATATTCACTTAGATAATTGACAATTGCGTAACGAAAGTAGCTAGTAGCGCTCGGTAGCGGGTTTAAGCAAGATGTATTCGCACATGCGAATGTTTTGGTATATACACACAGGACCATGCAAAATAATTGTTTGTATCTTGTTGCAATCCGCAGTAAACGATGAGTTCGACCAGGCGATTTACAGATGAGAATTATCATTAATTTCATAATTTGGAAAATAATGGCTTGATATAAGAATGGAATGTCATATAAATGAAAGGACAGTTCCGGAAAAGATCCAAAGAGCCAGTGCTCTCTTTGTGAATTATTTTAAATCGGATCTTCTACGTAATTAAGTAAATTATAGAATATTGCTTTTTTATCTGGTCTGTTATATTTTGACATTATTTCATGGAAAAAATGGAAAAAATGGACGTCACGGTAAACAACATTTTTTTTAATTGGCCTATCGGCGAGCACCAGGCCGGACGACCAACCTGTCAGAGTGAGCGTCTGGAATTTGTCAGCAATAGTCTGTATCACAGACGCTTTCAAAATGTTTTAGATTTTGAGTCAATCTGTTATGAGATCATGATTTGATCAATGATGCATTCTTGTTGTTATAGATAAGAGACAGAATAAAGATGGATAAAAAGAGAAGAAAGAGAGGACGAGAATCGTGCAAAGACTGAAACCAGTGAAAGTGCAAACTACATGTATCATGACCGTTTCAGATTCACAATAATACATATTTATTTTTCTTTATCAACCAACGTCGGCCTGCGCTTTAGCCTGGTCTAGGCTAGCATTTGTTATTTCTTAGCATAGTTCAGGCCATCAGCGTCAAGTCAAATCAACTACACCCATTCAAGATTTTAGTCTTGGTTTGAAAATGGGAGTCTTGCAGTGGCGGCACCAGGATTTTTAAAATGGGGGGCAAAAGAAAATGTTGGGGGGGGGGGGGGGGGCAAGGGCGGACAAAAACATTTTCCACCCTTTTATTTTTTTTCACTCCGAAAATTATTGGGGGTGGGGGCAAAGCTTCTGCCCCCCTCCCCCTTGGTGCCGCCACTGGAGTCTTGTGTTGTTTTATAAACACTCGCAGTGCTCGGGTGATTGTTAAATCATTGTTACTATTGTACTATCTTCTATATTCTCATACATGTATTATTTTATTGATGTTTTCTGAAGAAACAAAGATAAATAAACTTGAAACTTTAAACTTGATTCACATGGTTTCATTTTGAGAAATTGTTAACGCCACCGACAGCTCCGCTGCCTCTGTAAAAGACTAAGATAAGGCGGCAAAAAATCACATCGCAAGGACAACGCGTACGACGCACATGGTCTTGATCTTTATAGTGCTAGTTTGAATTCCAATCGTTTACAATAAATCTATTATTTAAAAAAACCTGATTGCAACTGTATATCACAACTAGAACAGACTGATTGGGCATTCCAGTAAAGTGCTCACCGTAGCTGGAGACTCCATGCGGACATGCGATCGGGAGCAGCTGGAGAATGCGTTCTATAGGTGGACTTTATTAAAATAGTTATGGATCATTATGCACTTGACTGGGATACAGACTAACGCTTATAATACTTATGTGGTGGTTGAGTCATATAGAATCGCACGCGCGGTCGATCCGCGATCGCTGCAGCTGCAGGTATATTGAATTATGTGTACGTACAATACTGTATAGTCGATCCACTGCACTACGTACGCCTATACCGGTATAGGCGTACGTACACGTTGTGCAGTGGATCGACACATAATTCAATGCATGTTTCATTTTGTATTGTGCTAGCGCTATGACTCGTACTTGATGTAGATCTAGTAGTAGTTATTTTTATACATGCGTGATATGTTCGTGTTTCATCGGCAGACTTATTACAGAGTTATAAAAGTAAACAATTTCAAGTACATAAAAGATACACACAGACGTACTACATGTATTTTCACAACATTCAAAACACATTACACTTTACAGTTGCTTATTTTTTAGGTGGCCAGCCGGGCCACCTATCCGGCAGTTTCGGGTGGCCCGACGCCGTTTCAGGTGGCCATTGGCCCCGGGCCAGCCGCTAAGGTCGAGCCCTGCTGATGTTCAGAAGGATAAATAAATAGCCAGGCATAGAAAGGTTTTCAAATGTGTAATGCTATTATTAAGATATCTATGGCCGAATACTCCCTTTTACGAAAGCGTATGGCCATACGTTTTAGTCTAACACTGAGTCTATGGGGGAAAATGAGTGTGGCATTTCCGCTTACTTGCATATGTTTACTTTTGTGAAGGATATGATGATTTCGAAGTGCTTTTTCCCCCCTGGGCTTCATTTTTACACCATATTACATACACTGATAGCATGTAAGGCCAGGCAGCTCAGATTTTATCAAGCTTCGACAAAGTTACCAAATCACTTTAACCCATGGACTACCGATTTCACTCATTTTCATAGGACTAATACAGGCGTCACCCGGTTCCAGTAGGCAATGGATTGAAATATGTTTTTGAAAGGGCATTGAATCATGATGGCACTACTGCTGCCCTCCTTCTTATGGTGAATGAAATAAATGAATTGAATAATGCCCCCAAGTCTACCGTATAGTCGCGTGTATACGGCGCACTTTTTTTCATGGCAGAGAATGTCAAAAGTCGGGGTGCGCCATATAAACGAGTACAAGGAAATGACGACGAAATGCAGCCGTTACTGGGTCTTGCCCGCCAGCGCTACCCGCCGCCCCAGGCCCCCGGCGCGGCCGGACATATCACATGTAACACTAGGCCTATGTCATTGCACTGTATCGGGGTAGTGTGCAGTTGAACGACAATTGTCCGATTTTTATATTAAAAACTCCGCTTTATAAAACAATTATCGAAATTCTACATACATGGCCAGTATAATCCTAGTCTAAGCTTCACTTTCATAACTGTAATGACGAAAACCAGATTGAATTCGCGGCTATAATGATGAAAATAGATCGTCTTTTTCATTTGTTCGCAAGGTGGCTGTAGATGACTGTACGTGGTATGACCAAGAGGTGGCGCGCGCGCGATAAACGGCATGAGCTAGCTACAGAGAGTATCTACACTGATCCGCCATGTTTTACACAAAGACAGCATACGTGCAGGATTATTATGCGCGTGTTACAGCTCTCTTTATAAACGGCCTCTGGCATCTTCCTTTTTCTATTTTACATGTGACCTACAGGCGCCATTTTTTTTTCTTCGATTCTAACGAACAATAATTTTTCTTCCGATTGGTAGCCTAGTTTGAATTATTATTTTGTACCGTCACTGTGGTATGAATAATATTTGTTTCCTCAAATTTTGGAGGGGTTTTCCTTTATAATTCTTCAATGTCTTATATTTTTAAGTGAGGGGCAGGCTTAATTGTTGACCATTGCTTTTGATATTTGATCTAGGTTTTTTCTTCGTAAATTCCCTCTTTCGGTAGGCCTACTTTTAAAGAAAGTTATTACTATTCCTTATCTTAATATTTCTTAATTCTGATGTACTCTAACAATGAATAAATTTGTGCCTCGAATTTTTCTAAAGACCTGAAAGCTATCTTTTCATTTTATATTTTCTTCTCAGACTTTTTCTTTTTCCGTGATTTATTTATTTTTTATTTTTTGGTGTGTTTGTGTGTGTGGTGTTGTTAGTTCTTCAAACGCCGAGTTTCCATTCCGGAGTAAATTTCATTGATTTGTTTCATTAATTTTTATATCATTACACCGGATTTAGATATGCAAACCAGCAATGATATATTATGTTCTGTCCCTAGCCCTGCCCCCTAAATATTCATCTCGCTCCCTCGCTCCCTCGCTCACGCTCTCTCTCTTCCAAGCTCTCCCTGTCTTGCTCATACAATGAAGTGTGCGCTATTAACGGCGTTGTACACACACATACCCCTACGTATACACACACTGTATACATATGTACTGATAGATTTTTGCGGAGCTAAGTAGCGGCGCTGATATGACTGGAAGTTCAAACTTTCACTCATTCTGGGGCCGATTCCGAGCCTCGTATGTATTATCACGCGATAGAATCGCGCCATGTGCAAAGACGGCAATATATATTTTTTTTTTAATACAGAGGGTCGAAAGTATGGGTGCGCCTTATATACGTGTGCGCCGTGTACACGCGACTATACGGTACTTGTTTATCTTCATGGATGAGTAGATCATTGATAACATGTACAATTTGCTTCATATCTTCTATACACTCTCTCAATCTCTTTTTACATTTCTTAAAGTAAATTATGAAGGGGGATTGGAATCTGTCATTACTAAACACAATGGCAACACTGCCCTACCCTCCCTCTTGCAACGCCCCTGAAGCCTACCTCGTTATCTTCATGGCCGAGTAGATCGCTGATGACGTGCAAGATCTGCGTCTTATCTTCTACACACTTCCTCTTGCCCGATGTTCTGAGACACAGGTTCATGAGTAGGGCTATTGAGTATTCCAGGGTGTAGTCGGAGAGGGAGTCTGAATCTTCCAATACTGTGACCAACCATTTGATGATACCGCCCTCTATCATCGATGTCTGCAGATGTCTCCTAGAAAATTGGAGTTGAAAGATACATAGGATATAATGGGATAAAACAATGGATATATTGCACTTTGACTATTAATATATTTTGACTTAACAAATACTACATGTATGGTTACACAATTTGCTACATCAGTATAAAAAAAAACAATCCTTTTTTGTTTACGGAAGCTGTATTTGTACTATATAGTGTTGTAAAAGTGCCATTTTCTCACAGCAATTGTTATGTCTTTTATTTTTATTTTTTTTTTTTACTGGAGCTCTTTTTCAGTTTACCAGAGCTCTTTGTCAGTTTACCAGAGCTCTTTGTCAGTTTACCAGAGCTCTTTGTCAGTTTACCAGAGCTCTTTGTCAGTTTACCAGAGCTCTTTGTCAGTTTGCCAGCTCTTTGTCAGTTTGCCAGAGCTCTTTGTCAGTTTACCAGAGCTCTTTGTCAGTTTACCAGAGCTCTTTGTCAGTTTACCAGAGCTCTTTGTCAGTTTACCAGAGCTCTTTGTCAGTTTACCAGAGCTCTTTGTCAGTTTACCAGAGCTCTTTGTCAGTTTACCAGAGCTCTTTGTCAGTTTGCCAGAGCTCTTTGTCAGTTTACCAGAGCTCTTTGTCAGTTTACCAGAGCTCTTTGTCAGTTTGCCACAGCTCTTTGTCAGTTTACCAGAGCTCTTTGTCAGTTTACCAGAGCTCTTTTTCAGTTTACCAGAGCTCTTTGTCAGTTTACCAAATCTTATTTGGAGCCTTCCAGAGCTAAATCGCTCAGAGCTCCCGTGTATTTTTTCACTGTTCTACATCAACAATATGAGATCAAGGATCTTTTTTTTTCTATAGAAATTTGGAGGAAACAATAACGATGCAACTATTCGCCTTATGGTAAAGCATCCTTAAACATCCTTATAAAATCAAGGTAGAAATAATGAGTTGTCATACACTATAAACCAAATATAAAGATATAAAAGATATGAATAAAACTATACATTAATGACTGGGCCTATTAAACAATAACTGAACATGAATAATGTAAAAAAAAATTGAAGAGTCACTAATGGTATTACCATTTCATTACTATACTTGTATGTGCAAAAGCCACAAAGGTAGAATATTTACAGACTTATACAGGCTATGTAAATTGTGATCTAATTATTATGTACAATTCAAACATTGTGTAAAAGCTTCATATTTTGAGAGAACAGATTAACTAGAGCCATTAAAGAAAAGAACGGGAAGAGCCTTACTTTAGACTGAGTTTCTGGAGGGTGCCGAGGGCGTTCTCTCTCGTGATGGAGTCTTTGTCGTCTGACTGCAAGGTCAGCTGAAGAGTATCAACGATTTCAGGGTACTTGCCAAGATACGTCCTCCCTGAAAATGACACAAGAAGGTGTGATGACTCGTAATAAACTTTTGAACTTCATCGTTAAGAGCACTTACTGAAAACGTAGAAAGGGTTGTACATGTAGCTAATTTCTGCACAAAGCCCATGTGTTCTTTCAACCCGAATGCTAAAATGTATAGCTCATGATAAATCAAATTTGATTTTAACAAACTTATGGGGTGTTGCATGGTTCAGGGTCTGCCCATTCAAGAAGATGCGCTTGCAACAATGATTTTGATTGGTCAGTACCGATCAGTTGCAACTTGCAATCAATCGCAACTTTCTTGCAACACCACATTAGAGATAGAACTTTTGGACACGTTGCGCCACATCTGTGGAATAAGCTACCCTGTATCATCAGAAATATTAATCACCTACAACTTTCCAAAGCACACTTAAGCAGCTTCTGTTGACACAAATTTATATCTGACACATATAAGTAGCTAAATCATTACAGTGCTGAATGTACATGTAGACAATATTATATTGAGTTACATGTATATTTGTTCCCCCCCCCCCCAAAAAAAAAAGAAGCATTGTAGCTGTTTGAGTGATGTTTGTGTCAGAAAGTGCATTCTTAAATCTATATTGGTATAATCATCATGATCCTTAGACTTCCCCATACCATACCTAAGGCAACCTACCGACTGAAAGAGAAGCAAAGGCATTGAAGAGTCTTGCCATGTATTGCTGTACAACCTCCTCTGAAGCTGCAGTGAGTATCTCAATCACTTTTTCCTGTCAAACATACAAATATGAAAACAGCATTTCATATCTGTGTCTTCTAAGCAATGTCAAGCCCCCTCCCCCTTCTCAAGAAAGGAAGAATCATGCAATATACATGTATCCCCACAAAGACCTCCGAATTCGCAATGAAAATCTCTGTCAGTTTCTTCTATTACAGGTACAATGACATGAAAGTAAATGTTCCCCGCAGCTCTGATACTATGCAAATAATAAATAATAATGAGAATGATTGTTTCTTATTAACTCTTTCAGTGCCGATGTCACATATATGTGACAGACAGACTTGTCATTTTCATTCACCAATTGCTCGACCACAGGAAAGGTATATGGTGGTCAATGTATATTAAAATTTTGAGCATTAATCAAGCATTCTAAATACAGTCAAACCTGTCTATAGCGGCCACCGAAGGGAAACGGAAAAAGTGGCCGCTATAGACAGGTCGCGGCCATTTTTAATTTTTGCACATACACGCAACATCATCACTTTTTATAGTGTACATGTATCCATATATATCACTTAGGAAAACAAGCTATAGATCTACAGATTTGACGTATAACATGTCATATGATATATAAAATGCCATAATAATGTGCTTTGTTGTCAATAAATGAGAAAAACAATAGATATACGAGCAATCTCTGTAAAATGAATTTTCCCTCAAATTACCACGTACGTAGTCGCCCGCGGTAGACTGCTGTTCTTGATTTTTATAGTCTAAAAACGATGTCTAATCATGCTTTTGCTTCCTGTCAAAAAATTACAATAATAAGTTTATCTTTTGAATAAAATCATGCAATCAATTTTCATTCAATAAATATTTGCCTTTTGAATGGTTTAAAAGAAGTTTTAACTGTTTTTGAGAACAGGCGATAGAAGGTGCTCGCTTGATTCGTCGAAAGTGCGAACGTCGACAGTACAGTGGATCGCTGGTACATGGTGGACGAGTTTTCCTGCCTTTTTTCAGCAGGACAATTTCGTACATGAAATCGTTATTATTGATCCTTAAAAAAATAATAGCTGGGTAGGATTTTATTATTTTCACTTTCTAAAAAAAATCACTCGTTTATTTTTTTCGATAGCTTTAACCCTTTAAATTCTTTTTTTATAAATCTTTAAAAAAATAAAATTAATATTGAAGTGTACGAGCCTGTGCTATTGCGCAATGCCGATCGCTATCAATGCCGACCGTGATAGCTTAAGAGAACAATACAGGTGCAGGAGATCGCAGCTGGATGGTGCGAAGATTACGTAAACGAACAATACTAGTACCGTACTAGTGCTTAATTCTTACTAAAAAGACTTTTAATCTCTAATTAGTCGGCAATGTGGTAAAACTTTTAGATCTTCTTGGCCATTGTAGAATCTATTCACGACGTGTGTGTGAGAGTGTGACTGAGCTAGGACTCGGTAAACACATCGCGGCTTTATTATGCCTAACTTTTCATGGCAAAAACTACTTTTTGTGCATGAAGCTACGGCTCGACTCGATATTGGTGGCCGCTATACGCGGTCAGATATTGACCGAGGGATACATAATGGGTGGCCGCTGGCCGCGTTAGGCAGGTGACCGCTATATGCAGGGTCTACAACACAGTAATATCCTGCGGGGGATTTTTGGGTGGCCGCTATAAGCAGGTGGCCGCTATAGACAGGTGGCCGCTAAGACAGGTTTGACTGTATATGATTATGATTATATGCTACCATAGAAAATTTCAGAGGAAATTTCAGAGGAAATTTCAGATTTTAAAAAAAGATATTACCTTATTTCAACATTAAACAATAGTAAACAAATGAGAAACCAAAATCTAATGGACCAAAAAGAAACTCAAATGTAATTTTCAATAATTCTTATGCATAAAGTTGGGTAAATTAATAATGTTTGGTATCATAAGAAATGGTAATAAATTTCCTACAAGTTTTGTACACGATATTTCGTGAAATAATAGATGGTTAATGAAGTGCAGACATTTGAAAAGTAAGCATTGATCCCATTTTGGTAAAATTTTGAAGAGAGCTAGACCCCTTGGCACAGTAAGAGTTAAGCACTTTTTTACAGAAAACTGATCAGAGCGGTATTACAGCAGAAAAACATAGCACATAACAATAACATAGTAAAAACAAATAAAACCATCCACAATGTATCCCAGTTAAAATATAATCTACATGTATGATTCTAATGTATTTTTGCTCTTGTACTTTTCTAAAGACCTTCTTTGTATATTCAAAAGAATACTGGTTTATCAGGAACTTTACAAAAAAACCCAAACCAAACACCTTCATACTTCACTATAAATATGACTCAAGTTTTTCTGTATGAAACTTTTCATCAACATCTTGAACACTTTATTGATACATGTACTTGTAAATGAGAATCATCCGAATGGAGAGATTTCTTACCCTGTAAGAACTCGGACGTGCACAGCCTAAGATATCATTCTTGATGAATGCTGAAATGACTTCACCCCTCTGCTCTCCGGGCTCACTACGTGTCAAACGCTGCATGAGAGTCGATAATTTAGACACAGACAAAAGGTCAGCATCATGCGTATACAGTGAAACCTGTCTATAAAGACCGCTTAAGGGAGACGAGAAAAGCGGTCTTTATGAGCAGGTGGTCTTTATGTACAGGTTCCTTTAACGCACATTTCAACGTGAAACACTTTTCAAGGGAAACGGATATTGTGGTCTTTATAGACAGGTGGTCTCTAGGGTTGGGTGGCCACTAAGACTGGTTTAACTTTGCAGAAATAAATAAATCTCACCCATCTGAGATCTTGAAGCAGTAAGGCCTTCCTTCTGTTGTCTATAAAGTGGCCTTTCTAGAGAGGTGTGTTTTATACAGGAGTAGCCACTACAATAGCGAGGTGGCCTACATAGGGAGGGGGTGCTACTGTAGAGAGGTGACCCTGACAGGTGGCCACTGCTAAGACAGGTTTTGACTGTACATGAATCATTTTCTTTTTAAATCTCACCCATCTGAGAGCTTGAAGTAGTAAGGCCTTTCTTCTGTTATCTGCTGAAACCATGTCGTTCTTCACCACCTTGTAGTCCAGCGAGGGCAGTATTGGCAAGGTATCCCTGCAGAGTCAATGTACAGATATGTCAGGTTATACTAGAGAGTACAACCTGTCCGGTGAGAGCCAAAAGGGCACTAACTTAAATTTATGTACAAGGTATCACTGCATAGTCAATATACAGATATGTCAGGTCATACAGGAGGTACAAATTGATTGCCGAGAGCCAGAAAGGCATTAACTCATATACAATATACAGATATGTCAGATTATACTTTAAAAGTTCACCATGATGTAATTTCTGTCACAAAGAAAGTCAAAATCTTATGCACCTGTTTTTCTATTGTTCGGTTGTTAAGATATTTTGGAACGAAGTAAACAAATGGTTGGCTGATTTAAACGCTCTTACTTTGCCACTTTCAGTTTTAGATATTTGTTTTGGAGTTCATACAAGGCATGGTTTAGTCAACACAATTTGGTTTAATGCTAAGTACTTTATATACAGATATAAATATATTGATAAAACATTGATTTTCAAACATTTTCAAAAAGACACAATTTTTTTAGAAAAAATTAGAGCGAGTTATTGCAATTAAACAAGGCAAACGTTTAGTTCACCTACAGCTTGTAGATAAATGGAAAGCAATGAATATGTCACATGATCTACTTGCTGAATTGTAACATACCTTTCATTTCAAGTTATTGGTTTTACAGTAGTGAAAAAATATGGCATGATAAAGAAAAAGAATTGAAAAACAGACTGGAGCAGCATTCTGACAGGGAGAATGACTTTAAGAAAAGCAGAGAGTTAAGCCTATCGAACACTACACAATCCAACTGCAATATTTACATCACATTTTCCTGATTGAGGTTCATGATGGTAATATGAATACTTTGAAAATGAAGGACTATAAGTCTGAGAAAAGGTCAAATTTGGGGTCAAATGTCGCTGCGATTTGCAGGCAATCGGGCCTTATTCCAACAAGAAGGCCTGCAATACCTTGCGATTACAATTATACTACTCGTAAGGCTATTGGGGACCTCAGTCAATAATATATACCATGACACGGGGTGAATAGCAATAATTGATGTGATTTTTTAAAAATTGAGAAGAGCGTTTTTGACATGATTTTTTCCAAAGAAACATGCAGGCCTTTTTCACATCTTTTATTCATCATGAACAAAAACTACAATTAGGTCTGCATATTCGCGGGAACAAAACCTTTTTCAAAATGACATTGCATAACGATATTGCTGCGATCCAAAATCGCACTGCAATATAACAAGCAGTGAACTTATGAAGGCACAAACATAAATTGAGACTGATTGAGATTGAAAGAGAAGCAAAAGTGATGTAGTATAGTTCAGTTCCAGTCTGATATTAAAGTAATAGCAGCGAACCATATTCTTCAGGGCAGGATTAGAGACAGCCAAGAGATCAGTTCAGGGGTTAATTTTGAAATCCTTTCGTGTTCTGCCATTTCGTATTTCGGTTGAAGATGAAATACCATAAGCCCCCCTTTTTTTTTACATACACCACTATGCAATATCAGTAGCTTAGCGTAATATCGTGGCATGTAAAACCATGGATCAGGGCCCCGTTTCATAAAACTTAATGATCAATAACAACTGCCACATTTCTATGACAAATTTGCTCTCAGCCAATCAGATTCAAGAATTTAAGTAGCTTATAACAATTGTTGTGACTTGTTATTAATAACAAGTTTGATGAAACAGGGCCCTGAACTCTTTAGGTGCCACTCAAATAATATCCCTGTGCCACATTGTACTGCTCAAGAGTCTTCACTAAAAAGGGTTTGACAATGATGACTTTCCAGTTCAACTCCTTTGCTAAAAAGCTGTGATTTGACACACCACATTTCACTAAGCTACATGAAACTTATTGAGCGTTTTTCATGTACTATAGGTGTCGTGGTATAGTGGATCATTCACTTGACTCTCAATCAAAAGGGTGAGGGTTCGAATCCCAGCCAGGCACTAACGTCCTTTGGTAAGGCATTAATCCACATTTGCCACTCTCCCCCCAGGTGTAAATGGGTACCCGATATGCTAGAGCGCTACATATTTGGCCGCCAAGCTATGAAGGTGCAATAATGTTGGAGCGCCCGGAGCATCACAACGTGACGGACATGAGCGCTATACAAGAAGCCACCATTATTATCATTGTTGTTATTATTATTATTATTATTATATTAGCAGTGAGAAAATAGGAAAAAGTAGTTGACAAACACTACACAATATCAACTAACAGGGATTCAAACAATGAATGACAGAAAGGCTGTGAAATAAGAAGTGTCATATTAACTAAAGTTACTAAAGATGTTTCTTCTTTCATTTAGAAATAAGTTATTTGGCTGTTAAAGAAGGAATGAAAGATTAGATGATTAGATTAAGAAGTCTCCTCATTTTCTCACCTTATTTCTTCTGGGATGGTACTATGGAGATCAACGAGTAAAACAACAAAATGATCAAAACATATACAGCAGATTGAATGCATGTGTCATTCATGCATTTAGTTGAAGGAAAATAAAAATGCATAATGATACAAAATGCCTTGTATAGACTTCGGGGACAAATCATTCTCCAACTGAAACCTGAAAGATACCACATTCTTCTTCTTACAAATTAAATTGCAGAGATTCTCACCAATTCTGTATTATTCTTTCTGCTATGGGGACATTTCTTTTGCAGAAACCTCTAAATACTGAACACACAATCTATTCTTTTCCACTAGGTGCAAGATCCAGAGCATTCATTTCTAATTCAACGATTAAAACCCATTTTGTAACTGAAAGTATAATCACTGAACGTCACCAATACACGAGCATACACATCTAGAACAAGATGGTCAAAATTTATTTATTCTTTAGGCAAGATTTTTGCATATATCCTTACCTTTGCTGTGGTTGCATTGAAACTTTCATTACTGAAGCAGCCTGAAAGAATCAAATCACAAAATAAAAGATACCATCACCATCATCATCATCATGAAATGTACAAAAATCTCACACATTTTTTTTAAAAATAACCATGTATGTCTGATATTACTCATGCTTTAGACATCAAACCAATTTTAACTTAGAGCAACATGTAACCAATACTATGTCTTCCTTTAAATATACTATTTCACTTTTAACAATACATGCCGAAAAACCACTCCAAATGGTTATTAAAAGCAAGATTATATGGGTTGTGACGATGGTTTGGAATCATATTCATAATTTTAGAATTATTTATTTGTACCACGGTGCGAATAGAATTCTTGTAACGATAATAAACACTGATAAAAATAAACACTGATATTTCCCCTAATACCATGATCCTTTTTTTTCTGACCTTACAAGAATTTATTTCCCCCAAAATACATTCTAAGACTAATTTATCACAATTCAATCAATTCATTACCAAGTCAAATTATATATAGTGCCTTTAACGAACGGCATAAGTGCCCCTTGATTAAACATTACGTACAGTCCATACAGTAAAACCAGAAATATTTACTTGCAGAAATTGTAAATGACAGCCACTTTCACAGCATGGAACTTTCACAAATTGCAAAAATTCAGTGTCATATAAGTTGAAATTCAAGAAAATTTTGCAAGTCTGAAGCACTCAGAAAATGTGTGAACATTAATATCCTCAACAGCTTCTGGTTTCACAGTATATTGCAAAGGAAGGACAGAACTTTTGAGTGTACCAGAATGAAAGCTTACCGTTGGAGGTCTTGTGACATCGACCGATTCACTCAGCTGGTTAGAGAAGAGTCTTTGACATACCATCTGAACATATTCAGGTGTCACCTGTATAACAGATATCAAATATACTACCTCAATTATACCATGGCCTAAAATAGTAAAAAATATATGATGCCCTCTCAATGAACATTATCAATTAAATATACAACTCTCTACAAAGTCTGTCAAACAAAGCAACAAGTATTGGCCACTATTTAGTGTATCTAATAATTTTAATTTCAAGAAAACATGATCAGGGGAGCGTTTCATTAAGCATTTTGTCAGTGATTTCTACTGACAAATTTGCTCTCAGCCAATCAGATCCAAGGATTTCAGTAGCTTGTAACAGTTGTTGGTAAAACTCACTGACAAAACACTTGATGAAACGCTCCCCTGCAAAGTGAAATATCAAAACGGAGTTATACTTAGTAGTCCATCTACAATGCAAATAAAATTAAAGCATATTCCTAACCTTTCTGTACAGATACGAAAAATACTATATTCTCTCTGCAATCAGTGAGAAATGTATTACTCTCTCTATACAAGCAGATCAATCTAAAATATATTCATGGCTTCTAAACAAAAGCTTTCCATTTAATGCGAATAAGAAATATATCATATTTTCTATTTTAAAAGTCATTAAAACAAAAGAAGTGCAATGAAATCAATTGTATATCAAATAAAGGAAAGAAATATAAAAGCTTCTATTCAATGGTTGTGTACCGTTTTTCCTTTGATACAGCTTTCCAGTGAGTCTACTAATTCTGCTGTAATACCAATCAGGTTGTGATAATCCGCCTGTGGAATCAAATAAAATGTGAAAATAAGAAAAACAATCATAAGATGTAGAACTACTACTTAGTCAAATTTGAGCTCTCATTTTGAATTTGAATATTCATCTAGACTTTTTAAATTTACCTTATATTACCAGAGTGTGGACCGACAAAGAAGTTTTCATTCTACTTCTGAATATATAAAATCATTTGTACTGCTAACCACTTATAATTTCTTCTACCAGGAGATTATTTTACCTGCTATAGCATAGCAATTTGCTATGCATTTGGGGTATGACTGCAACACAAATATACAGATGTATTTGCTCCATTGAACTGTGTAGAATTTCAAACAAATTTAATTATCTGCTGACTGAAATTGCTATTCAAATTCCAGTAGGTAAATTATTCCCTGTTCCACCTACCGGTACGTTTGAAAGGTGTTTGAAAGGTATTGGAAAGCAAGATGGGAATATAGATCTGTTATTAGGTGGTTCAATCGTCCGTGAAGCTCTTCAAAACTGACTTTCCTGAAGTTTTATGAATTACTTTTAAATAACCTAGATGAATGTAAGTGCATCTCCAATATGTCTCTGTTTAAGTTCATATTTGAGCTACATTTGGCTAATGTTGTCTCAATGGTTCTCAGATAATTGTGGTAACAGGATTTTCTGGGTTTTTTTTTTTAACACTCCTATGTCCCTGTAACCTTTGACCTTTGATATCTTAACCTTACAATCTCATCAGTTCATATTTTGTATGCATATACATCTTTTTGCCAAGTTTGGTTAAAACTGCCCCTATACTTTTAAAGATATTGTAGTGGGATTTTTACACCATGAACAAAAATTTAAACAGTTTTATTTCATGTCCAAATGCTGTTTTATATTGACGCACCTGGATCTTGTTGTATCTCTTGACATAGGTCATGTTGCGTTTCTCTGCATCTACGATGGCATTCTGCAGCTTCTGAAGCTGTTCCGAGTTCTTGCTGTTCATGTCCTGGTAGAGCTCAAACAGTCTGGGTTGCTGGTGAGCAGGAAGGGTGATGGCCATGAACTTCTCTAGCCTTACCTGCAGGGATTATGAATAATGATTATTCATTGAGACATGCAAGAAAGGACTGAAGGGTTGTATCATGTCATTGATAAAACACTTTTTCCTGAGGATACAAGAGCTGAATACCGAATACATGGAATTAACAGAGTTATCCTGATAAGGCATTCAAGCATTCAAGGAAATACTTCCTAGAGATACCCATTTACTTCATCCGAGTGGAGAGTGGCAAATGTAGATGAATGTCTGGGCCATAGGGGTAGGATCATAGAAACACATGATGTGTTGAAAAACCAATGTGATTATCCTACTTGCATTCTTGTATGAGGGCTGTTTGGTAAGATCAGGTACAAATGGGAGAGGTGAATGGTCTATTGGATAAGTCACTGGACTATGAAGCACACGGTACAGGGCTCAAGTCCCTGCCGCGGCACTAATGTCCTATGGCAAGACATAAATCCACATTTGCCACTCTCCACCCAGGTGTAGAAAATGGGTACTTGGTAGGAAGAAATTCCTTGAATGCTTGAGTGCCTTATCATGATGATAGCTTGGCTAAAACCTGGGTAATAATATGATTTTTGGGCCATCAGGAAGAACAGTATTCATACTGATAAGACTACCCTGGTAAGAAACACCATATTATCATAAATATTCAAAGATTCATCAGTTTCTCCCCCTAAACTTGCTTGTAACAGAAACGATATTCCTACCTGGAGATCAGGTACCCAGCTGTCTTGAAAGAGCTCTTTATACGAGGGATGTTTGGTAGGATCGGGTACAAATGGGAGAGCATAGAATGGAAGGAACTCTGTGGTCTGACTCAGAGATGCTCCTCCCGTCTCCAAGTACTTCTTAAATTCTTCCATTGCTTCTTCGAGTTTGATCCGTCCCTATCAAAGAAAGAGTAAACAAATATCATGCACTCAAGACAAATTAACTTGAAGTTCTTAAAGATGAGGAAGAATGTGAATCAATACAACAGCATCGCATACAGTGACGTGTGTTAAAAAGGCATCACAAGTCAAAAAGCAACATCATGGATTTCTTTGAAGGTTTCTATCATACAAATATATACGGCCTGAGAAAATCTAGTTGAATCTATGGGATTGGTCAAAGTGACTGCAGTCGTCTATTTCCCAACGGGCGGTAGGGGTTTCCTTCACAGTAAAATTATGCTTGATGACATGAAGTGCTCTTGACAATCCATGAACAAGAAATTTTCAATGAGGAATATGTAAATGGCAATATGAAGGAATATATGTCTACTATTATTATTCAATTATAATCACAAAAAAAAAAAAAAAAAAATCTCTTTTGCATACATAGAGAAGATTACTAGCGGAACCCACCTTCTTGCCTGTCATCATGTGGTATTTGATTGGAAAGATTGCAAAGTAGATGTTGAGGTAGAACTCCAGCTTCTTGCAGACTGGGTCATTGCTTCGGACCTGTTCAGGAACATTCTCATTCCAAATCACGAAGAATTCATATCTGGCTCCTGTCTTGAAGAGAGCCAGTAGGTCAGACTAAAGGATTTATCAAAAAAAGCAAGAAAAACAAACAGTTTCAGACATAATGCACAACAAAATAAGCTGCCGTTTATTAGGCGATAAGGGCAGGAGGCGTTGCGGTCTAGTGGATAAACTACCAGACTGTTGATCACAAGGTACAGGATTCGAATTCCTGCCACAGCATTAACGTTCTTTGGCAAAACATGTATCAACATTTTACCACTTGTGCCAGGTGAGGTTAATGGGTACATGCAAGAAGAAATTCCCTGAATGCTTTATAGTCTTATCAGCACAATTAGCGAGGCTAGAGCCTGGGTTATAATCTAAAGCTCTTTGGAAGCACACAGAGACATTTGCTAAATATGTGTGCACTATATACAAGAACTGGGGAGCGTTTCATCAAGTGTTTTGTCAGTGATTTTTACCGACAAATTTGCTCTCAGCCAATCAGATGCAGGGATTTCGGTAGCTTATAACAGTTGTCGGTAAAGAGCACTGACAAAACACTTGATGAAACGCTCCCCAGAATACCATTATTATTCTACCGTACATTGATATGAACATACTAAAAGTTATGAAATGATTACTAGAGGTTATTTGGGGCAAACTTCACATAGCTGACTGTCACTCACAATCAACAACATTTAACAATTCCTGTCTAATGAATTATTTATCACAAACCATCAACTTCACAGTCTTTACAGTGCAACTAAATGGGTGACTATTTAGATGAATTCCACAAGGGATTATTTCTTTGCTGAAGATCTTTTCTGAATTTGCTACATGGCTTTATCGTTTATGTTTAACTGAAATTTGACTACATTTTAGTGAACAAAAACGCCTGGGGGGTGTTTTACAAAGAGTTAAGTTGGACTTAAAGCCGCACTTCCTAGTTGCGTGCTGTATATTACGCATCACCGCAGACCATGCTCAGGGGACGCGCGCTATTAGGAAGTCTATCAACGAGATTACATGTTAAATACCGGATGCGCATTGGCGCTTACTTATGACTCTAAGTCCAACTTCACTCTTTGTGAAACACTCCCCAGATTGGATTGGAAAATACAGCAAAACCTGTATATAAAGACCCTTCAATGAAGACAAGAAAAGCGGTCTTTAACAGGCAGGTGTTCTTTAAGTGCAGTTCTCTTAAACACATGTTTCAATGTGAATCACTATTCAATGACAACAAAAAATGAAATCTTTATAGACAGGTGGTCTTTCTATACAGACTGGGGTGCTAAAGCAGGTTTGACTGTACTACATGGTACCTGAAGATCTGCCTTTCGTCTGTTCCAGGGCTTTTTCATCTGTTGTTCTACAGGACGACCTTTGGCCTTGGTCTCTGCCTCAAAGATTTTAACAGACTGTTCCAGGCCACAAAAATCCAGGTACTGGGGACAATAAAAGTTAAAAAAAAAGTTTTGATACAGAAAACAATTTCATCTGTCAAAAAAATACAAGACATTAAATGAACAAAAATGATAAGAAGAATTTATTATGTACATGTAGCTGACACAGTTACAAAGAAAGTAGTTTCTGTGCATTTTTTAATCTTTCATGACAAATTAGTTGTGCAGCAAACGATTTGATATTCGTACTGGAAATATACATGTAGAAAAGAAAGACATCAAATTGGTTAACCTTCTAAAGTTTCAATTCCAAGGTGTTTATTACTCATTTGCAGAGTTAATGAGCATGACTATGATACGATGTAAATTACTAGTTACTATAATTACTTCCTCTAGAAACTGCTTCCTATGTATGAAAATCATATATTTTTAGGCTAACTGACCAAGAAACTGTATATTTAGATAAATGTATTGCACAATAGGGCATTCTTCAGAATCAAAAGAAGCTTGATAGCCTCCTATTAAACGGAAATCCAACCTTAATGACAATTTGCTCTGAAAGAAAGAGGAAAAATCAGAGAAGCAGATTGATGAAAGTTTGAGCAAAATTGGACAAGCAGTAAGAAAGTTATGAAATTTTGAAAGTTGACTGAACATGGGAATCTCAAATTGGCTGAATAGGTAATGTCACTGTGGTGTAGTGGCGGACAACTCCCCCATTTGCTCCAACACACAAAATGACTAAATTTCAATTTTCAATCTCTCATAGTAAACACAGATCTACACCCAATTTCCCCAAATTCTTGTACAGGTATACATGTACCAACAATGACCAGTGAATATGATTGTTACCTGAAACCATTTCAAACTCACCTCTTTCACTATGCCATTCAACTCTCCTTCAAAGGCTACAACGGTTGTGGTGCTTCCATTCCTTTTGGACCCCATCTTAGAGCAGTGCCAATCAACACACACCACTTCCTTCACTTTACAGCAGCATCACCTTGGTACAGAGGTCAAAGGTCACTTGGGTAATCCAGGTAAAACGTGTTATCTTCGAACTTCTTTGAAGTTTGGAATATGTTTAGATGAATTTGTCCCTGTGCAAAGAAATAAATAAAATTTGAGAGCATGTAGAAAGGATTTGTTTCAATTTCAATGTTCTTCTTTAATGTATTACAATTAGAATAGGTAGAGCACCCATGTCAGACTAGCACTAGTGCTGTAGCTGGGAACCAGCACCGGTCTCAAACTCGCCAGACTGAAGGAGTTTGAACCGAGCCGGACACTAACCAGACTCAAACTCAAATCATGCCAATTTGGAAACAGACGTTCGGTAGAAAATTATTGTGAAAAGGCTCACTTTTTTCATCTTCTTTCACTCAGAAAGTGTAGTTTTGTCATATTTGTGTGTGTATATGTCTGCCTGTCATACATGTTACAAAGCACTTTAAAGAAAAGATATTTATTGGTGTAAACATTTTGACGATTGATTTAACTCTGTTCCTCAAGGAGTTACCACGGTTACCGAACCGGTCCAGACCTCGGAAAGGATTTTTAGAAGTTAGCGAACCAGACTAGACCAGGATTTTGGGTTGCGAGCTACAGCACTAGTAACTAGCTCCCTTGTCTCTGCACATGCGCAGCTGCTGTTTGATTCTGGTAAAACAAAACATGCAACGAACTCAACTTTTTGTCTTTAATATTACTGATAGATCTACATATTCATGCATAAAAACTAGTGAAAAATATTGAGAAAAGGTCTTATTCATGTTCTTTCTGTAATTAGTAGAGTTGTTGTGGTCTAGTGGATAAGTCTCCGGACTATGAACCACAAGGTGCGGGGTTCGAATCCCTGCCACAGCACTAATGTGCTTTGGCAAGACATTAATCTACATAAATAAATTTGTCACACTCGACCCAATTGTAGTAAGTGGGTACCTGGTAGGATTTATTCCTTGAATGCACCATGCGCTACGGTTGCCGGAGCTAAGGCCAGGGTAATAATATTCAAAGTCCTTTGGAAGCGCATATACAAGAAGCGCTATACAAGAACGGAATACAGTCAAACCTGCTTTAGCAACCACCTGTATAGAAAGACCGCCTGTCCATAAAGACCATAATTTTTGTTTCCCTTGAAAAGTGTTTCTCATTGAAACATGTTAAAGGAACCTGTACATAAAGACCACCTGCTCATAAAGACCGCTTTTCTTGTCTCCCTTGAGTGGTCTTTATAGACAGGTTTAACTGTATAATTATCATTATATGCACAAGCCTTGAAATGTTATCTTTCATGTGAAAAAACCCAAACTCCAAGTAAATTGAATGAGTTCACAGGCATGGGCACTGTTAATACTGTGGGTTTTTGGGGCAATGTATATGTAACGTTTCTTGTGAAAATAGATCTAGTGTTGTTCTTGTTCAAATTATTGATGAAATTTTGTACACACTTAAAGGGCAATCCAACATTGGTAATAAGATGATTTGTGTGAAAGCAGAAAAATAAGAATAACAGGATGGTGAAAGTTTGAAACAAATCGGACAAGGACTAAGAAAGTTATTGATGTTTGAAAAATGAGATCACTACATCTATGCGAATCTCAAAGGGCAGGGCTCAAAATATATTGGAGATAGCATATTGTTATAGGTCCTCCTGAAAGAAAAAGATCCTGCGGAGTAATACATTTTCAAAAAAGTGACATTTTAGTCATTTTGTGTGTTGGAGCGAATGGGGGAGTTGTCCACAGCTACATCACAGTGACATTACCTATTCGGCCAATTTGAAATTCCCATATGTATAGTGATTTCAACTTTCAAATAACTTTCTTATTGCTTGTCCGATTTCGTTTAAACTTTCACCAAACTGCTTCTTTCTTTCAAAGCAACTTGCTATTAAGGTTGGATTTCCCTTTAAGGAAAATCCATATACATATTGGTGAAAGACTGAACAAAATCGGACAAGCAATAAGAAATCACTATAGATCTACATGTACATATGGGAGTTTCAAATTGGCTGAATATATTGGTAATGTCACTGTGATGTAGTGTCATACAACTCCCCTCATTTTGGTGAAAGATTGAACAAAATCGGAAATTATAATATAATAAATATATAAAATCGGACAAGCAATAAGAAATTACTATATAGATCACTATATTCTTACAAGCCTTGCTTTTACCAGGGTCTCCTTGTCTTTCTTTCAATTCACGTCATTATATTAATTAATATTATTGTCATGCATGATTTTGTTTGCATTGTAAATGCGTAATAACTGAATGTAATGTTCTATGTGACTTGTAAAAAGGAAGAAAGATGAATAAATATCATATCATATCATATCTACATGTACACATTCAAACTGGCTGAATAATAATATATCGGTAATGTCACTGTGATGTAGTGTCGTACAACTCCCCCATTTGCTCTGACACACAAAATGACCACTCATACCCATACAAGGAAAAGGCGTTAAGGAGAAAACTGCAAATTAATGATATTTAAGTAGAAATCGCCGCTGATATGAATACCTATCTCTTTAAATTGACAATCTACCATCAAAAGAACCGCAAAATTGTCCTTTAAATAATTATCAAAATAATTTAAAACATGGAAACTTACCCCAAAAAATATCGCCGACAGAAGAAGGAGAAGTTTTCCGCCCAGTATTCGGTCGGCGCCGCCCACAATTCGGTCACGCGATAGTGCGCTGCATCTCGGGAGAGTTATATAACCATTTTTGTCACATTTCTGCGTTTTTAGGCATTTTCTGTGGCTTCTATATATTCATACTTAAATGTATGAGAATTTTTATCCATTAAAATCCACAAATCGAAGCTCTAGGGTCAGAAATAATGCACAAAATGTATTTCTAAAAAGAGCAAAGCGCGTCAGCAAAGCGCAAAGCGACAAGTTGCACACAAAGCGCGTTGGCGCAAGGCACTCTATGTTGCCTGACCAATACTGGAAGAGCGCCATCTCACTTGCAGGGGTGAGGTATATATTCTCTTGCTCATCGCTCAGATCGCCATTTGCAAATTCGCTGCGATAGAGAAAAGACCCGGAAGCTCCTCTTCACACACATACTAAATTCATTGCACCTGCACACATAGTTATTTCACCATAGGCGTCTACATATGGCTATGCGTGTTAACTCACGCGCTAACGGAACCCGGAAGTGCGGAAACTTGGGTAACACTGACCAGTTTCGAGGGTATTTGGAGATCTTTTCCAGGGCGTCCGACCTGAATTGCTTTCAACATTAGAGGTACCTTGTTCATGTGTCTGTTATGTACAGGTTTCGAGCCTCAAAAATTATTCAAGAGTTCTTCACAGCTGTTCAAAGAGCTGCGTGACCGAATTCTGGAATATGACCGAATACCGGGCCGCGCATCCTATCCGATGTTAAATAGTTTTATTAGTAGAGTAAGGGGGGGGGGGGCAATTTTTGGACTCTTCTGTCTTCATTTCAATTTTCATATTCATTTTCACTTCTTACTCATATGATGAAAGCCAATATTGTTACTAAACGAAGAAGCTTGACTGGGGAGGAATTTTTAATTTGTAAACAAATCTTTCGGCATATTACTCCCAGTGTTAAAGATCGTATGCTCGATCTATAATGAAAAACACAAGTCAGAAAAAATTGGAACCAGCGGGATTCGAACCTGTCATCTACTGCTTGCCGGGCAGCGACTTAACCACCAGGCTATTCTGGTTCACGGCCAAGTCACGACGAACTAGAATCAAATACCCAAGATCCTCTTCTTTCTGACTCATTAATATTCAAACGGTCCGCCGTGGAACAATGGTTAGTAAACGAAGAAGCTTGACTGGGGAGGAATTTTTAATTTGTAAACAAATCTTTCGGCATATTAAGTCAAGCTTCAGTCAAGCTTCTTCGTTTACTTACCATTGTTCCACGGCGGACCGTTTGAATATTAATGAGTTAGATTAATGAGATTAATATTAATGAATAACTGAATGTAATGTTCTATGTGACTTGTAAAAAGGAAGAAAGATGAATAAATATCATATCATATCATATCTACATGTACACATTCAAACTGGCTGAATAATAATATATCGGTAATGTCACTGTGATGTAGTGTCGTACAACTCCCCCATTTGCTCTGACACACAAAATGACCACTCATACCCATACAAGGGAAAAGGCGTTAAGGAGAAAACTGCAAATTAATGATATTTAAGTAGAAATCGCCGCTGATATGAATACCTATCTCTTTAAATTGACAATCTACCATCAAAAGAACCGCAAAATTGTCCTTTAAATAATTATCAAAATAATTTAAAACATGGAAACTTACCCCAAAAAATATCGCCGACAGAAGAAGGAGAAGTTTTCCGCCCAGTATTCGGTCGGCGCCGCCCACAATTCGGTCACGCGATAGTGCGCTGCATCTCGGGAGAGTTATATAACCATTTTTGTCACATTTCTGCGTTTTTAGGCATTTTCTGTGGCTTCTATATATTCATACTTAAATGTATGAGAATTTTTATCCATTAAAATCCACAAATCGAAGCTCTAGGGTCAGAAATAATGCACAAAATGTATTTCTAAAAAGAGCAAAGCGCGTCAGCAAAGCGCAAAGCGACAAGTTGCACACAAAGCGCGTTGGCGCAAGGCACTCTATGTTGCCTGACCAATACTGGAAGAGCGCCATCTCACTTGCAGGGGTGAGGTATATATTCTCTTGCTCATCGCTCAGATCGCCATTTGCAAATTCGCTGCGATAGAGAAAAGACCCGGAAGCTCCTCTTCACACACATACTAAATTCATTGCACCTGCACACATAGTTATTTCACCATAGGCGTCTACATATGGCTATGCGTGTTAACTCACGCGCTAACGGAACCCGGAAGTGCGGAAACTTGGGTAACACTGACCAGTTTCGAGGGTATTTGGAGATCTTTTCCAGGGCGTCCGACCTGAATTGCTTTCAACATTAGAGGTACCTTGTTCATGTGTCTGTTATGTACAGGTTTCGAGCCTCAAAAATTATTCAAGAGTTCTTCACAGCTGTTCAAAGAGCTGCGTGACCGAATTCTGGAATATGACCGAATACCGGGCCGCGCATCCTATCCGATGTTAAATAGTTTTATTAGTAGAGTAAGGGGGGGGGGGGGGCAATTTTTGGACTCTTCTGTCTTCATTTCAATTTTCATATTCATTTTCACTTCTTACTCATATGATGAAAGCCAATATTGTTACTAAACGAAGAAGCTTGACTGGGGAGGAATTTTTAATTTGTAAACAAATCTTTCGGCATATTACTCCCAGTGTTAAAGATCGTATGCTCGATCTATAATGAAAAACACAAGTCAGAAAAAATTGGAACCAGCGGGATTCGAACCTGTCATCTACTGCTTGCCGGGCAGCGACTTAACCACCAGGCTATTCTGGTTCACGGCCAAGTCACGACGAACTAGAATCAAATACCCAAGATCCTCTTCTTTCTGACTCATTAATATTCAAACGGTCCGCCGTGGAACAATGGTTAGTAAACGAAGAAGCTTGACTGAAGCTTGACTTAATATGCCGAAAGATTTGTTTACAAATTAAAAATTCCTCCCAGTCAAGCTTCTTCGTTTACTAACCATTGTTCCACGGCGGACCGTTTGAATATTAATGAGTCAGAAAGAAGAGGATCTTGGGTATTTGATTCTAGTTCGTCGTGACTTGGCCGTGAACCAGAATAGCCTGGTGGTTAAGTCGCTGCCCGGCAAGCAGTAGATGACAGGTTCGAATCCCGCTGGTTCCAATTTTTTCTGACTTGTGTTTTTCATTATAGATCGAGCATACGATCTTTAACACTGGGAGTAATATGCCGAAAGATTTGTTTACAAATTAAAAATTCCTCCCCAGTCAAGCTTCTTCGTTTACTAACCATTGTTCCACGGCGGACCGTTTGAATATTAATGAGTCAGAAAGAAGAGGATCTTGGGTATTTGATTCTAGTTCGTCGTCACTTGGCCGTGAACCAGAATAGCCTGGTGGTTAAGTCGCTGCCCGGCAAGCAGTAGATGACAGGTTCGAATCCCGCTGGTTCCAATTTTTTCTGACTTGTGTTTTTCATTATAGATCGAGCATACGATCTTTAACACTGGGAGTAATATGCCGAAAGATTTGTTTACAAATTAAAAATATTGTTACTATTTTAACCAATAAAATATCCTGGAAGAAAATCAAGAATTGCCATGGCAATATTCATTATATTATATTTTCGCTGTCTTGGAGACAGTTTTCGGCCTAGGCCTAGGGCCCTAGCAGATCAGTTGTACGAAGTCAATGGGAATGATGGGGAGCACATGCCGTGCGTTCGCTTGCTAATCAAAAGTCCCAGTGGCCTTAGCCGGGGTCCAACGCCGCACCGGAACTCCTCTGCGTAAGACCTGGCCGAACTGCCAAAAAGTGCTGTTAGTGTTAGTGTTGGCATGGTTGGCGGTTGGAGTGTTGAAGTTGGAAGTTGGAAGTTGGATTGCTTAGTTTGAATATCAGGAATAAACATAGTCAGACATAGTCCAGGCATTAGAGCCAAGGAAAATGAAAGAAATTCTTGTTCGATTTCTAATCAAAATTCAAATCTTAGGTGCGCAGACATAGATTTTTACAGTCTTAAAGCTACACTTTTTACAGATGTCCCCAGTCATGCAAGTCGACGTGTATGGACGTGTCGTGGCGATGAGAATGCAGACTCCGTGCTCCGCACTGGCGGCATCGGCGTCTGACACACTGGATGGAGTGCCGCTGGCGCCCGGCCCCTGGCTGCACTGTATCCTCACTCCACTGCCCCTGCAACTGACTCACTCACATACCGTAATTCATAATCATAAATCTCAATCTTATTCATATTCAAATTACCAGTTATGTGATCTCTGAAACACAATCAAAAGACGACTAGCGACTTGTTCCTTCGATGCAAAGGTGCTGGACTATTTGGTAACATTCGTATCTCTATCTGTTGCGAGCACAATTAGATATGAAAATTACGGTATTTTCGTTGCGAATGTAAACTACTTCGTCCATTCAGGTATAGAAAATATGCCTCTGCGCATGCGTGATTGATCGTTGCAAGAATTGAAAGGGGCGGGGGGGGGGGGGGGCGAGGATGGGGGGGGGGGGGGGGCGAGGATTGAATTGAATTGAATTGAATTTATTGTCATGCACA
The DNA here is from genome assembly GCA_025617745.1 of Heliocidaris erythrogramma. Lineage (NCBI taxonomy): Eukaryota > Metazoa > Echinodermata > Echinoidea > Camarodonta > Echinometridae > Heliocidaris > Heliocidaris erythrogramma. The sequence goes on along the minus strand of CM046865.1, from coordinate 16,131,629 downwards.
ACTGAACAGGCATAAAAATCGTTTTCACGGTCTTTCAAAATGATATAAGTTTATATTAAAACATCAACATATCATAACTTAGAGCGTTAACAGAAAGTAGGCCTATATTATTAACTGGCTTACATGCATGCATGTAGGCCTCTATGTGTGAGATAATTTAAAACTGTTGAATAATGTTTATGATTTATATGATAAGACTTATGATATCTGGATTGAATTTATTCTGCTCCGGAGAAAAATAATGTGAAGAGAGAGGGGGAAAATGCCACCCCACCCACGGATTGGCCCACTCTATAAGAAAGCCTTGATAATCACACTTTGCGGTGCATCATCATATAAGATGAAAAGACGTATCTAAAACAACCCTACCTAGCAGAAAAATTGGGGGGGGGGGCAAAACATCCATGCTGCCTTTCAGCAAAAAGAAATCACTTTCCGGAAATGGGGACGGGGAAGGGAGACGTTCGGACGTTCCTTCATTCCATCTCTTCTAAATTTGTAAATTATTATAACTTTAAATCCGATATTTAAATATTTTTTTCTTTCTTTTTGTTCACCTTTAGAAGTTTATCATGGAGCAAATTGCCCCCTTGCCCCTTCAAATGGGCGATGCAATCTAAAGACATTGAAGGCACGGAATTTGAAATAAATTGTCCATCGCTGTATTGAATGACTAAATTCACTTTAGTAAACTTTAAGGTATAATTATTTGCAGGTTTGGGGACTAAATTGAAGTAAACAATGATAAACGATTAAATGGAAAAACTATCAGTAATCCCGGGGTGGGGGGACACGTCCCCCTTGAAAATTTCCAAGGGGAATCATCCCCGGCCGGAAATAAATGTGAAAAACTACAGGCAGACAAAAATATTATCAAGTAATTAAAAGCTGACAACGAACTGTTCATCAAGCGTTTTGTCAGTGATCTTTACCGACAACTGTTATAAGCTACTGAAATCCTTGCATCTTATTGGCTGAGAGCAAATTTGTCAGTAAAATCACTGACAAAACGCTTGATGAAACGTTCCCCTGAAGTGCGTCTCTGAGCTAGCTATAAGTCAAAATGAAACAATTTCTCGCTACGCTCCCTTGTAAAATATTCATTGAAGTTTTAAGTTTTAAGTTTATTTGTTCCACTTTTACATTTTGAAAAAAAGTCAGATTTTACAAGCATATATAAGAGTAAATTTCAAAATTTAAAGATCTCAAATCAAGTACGGTAAATAGGTAGAAAGTTTCGAGAGATATATAGGAACGACTGGTAAGTAAAAGAAGACTGTAAAATATTGGGAGCTTCAATAAAAAGCATTTAGCTTGTAAATGATTAGGTTCCCGTTTAAAGTAGCATAATATGCAATAAAAAGCGAAACGAAATAGAAGTATCAGATTCGCTAACTAATAAATGATTAACAAAATATTGTGGAAGTTGATAGTAAGACCGTAGGTATTACAAAGGCCTAGATATATAGGATTATGAGGAGGGGAGGGGGCTGGAGTCTGCAGCCCAATTTTTTTTGTATATTACGGTCAACCGTCACATATTAGCCTATCATTATCGCAATGGCAGCGAGGACTACATCAGGTACCGAGGTATTTTATTTCAGTCACAGTTTTTTAAAACCCCAATTTTTAAAGTGCCTCTTTAAAGACAGGCAGAGTATTCTTCTACCATTTTACATTCAATAGAAAATAGTAGAGGCTTCATGATTATGCGCTAAAGTGCAGCAGACAAGAGACCTGTTTACAAAGTTATTCAAATTTATGGATGTTTCTTTCCTGCATGGGACCTAGTAACGAGTTACTAATGAATGAACTACAATACTTGGAAACCAGTTTGCATACATTACTCTTTGCTATGTCTGACAAGCCTCTGACAAGTTCAGGCTGTCAAGAACAACCTTTGTTTTAAAAATATGCATAAACTTTGAATATATTTGTGAACTGGGGTGGTATTCTGAGATTTATTTTATCTTGATTTTAGTGAAAAGATTTTAATTGTCATAACTTAATTGCAACATTTTACGCGTTTGCGCAGATTAATTTAGTCTAGTTCTGGACTCTCTTTACTGAATTCTTTTTTCGACGACTGTACGTATTATGCCGAGTGATTGGCGCGATCCGGAAACCTGATGGCCCGAGCAAAAGAGAGTCCAGTGAAATTGCTCCACGCTGACGTCAGGGGTCCAAAGTTCACTAGCGCTTTAGCATGGGGAGGTGCGGCCAATTTTAATTGCTCTCCCTGAAAAATCTCAGGGAAAGTCGTCAGCGTGGAGCAATTGCACTGGACTCTTTTTTCGGGGCCAACAGGTTCTCGCGATCGTGCCATCACTCGGCTTATCGCGTATAGTCGGCGAATAAAAAAATCAATAAAAAGAGTCCAGAACTAGACTAAGATTAATTCGGCGTACGTAGCAACTTTTGTGCAGTCATTAACCAATGATGCCCCATAAGCATACATTTTGTTATTACAATTAAAATTATTTCACTATTAGATCAAGATAAAATAAATCTGAGAATACCAAGCGAGATTTTGCATATATTCTATACTACTTGTAGGCTTTACTCTTTTGGCTACTACATTTTTTTTGCATTTGCTCATTCTATTCAAATTTCCGGGGGAGGGGAAGACCCCTTAACATTTTCCGGGATTGGTGTCCCTCCCCTTTACACCCCCACACCCCATGCCCCCGAGCCGCCCGTGAACCGCATTGTGTGTGTGTGTGTGTGTGTGTAATTGGGTTTTTACAGACGTGTATCAATCAGATATGATTATTTACGTCTGGGACCAGTGGCGGCACCAGGATTTTTAAAGTGGGGGGGGGGGGGGCAAGTGGGGGGCAAAAGAAAATGTTGGGGGGGGGGCAGGGGTGGATGCAGGATTGAGTAAAAGAGGGGGTACAAAAATGAAAGTTTGTCAAAACGTAGACCCGTATTTTTCTGGTCTCGCCAGCTTCTCAAAAAGTCGCTCAGGGGGGGGGGGGGGGGGGGGGGGGGGGGGATAGGGACAAAAAATTTTTTTTTTTGCCAAACTTCCAAAAAACGCTCAGTAAAGGGGTTATGGGGCCAAGTTTACCTCCATAATTCCCTGACAAGCAAAAAAAAGGGGGGGGGGGCAAGGGCGCACAAAAAAAAAAAAAACCCTTTTATTTTTGTTCACTCCGAAAATTATTGGGGGGCAAGTGGGGGGGCAAAGCTTCTGACTGGGGGGGGGGGCAAATGCCCCCCCCCCCATGCCCCCCCCCCCCCTGGTGCCGCCACTGTCTGGGACCGACCTTTAACGTCACCATCCGAAAGACGTTGAAGACATTGTAGACGACGAAAGATATTGTACTTTTTTGTAGACATTGTAGACGAAAGACATTGTAGACGACGAGCTTACTTTTGTATGGCTGTTTGCCAATCGAAAGATACCATATACGGTACATTTCATTGCGGTAATTGAGTGCTGGCTTCAATCAAAATTACAAGGCAACTTGTAAGTAGATTTAAACTAATTTTTATTGATTAGTAACGATGATTTGTCCGGTATAGTTTCAATTATTTGTTCACACTTTGTCACCAATTATAAAATATGAAAAATACTACTTTTCTCGGGTCTTTGAATAAAGCGAGCAAGTTTGAGTTGACCAGTCATGCCAGTCCAGTGTCTGTTTGTTTGGTCCCATGTGTACCAAATTATGTGTGCTCAGAAACTAAGTGCCGTTTCTATTATTATTACTATTAATATTAGGCTAATTATTAATTATGAGTGACGCTGTCATGGCTAGCCAGGATTGGCTTCATGAATGTAAAAAAAAAAAAAAATTGGCTATACGCCTTCTACATCACAAAGCCAGGTGTACTTACCTTACTGCGGCAGCCCGAACACGTAGTGTTCGGGCTGCGCTTCGCAGTCCTTTGATCGCATGGATGTCACATAATTACAAGGTCGTTTGTCAAAATGATAGCCATGAAACATGAAATCAGTTGATTTTAGGCTATTTTAGGTACTTACAATACTTTACGATTGACTGTCGTCTTTCTTTTCAATGAGGATGATACAAAAAAGGCATATTTATCTCCAAGAGCCTGTAGTAAAAACTTCCGAAGGTCGGTGTTTTGCTTGCAATGCGCATGCGTCAGCAGCTCCAATTGTAATACAGACAAGAAGGGAGGATTATGAATATTCATTAAGACGAGCTTGAGCGAGAGCGCTAGATCTATACGCTAGCGATCGGCGGATTACAGTGGGTATATGAATATTCATTATTCCATTGACGAAAACTATGCCGTCATTGTAATAAACATTCATAGGCGCATGCGCAAGTGCCTATTTTCAATTTGGCTTTAACAACATGGGAATGGGAATGGGACTGGTTTCGAAAATTGAGAGTAAAAAGTGACATTCATCGATTCTACACATTTTTTAGGAAAAGCTGATTTGCGTAAAGTCTGTTTAGGTAAGTGGCATCGTATATATGATACTTTAATTAAAAAATAATAATTACATGGCCATTTTTTAAATGGTCATTTGAACATTGGTAGATTGTGAGACCCACCGAATCGTACTGGTTTCACTCAGGACGCTGCCACTTCGTGGCAGCGTCCCGGGGCTAGTACTTACCCAGCAATCTAATTGCGCACGGGTTAGCAGGAGTGAAATAACACTTTTCTGATAACTCCCGCGACCGACAGGTTTAGAATTACTAGAAGAATCATTAGAATGTCTTTTTGATCGTACATATTTTTACCAAAAAATCCAAAAAAGATCATAAGAAATTTCTGAGAACTCACCAGTGTTTGTGTGTATCCATGCCTCCTCTTGTCATGCAGATAATAGATGGTATTTGGATTTTTTGGTAAAAAAAAAAAACCTCCGTACATGGGAAGGTTGAGAAATGTTAGAAATATTAAAGATTTCCCGATAACAGATGGTTACTTCTGTCATAGGACAGCTACTCGATCTCCCCCACAAACGATTTGAGCACCGAACATTCCTTCATGCGCTATGCAAGCATACTCCATCCATCAAAGCTTGGCAAGCCATTCTCTGCAAATACAAGCTACCTGATCTTCACTCGCTAACACTGCAACCAGTCCCATATGTACAGTGGAAAAGGATGGCAAAGGCAGCAGTAAGAGATGTGGTTGTAAGTGATACACTTGAGGCAATCCAAGTAAAATCAACACTCTCACTGTGGAGAAACATGAATATCCCAAACCCAACCCATCTCTATCCACAAATCAACAGCTCAAAGTTCCTCCGGCAATCGGTAGTCATCAGAGCACAACTCCTGCATGTCTTGTGTCAAAGTCATTATCCCACTCAAAAAAGACTTGTCACCATCAAGAAGACCACAACAGCTACCTGTCAGCTCTGCTACAAAGAAGAGGAGGATACATTTCACTTTGTGGCATCATGTACACAACTGAAGACACACAGACAGGATTTCCTGAAAAAGCTGAGAAGTAAACACCTGCCGGAAGAGATCTTCTCCCTCTATGACCAAACCGAGAGCAGAGCATTTACAAAGGCCATACTCTTACCAAGCTCTCTTTACCTCCCTTCTCTATTGTACAATGAGCTGAACACAGCCACTCTCCTCTTTATCTACAATATTCATATAACCATATCTCGTCTCTTTCCTCTCACTGAAAATAATGTACATGCAATATTCTGTTGCTGATCTCTGACAAAAGTGGAGGGAGAACAAGAAGAAGATATATTTTTCATCTAAAAATTAAACTAAATAAAACTTCAACTATTGATTGATTACATTCATTAAGTTAAATTTAGTTAACCAACTTACAACTTACCAAAACCGATGATTTATTGCGTCATCTGCCTACAGTCGAATGGCAGAATGTAAACTCGCTGCACTTTTTGAAAGGTCACACCCGTGCGTAACTATACACAGCGCTGTCGTGAAGCGGTACCGTGATGCATTGGCGGATCCAGGGGGGGGGGGCACTTCCGGCCTGTGCCCCCCTTTTGGAAGAGAAGTATGCATTTTGACCATAGACGATCTGCCATTTTCTCGATTGTGCCCCCCCCCCCCCCCTTTTAGAATGGAAGACCTTTTTTTTTTTTTTTTTTTTGCTTGTCAGGGAATTATGGAGGGGAAGTGGACCCCAGAACCCCCTTCTGAGCGAATTCTGAAGGTTTTGGAAAAAAAAAAATTTGTCGCTACCCCCCCCAAAAATGGAAGATGATAAAAGAAAGAAAAAAAAATAGCTCTTTATGAAAGCATGCATTGATATTAGTTATTACCAGTCTTATCTGTAGTTTGTAACTGCAAATATAATATCCCAGTTTCCTAATTTCCTATTTGTTTGCTAGGTTTAGGATCTCATCCCATCTGTGCTGACATAAAAGGGAGATACTACCACACATGATGAATAACAGTGTTCTTACTGCTCTGTTCATGAAGAGTTGGACTCTGGTATGTATGCTAGTTGTCGAGTATATATGGTATTGAAAGCTGTCATTGAATCTGTTGTTGAATGAATTTCGCAGGTACTGTCTTTTGTCCATGCTAACATCTAAAATCTAAAGTTAATCTATGTCTCAGCTAGCCTGCTTTTTTCTTTATTAGAAAAAAAAGTTTTAAAGCACAAATGCAGGCAAATGTCTTACTTAGGGGCCATGATTCCTTGGCTTTAAGGCAGAGTAAAAAAAAAGAAGCAAAGATTCTATTTTTTCACATACTAAATGAGAATTGCATTTCTAGAAATATTCAAGTATTTTCTTGTTTTCTGAAAGATTTATGCACCTCTCAGCACAAATTAGTTTTCACTTGAAAATAAAATACTGCTAGAATTTGATACATTGGAATAAATGCTACCATTGGTCCTCGAATTGAAGTAATTAATTATGGAAAAATTGCATTCTCCTAATATTTGTTCTGTAGGTTGTCTGTACTTGGTTGTTGAGTCTGTTTATCATAGCAATCAATGGAGCTACGCTTCCTGGCACTCCAAGCCCAACGCTGCAACCTGAAGCAGGTTCTACATCAACTCCACATTCTTCCACTCGAAGAAGCAAGGGACCAACTTACGCACCAGTAGTTCCCCCTACTCCACAAAGTTCAGGCAAGAAAAAGTGCCACTGCTCTAAAACTAAAGAATTACTTTTGATTCATAGCATTTTTCATTGGAGATTCTTTACTGCAGAAAAAAAGTGAGATTATTTGGGAGCTTTAAATATTTTTTAAAGGAATTCCCTAAAATAAAGATACCGGTAACTGTCAAGTCTTGTAATGACAGTGATTGAATTCCCATAAAATCCAATGGAATTTACACAGAATGGTACAGTGTAGTGTGCACCATCTCCACGCCACCAAGAGCGTTTCTATGACTGCATTTGAGGCCGAAGAATTAAAAGATGGACCCTCTACAAGAGCTTCTTTTACACTGTATTCTTGTGAAATTAATCCATTTTGTTGCTTTTGCTCCATATGCTCCGTGAAAACTGTATCGATAAAACATATATATGAAAGCATCACAAATACGTGTGCAGAATAACAACACTGATCATAATCCATCCTATCTTCAAACATGAATTCAACAATTCTTGTGACAGGTATTTTAGATAAATGGAAGATCTAACAGCTTGACATCATCAGCATATCATTTGCTATGATCATTACTAAATACTATCTAAAACTAGGTGACTCAATGTGTTTAAATTTAGCTTGACCTATAGCTGACCTACATGGTGTGACCTTGTCATTCACCTTGACATTAAACTCCCCTAAGCAAAGCCTGAATCTTCTTATTTCAGTGAACTAATTATTTCAAAGCCAATATTGTAAATGAATCTCTTATACATGACAATATCCTATACCATCATCATCAGTAGTCATAGTATACTTGTACAAAATAAGGTAATATAGACCTGACCTCATTTCTGGCTACACCTGTAATGTACTCCGTGTATATATACATGTATAACAGACATGGAAATTTACAATTTATAATCCACATGTACAATTGCTCAATCAAGAGCCAAAATAAACTAACTAATTTGCACTTCTAACATACAATATTTCATGAAATATAGAATTCATATGATAAACTAACCTCTTTGCCTCCTTTATGCACTAAGATGAAAAACCAGGTTTCCAGGATACCCTGGAACTGATTCTAACATCAAATCGGTCACATTTTCTCGGTGAATGTTTCAAGTAAACACTGTCTTGGGTTGGTCACAAGTTGCCGCTTTGTCAGAATAAGACCTTGCAAACACTGAGTGATAAGCAATGCTGATCACATATATGTACTGTATATATGTATACAATCAATTGGTCAAAAGTGCAGAAGCATTTATGTGATATAACTAGGAATAAAATCTTTATCACATCATGAAAGAAATATAAAAAATGATATGTGATGATTCACCAATATATCATATTATCAATATCAAAGGAGAAAAAATACATTTTTCAATCAATTTTCACTACAGTTTCAGCATTCCAACTAATTGCCTTGTACAGGAGCGCACATGCTCGTCATACACAATTAATATTCACATCCTACCTGGTACCCACTTATACACCTGGGTGGAGAGAAGCAGTGTAGATAAACTGCCTTGCTTAAGTGGCATGCTTGGGATCGAACCCTCAACCTTTACATCTTCAGTCAAGTGTTTATACTACTGGACTATGGCACCTCTAGACATCAAGAAGATGTTTGCTTCTTGAGTAGTTGAATCCATGATAATACAGTACCAGCTACCTTCTCATCAGTACATTAAACCCTTGGTGCTAATACCAAGGGTGAGAACGTTCAGAAAATAAAACCATGTGTAGAGTCTCCCAACAAGGGTAATGACAAGGGTAATAGATCAGACAATGCCAACTTTCAATCTCCAAAGTTGTTTTGGTCCTCCCAAACCACCTCCCTGGTATGTCTTAAGGCCATATTTCACTCAATATGGACCGATAAATGTGTAAATGCATACTTTCAACCTGCAAAATTGCTTTGGTCATCACCCCCATGGGATTCGGTAAAGCCATATTTTTGTCAATTTGAACCATGCGTAAAACTGTTTTCTGCTGAGAATCCTGAATACCAGTTCTCTCGCCCAAGTTCCAAAAATGCTGATTCAATTTTTCAATGTCAACAAGTGTATTTTCTCTTGACTAATTGAATCCTTTCATTTTTCATACACAGGACGACTAGGAACAAACGACTATCTGGCAGGCTTTATCATCTGCCTGACGATGAATATTGCCATCATAGCCGTTGCTTTCTTCTTTCTATGTTACCTCGGAAAGCTGTCATCACGTTCAGGTAAGAGAATCAGCAATTTCTTTTTACATCAGGGTTACATCTGGATTTTATGAGTTCTAAAAAAAAAATTTTTTAAATACATCTGAAACTCACTTCTCACTGGTTACTAAATATTATTTTAGACTCAAATTTCTACATGCCAGAATTATGTTATGTTTATTGGTGGAGGCAAATGCATGGACATGTACAGGTCATAATAATGGACTTTGGTACTGACTTTTGACTACTAACTGGCTGTCGAGTATTGACTGTAAACTTAGAAATATTGATAATGGAATGTTGAAAGAAATAATCCAAATTTTTCTACAAACAGGTGATGAAATAGACTCAGCTGAACCCCGTCAAACATTACCTTGGAAAGAGGCACTTCGTCCAGTGGCAGGTGAGTGATATGGTAAAGTTTCATTAAAAAAAACAAAAATAATAGTTGACCTTATCTGAAGTAGGTATACACAGGGTTTTTGCCAGTGCATACCACCCCTGGTATGTGGGACTTTAGGACATAAGTTACCAATCGACTTGTGCGACATATGTCCTTGTATACCACTGAATGCTAATCAATATCATGTAAATTTGTATTTTCAGGCAAACAACTGAAAACATGATATTTTTGTGTTTTTATGTTGACTTCTCATCCTGCAGAAAAAGTCTTCAAAAAGAGATAGCATTCTTCCTGATCATCAACGGGCTCCAGGGTATGCCTCCAGACATAGCAAGCAGGGGTGGATCCAGGAAGGGTTGGGGGTGGTCACAGGGTCTGGTTGCCCCTATTTTTGTCAGAGATTTTATGAGTGTTACTGTTGGCAGTCACCAAAACATCTCAACAACAAAAACACACACACAATTTTTGGGTGTACGTCAACACCCCCAAATCTGATAATTTTTTTGGCTTGCTTGTCAGACAGTTTTTAAATTGGACAACCCTCTTTTACAAACTCCTGGAACCACCCTGGACAAGGTAACAGCATAGTAATCATCCCAGGGTACAGGCTAAATCTTAGAATACATGTATAACCCACTACCTCAAAACCTCCAATAAGGTCGCAAACAGACGAGGGAGCAAATGGGGAAAAAGTGTAATTTCTGTTGAATCATTCACATTTCTGTCTTCATATAAATGGGCAATTTGCTTGTCATTCTACAGTATCTCAAGTTCTCGAGTCATAATTTAAGCAGGAACTGTTCCATTGGCTCTTCTGACAAACAATTTATTTTAGCAAGGATATACCAGTACTTTTGTAGAGTTCCTGTAGGACCCACATCACGATCAAATCTATTGTATATCAAAACTTAAAGTTTTCTGTTGAATTTTTTTTGTCAGGAGGTTATGAAGTGAGTAACAGCAGGATGTGGCCAAATCTAAAATCAATCTTATAGTCTCTTATCATTTTCTATCAAAATTTTAGAGAAATAAGCCAGTGTGTTCTGATTTTCCAAGCACCTATTCTGTGTGAATAGATGTTTTTGATCATTGTGTTGAAGATTCAAGTGGATTTTGTATGAGTAAACAAGCCAAGTTATATACCATTCAGAAGTTAGGAATACATGTACCTAGTTTCAGGATTTGTACGAAACACATAGATAAAATTTGGTGACTTCTTGGAGGTTTTGAGCTGGGGGGTTACATGTATGCATCCACTACAGATCTAACAATATTGTGTGTGATCATCCTAGTTGGTTCTGTTATCAGTAGATGAATTACATATAACATTTATCAGGGTTGTTTTTTTAGTACGTTGCCCACATGAGCAGACTTAAGTTTATGGATAATACTTGTAGTAAAAATTCCAGTTTTAGATTTAACCTGTTGACTTCTGAATTCTCTTATTCCCTAGCCTTAGTGCACAAGCTACTTGATCCCCGCAGGAAATTTGTTAAAAGAATGCTTAGTACTTGCAGTGAAATTCTATTTTTGAAAACTTGAAGTTTATATTCAGAACTTGCAGTCAAATTCCTGTTCGAAAGAGTTAGAAGTAAAGCTAAGTACTTGCAGCAAAAGATTATTTTGCAAAGATGGGAATGTTCTGTTCAGTGAGTGCAGTAGAATTTCATTTTGAAAGACCTAAAGTGAAGTTTATTACTTACAGTGAAATTCTACTTTGGAAAACTTAAGGTTAATAATAATAATAATAATAATATTACGTTTTTATATAGCGCCCATTACAGTTATATTCATAACTGGCAGTCAAATTCCTAATTGAAAGTGCTTGCAGTAGAATTTCATTTTGAAACACTTAAAAAGTGAATTTTAGTACTTGCAGTGAAATTTTAATTTGTAAAACATCAATATTCAGTACTTGCAGTTGGACTCTTGTTTGAGAGACTTTAAGTAAAGTTCAGTACTTGAAGTGAAACTGTATTTTGGAAAAAAAAATGGAATATTTTGTTCACTACTTGCAGTGGATTTCCATTTTGAAAGACATAAAAGTGAAATTTACTACTTTCTGTGACATTCTATTTTTAAATACAGTACTTAACTAAAACTATAGTATACTCCATTTTGAAATAATTAAAATTAATACATGTACATGTGCCTAGTGCTGTAGAGAAATTATATCGTGAAAGACTTAATGGTTAAACTCTGTACTTTCAGAACTTTCATTAAAATATCATTTTGAAAGGCTTCTTACTTACAAATGATTTCATATTATTATAATGCTCATTACTTGTGGTGAAACTGTATTTTTCAAGACTTAAAAGTGTTCATTTGCCATCCTTTAAAAGCAGGTTACAGTGTATGTAATGTATCACAGTAAAATCCATGTGGCCTGTAGGTTATTTGAGGTCTGCAACTCTTCACATACATTACGTCACATGTTGTTTCGTGTACTCAATGTTCAAATTATATAATGAGATTTGTTATTGAAAATGATTTAATACTTACCATGCCCAACCATTGCGCCTCTTTGAATAGTGAATAAATATATTTGTGTTTGTATTGTTATGTAGTTATGTGCAATATGAAATCTTTTACTCAGAACTTTTTCTTTTTTATGGTCTAGTATGTTTTAGTTGTGTTTTTACAACCCAACTGACTTTCAGTACTATTGGGTTTTTGTTATATGATATGCAATCAGTAATGAATGTGTGTTTCATCAAGTGTTTTGTCAGTGATTTTTACCGACAAATTTGCTCTTAGCCAATCAGATGCAAGGATTTCAGTAGCTTATAACAGTTGCTGGTAAAAATCACTGACAAAACACTTGATGAAACCCTCCCCTGTTTGTACTGTACATGTATTACACATATAAACTTACAGAACGTGCTTGATTGAAAAAAAAGATATGTACTTTCCTATTTTATTATGTGCTAAAATTACTATAAAATCATTTGGTTATTATGATGATTCGATATATATTGTTTTTAAATTGTATATATATATATATATATATATAAACGACTAACGGGTACATTAGGAGGACAGTTTTTGTTCTTTTTCTTTGTTCAACTGTCGACCTAATGTACCAACTGTCGACCTAATGTAGGGGTCGCTATTATGACGAAATAAACTGCATTGTTAGGTGTCGACTTAATGTACCCGTTAGTCAAATATACATATACATAAACATATACAGTGTGTATATATAGATATATGATATAGATGTGTACTCATTGGTAAAGCAAAAGCCTTGTGAAATACATGTTTTCAATGAAAGAAACATAATTTTCTGACTTTTGTGATTGTTTTTGTTTTCTTGTGTAGTAAACTAATACCAGTGTTCTGTGCACACTTATTTCCAATTTTCAAAATAGAGGAAAAACTGCATTCATAGACGACTGTAGATTAGGAGATATAAAGGGACAAAAAATGGAAGAGTGGCATAGTAATTTGTTTTGGTATGTGCATTGGCTTAACCCTATATTCTAACTGTGCTTTTTGAGAGCAAGTTTCTACAGAATGGGGATCAAATTGATCGAGCAGAAGTATAGAAAAGGTAGAGAGATAGAAATGTAAAAATAGGTAGAGAGATAAAATATGGAAAAAGTATAGAAAGAGAGAGAGAGATGGAAATATAAGTTAAATGGAAATCCAACCTTATAGTAGCAGAGAAACAGATTAGTGAAAATTTGAACAAAATCGGACAAGCGATAAGAAAGTTATGAATTTTTGAAAGCTGCAATCGCTATACATATGGGAATTTCAAATTGGCCGAACAGGTAATGTCACTGAGATGTAGCTGTGAACAACTTCCCCATTCGCTCCAACACACAAAATGACTAAACTGTCACTGTTTTCAAAATGTATTGCTCAGTAGGATCTTTTTCTTTCACGAGGACCCATAACAATATGCTATCTCCAATATATTTTGAGTACTGCCCCGAGGGTAAAAGCGCCTCGAAGAAAACCGCAAATTAATGATATTCTTGTGTACGACAAACTGGAAGAGTTGTCCACATAAATGTCACAATCGACTCACCAAATTGCCAATTTGAGATTTGCATAGATGTAGTGATCTCATTTTTCATCCATAACTTTCTTAGTCATTGTCCGATTTCTTTCAGACTTTCACCATCCTGTTTTTCTTATTTTTCTGCTTTCACACAAATCATCTTATTGCCAAGGTTGGATTGCCCTTTAAGAGATGGAAATAGAGAAAAGGTAGGGAGGTAGAAATATAGAGGGTTCTCACGGCAGCCATGTTGGAGGACGTAATAAAAACCTGTGCATCAAACTATGAAAAGCCATTGTGGTCATGGTCTAGTGCACATATTTTTATTGTTATATCCTCCAGCATGGCTGCTTCTGGGAACCCTCTATAGGAAAAGGAGAGAGAGATACAATTATAACAAAAGTAGAGAAATAGGAATACATTTTTAAAAAGTAAGATATAGAAATATAGAACAAGTAGGCCTAGAGAGATTTATACATGCATGTATAGAAAAGCTATATAAGATCATAGAAATACATGAAAGAGAAATACATGTATAGGCAAAGTGACAGAGACGATATGCGAGAGATAGAAGAAAACATTAAGTGTGTGTGAGAGAGAGAGAGAGAGAGAGAGAGAGTGAGAGAGAGTATAGATATGGGATATAGCCGTCTGTCGTCACTATATCTATTTCGCGTATTGTTTACTTTTGGATATATATATTTAGCACGTCTACAGGAAGAGGGTCGAATTATGAATATATATTTCGGTGGGTTTCATATTAATATAAAATCTCAGCTTTTAGCTTGCGAGATATATCAAAATTTCTTAATTCATCCTCATATTGTCATACGCATTCTTTTGACGTTCCTGTGAGGCAAAGCTTAGAAGAAACTGGCATGGCGTCACCAGTGACGTCAACGAGAAACCTACGGATACGGTTAAGGTTCTATTTCCCGCGGTGATCGAAAACTTGTAATAAAGCGCGCGCGCCCCAATGATATTTGAATCGTACACACACAAGCCGCGCACGCAACAAACACGTAAAAGTTGACATTTTGCACGCAGGATCTCCAGCAAAATATGAGATATCGCCCATCTTACAACCATTAGCTCGAATCTGAGTAAGTAAATTTCAAGTCTAATAAACTGCTAGTTTGGGAAAGAATGAACATCAAATGCTATTATATTGTGAAATTCTTGTTTTTGTTGACGAGACGTTCATCAGCGCCGGACTGAATGACGGGGGATCAACCACTCACGGGTACATTTCTGTAAAATAGTTGGTATTTTCTGTCGCATGTACTAAAGGTATGGGGGGGAAAATAAGATAAATATTTTAAATACTTGCTTTCAAATTCAGCCCTTAAAAATCTCACTCCTACCTCAAATGGCCGTTAGGAAGAACTTTTGATATTTTCAGCAAAATCCAAAGTCAAAATCTTGTCCAAAACCGGAGAAATCCCCGCCGATTTGTTTCGCGATCGCGTATTGTTTACATACTGCTGATGTCTTAGACTAAAATCGGCCAATAAATTTTTTGTACACGAAAAACTCGGGATCGCAAGCGCACATCGATCTTTACGATCGCGCACACAGAAAATCGGGACTTTTCCGTGTACGACATATAGGGACCGAATTTTTAAGGACAAAACTCTTTTGGGGAGATGTCAGCGCCCGCGGCGACAAGGAAATGTACACAATGACTCCGATAGCTCGTTTCGCGAGAATCGAGAGTAAATTACGGATTTCATTTTTTGAAATATATTTTCCAACATCGGTGAGTTGAATTTATTGTATTTCTTGAATATTTTTGGGTCGGTTTTTGTAAATTAAATGCCGATTTTGAGTGAATGTTGGTGACTTTTGTGCAGTGGTGTTTTAAAAAGGTGAGGAGTGAGTCAAGCACTCATACTATTCATAGCTACATTCGCGGTATCCGGTCAAAACGTCCCCGCGTCAAAACGTCCCCGCCTTGCCACGACCAAAACGTCCCCGGGTAGCGTACCAAAACGTCCCCGTGTAGCGTACATGTACCAAAACGTCCCCGCCCTGCCTCTGGCTCAATTTTTGCGTCATTCGCTCTTTCTATGGCTGCTTACTCTTATTTTTTTTCTTCTGCAAAGTATAACTAATTAAAAGAATTAAAAGACAAAGTTTGACTCACGAGTGAACTTGCTTTAAAAACCCTAAAACCGAGTGCATGCCTCCACAAAACTGGAAAACTCGGCCACACATGCGCACATTGCATCGGGTAGGCCTAACCTTGCATCGTGGGGTTACTTTAGTTTTCGAGTCCGAGTCCAATTTTGCTTGTTATTCATTTTATAATTGTTGTTGTTGTTATTGTAATTATACTGTATTCATGTATCTGTATTATATTTCTGCTTTGGGAGTCCGAGTCGAATTTTGCTTGTTATTCATTTTATAATTGTTGTTGTTATTGTAATTATAATGTATTCATACTTTTATCTGTACTATATTTCTGCTTTGGGAGTCCGAGTCCAATTTTGCTTGTTATTTATTTATTTATTACTATTCCAAAAATTTTATTATTAGTAGTAGTACAATTGTTGTTATTGTAATTATACTGTATTAATGTATCTATACTATATTTCTATTCACTAATTTCGCCATAATCTGTAATATATCAATTTATCTGTATCAATAAATCCCTGGTAACTGTCACTGTAGATTTTTTCACCTTTTGTTGTTGTTATTGGAGTTTTATAGCCGTTTATCAATCCAAGAGGGGGTTTAAACATCCTAACCCCCTCTAGTCTCGATCCGCTACTGAATAATTGTTAATGTGACATATTTAGGTCGCGGGTTCGAATCCCGCCCGGTTCCGCCTGTGATTTTTTTCACAGCACCCGGGCAACCTATCACACAGCAGTAGCGTGTGTTACCCCCTTGTGGGCCGTTGGAGACAAATTGAATAAATTTATTTATGACATATTTAGTTTTCTTCGGACAATTTATTGTCATGTATTTTTAATATCAAATAAAACCGTATTGAATTGAATTTAAATATTATTAGGCCTAATCAATTAATTTATTTATTAAAACAGGAGAAGAAGAATATTCAAAATTAAATCTAAATAGGAAAAATTTGCATGTATGCGCTGTATGATTTGATATTGTCCATGTGTGTATGTTGATAAATTTGCTGTGCCTAATTAAAAATTGAATGGGACAGGTAAGTGCATTTACATACCTTACTGCCGTCATCTCATAACCTACATGGGTCACAGTGCGACGACTCAAATAGCCAGTATAGCATCAGCACCATCTTCCATCATCCGGCGTTGGTACGTACCACGATCCTTATTCTTGAACTTTCACTTGGATATTTTTGGGTCTCATGTCGGCTTACAACGGAGTGACAACTTTGACTGTTAATTGTTTTATGACTAAAATATACATTAACCAAATCACGCAACTTCGTAATATGTTTTTATTTTATTCGTTTTTAAACTCTTAATTCTGTATCACACCAGCATTGCGTGCTTATAGGTTAAGAGCAGTTCACAAACACTGAGAAACGTTTATCCTAATATGTATTGTGGCGAAATGGGGGGGGGGGGTTAATAAAATTGGGGAAGTAGGAAGAATGGAGGAAACCCAAAGGGGTGCGAGAGAGATAACTGGTAGAAATAAAGAGAAAGGAGAGGAGAAATTTAACAAACTGACTGATCATCTTCCACTCTCTCATCTTCACAAGTCTACCTTGCCACCACAATTAAACAAAACATTACTTCTCACGGTAAGCTGCCACCATCTAGTCTTTTGAGCGCTAGATCTCTCTTTCTCTTTACAGTGTTATGTTATAAAGAGAATACACACAACATCACACAAAATTAAATGTCCTAATTATGCACAAATCTCGGCCTTCTCATTGGCTCACTCACTTTGACTCTAGTCAAAACAACGCACTCATTCCTGTCTCCCATTGGTCAACCTTTGACCCGAACCCCGAAATAAACAACTACTCTCGCGCTTAATCCGCTCATGCACTTTCCTATTCATGCATGCCAAGAGCATCTCGGTTCATCTTACAACATTCATCCAAAATACATTCCAGTTTCTGCAACGACAAGGTGAGTCTACAATTCCATTATTATTCTTAGATCTACATAAACATTTATAATTAATAAAACTGTCAAATTCTGTACTCCATCAGAAATATTCAAACAAACTCCATCAGAAATATTCAACTCGTCAAACTGAAACACGTGCTTCCAGCACACAGCAAGCATGTCACATTACATGCATTAATAACACAGTGGCAATCTCTCTCGCGGTTCTCGTTCATTCCTCCTGTACGGTAGCGAGCAATCTAAAGGCACAATGACATGGTTAAGTGCCTGATATAAACTCAGGCAATGATTTCGTTCTCTGAATTTCCAAAACTGCTCTCTCGATAAAATGTAGAAGTACCTATTTCAATTACCATCACTGTACCTAATGTGTGACCAGACATCACTAAGTAAGAATCAATCTGTCAGCCATTAGTGTTCAATGAACAAATAACAAGTAATTCTTTATTTACAAATATCTGACTAACAATGAGGCATCAAGCCTAAATTTTGTATTCAATACATGTCTGTTGAGTTCAATTCTTGTTATCTACACTATGTACAAGTAATATAAGATTGTAAAGATTAACTTACTAATGATATGGTATCTACGATTAAGTCCCATAGCGTGTAATGTACAGTTAAATAAATTATTAAAGAGTTAGTGTGAGATAGGTATTGATTCACTGAATTCTTTTCCATAAGAAGAAACCTTTTCTATCCTACTAGGAACATGTAAGTTATTCTATTCTGGGCTAAAACAAACATAGCCTCTCCATCTACTAGTCTATCCAAATACTCTGTCCCGTAATTGAGCCTACCAAATCCTCAACGGCTCCCCACCGCTTTTATCTAACCACCTACACCTCTCTCGGGGATTTCCATAACGAGTCTCTCCACCCCTCATCTACATGTAAGCTCATTTTGTCGGCTTTACATGAGACTACTACCAAGGTCTCTACGATAAGTTAGCCTCAAATTCATAAATTCCTAAACTTAGCGTTCACTTCAGAATTTATCTTACAGTCCTAACATTCTTCAACCATAAGTCATCCGGCTTGTCCTATAGTTCGTCCCTATCTGTCTGTAATTCAGTATTCTACCTAACTGTTCAATACCAGTGAATGTCACTATTATTCTAATATTAAAATTCTTTGTAACTGTACTCTACTTTTCTTACTGGTTCAACTTCTGAGTGCTTGTACAGAACAAAAGAGAGAAAGTAAGAGGGAGAGAGAGAGAGAGAATGAAAGAAAGATGAGAGAGACACCAGATAATAACCTGGTAAACTTACAACATGCACTCATTTCTACATTCTATTTACATTTAGGAGCAAAAGCATTATTGATTAAGTATAGAGTAATGGCTGCCTTTGTCCTCTATTTACAAATATATACAAGTGAGGCATCCTTGGCAATTTATAAAACAAATATGTATATTAGCTGAGCCTAATTATTGAAACTTCAAATAACCCTAAGTTAGCAAATCTAAAATTACTGTTCCGAACTAACACAAAAATTAACAGTACAGCTAAAGATAAATAAAATAAGAACAATAAAAGGATAGGATGCCTCTAATATATGAGGCACCGGTGACATTTAAGTAACCGAGGCTCGAAGCCTCGCCTTCCAAATATTCATTATTTTATCGTCGTCTTCAGATCACCTAATAAATTAAGAAATAAATATCCCACATTTTTTTGTAGCACAAGTTAAAGAAATAAGACATCTTAGACATATAATTGTCACGGAAACAACCCTGGAAAAGGCTAGACGAGAACACGGCTGCATTTGAGACAGTTTGTCAGACCGCTCAACGACCTGTACCGCATCTCATTTCATTGCAGCTAGAATTTTATTCTGCCACAAGAGCTATAGTCCAAATTGCTCGCCCAAAATCTTGGTTGACCTATTCCAAATATTGTTTCTTACATGTGACTATTATTATTAACGACATTGTAAAGGAGTTTCATAAACATTGAATAAGACATTAAAAATAACATGTCAGCCAAACATATGTCCAGTTTCGATACCACTTCACTAAACTTGCCACTTTTGGCCGACTACCAATTCTACCATTTTTGGCCCACTACCAATTCTACCACTTTTGGCCCACTACCAATTCTACCACTTTTGGCCCAAAAATGATACCAGTGCCAACGAGGCACAATAATTGACTTTGCCAAACGGCCCAAAAATGATACCACTCAAATGATACCAGTGCCAACGAGGCACAATAATTGACTTTGCCAAACGGCCCAAAAATGATACCACCAAAATGATACCAGTGCCAACGAGGCACAATAATTGACTTTGCCAAACGGCCCAAAAATGATACCACCAAAATGATACCAGTGCCAACGAGGCACAATAATTGACTTTGCCAAACGGCCCAAAAATGATACCACTCAAATGATACCAGTGCCAACGAGGCACAATAATTGACTTTGCCAAACGGCCCAAAAATGATACCACTCAAATGATACCAGTGCCAACGAGGCACAATAATTGACTTTACATCAAATACAAGATGTAATGACATGGAATAAAATCAATCAGCATAAAAATGTCAAATCCGATTTCCAAGGTATCATGTTTACCATTTGGTAATAAAATCATGACTCATAAGCCAGACACTCTGTCTTTAATTTGGGGAAAGATCTATCTGCAAAAACAGTACGGAACAACACCGCAGTGCCAAACGGGCATTACAATGCTAAACGAGAAACATTCACTGTGTGTGTTTAATTTGTACACACAGCGCGTAACAACACTGTGCAGCTGACAACAAGGCTCACGCCATCCAGGGACAAATTATGACGTCAATTTCTTAGGCTCAATTTTTCAGCCCGAATTTCCTATAGAAAAGTGACAAGAATTATTCCATAATCAACTCTTAATAATGTAAGTCATGACATGAGATACCAAAGGGTAACAAGATAAAATCCTAATCTCAATCAAGAAATAAATAAAAAATAATCTATTTACCTTCTAGTGTCAAAAACTGTAAGATCAGTGCAATCAACTAAGGTTTGGTCGAGAGTCCATGATACAGTAAAAAAAAATTAGGTCAGGCAGCCTATTTATAGGTCCCAGGGGCCTGCGTTTTATTAGATACGCGCTGTGTATGCATGCCAAATGCGCGTTGTAATGAAAAGCAATTGGATCGCAATTCACGCTTGTCAATTGCGCTACTGAATATTCATTTTCAACTCAGGTTTCCATTATGACGTAGTATATGTCTTTTATTACGTATTTCTTAATCAACATCAAAGGATCGACCACCCATTTCTCCAGTCATTTTTCTTGAAAACCAAATGCCAAGTAAAAATATCTTGAAGAGTTAAACAAAACAAAATATTAGAAGGGGGGGGGGGGAACCGCCACATTACCCCCGCCTTAAGATATTGCTGTCCCAGCAATTAGTTTAATTTAATTTTTTTTTTTTTTTTAATTAATATTTACATCCTTGGGAATTAACCTCATGACATTGTATGTTATTTATTCATATTCAAAATTTGTAGTGGTAGTTTGTACGTTTCCACGTCTTTCCATGCCGTGGACATGGTAAAATTTCTCCGTTACGACGACGATCGAACTTATTCTTATTTTTCCTCCTTTAGTTGGTCCTTGTTTGACCTGAATGGTGACCTCCTGAACGTCATCGTCGGGCAGGGAAGGTGCCTTTACTGAAATATCTGGGACGGATGCATCTTGGGAGTCATCTTCATCGTCTACCGAGAGTTGTGGGGTCCTCGGCTCAGGAATATCGACCAAGACTGGTGGTGTCTCGGATTTTGGAACATCGTCCACAGAGAGGTCTAGCGGTACTATTGCGTCGAGGTCATCATCTGTCATCATTTCCAGGTCAACCAATAAGGGAGAGCCACCATGGATCGATAAAGCTGGTGGAGAAGGGACTTTGACAGTTATGCGTGGTCGCTTCAATTCCTCCTCCCTCGCACGGACTGCCATTTCCTCACCGATTGTTGACTGATCTTTCTCTTGTTTCTTCTTCTCTTTGGATGCCTTAGATTTTACAAAGGCATCCGAGGCAACAGTCGGTGCCACAGACTTCGCTCCTATGGATGATTTCTTTTCCGTCTTGATGTAATGCCGTTTGAGACGTCCCTGGGCTTCGGTTTCATATTGGCAGTATTCACATTTGTAAGTGAGGGGTAGTCCATGCGCAGATGTGACATGTACGTGGTAATCCCCCACAGTAGTGAAACCAGCAGTACACCTCTTGCAAATATACATCATTGTCTTTAAAAAAAAGAGGAAAGAAAGGAAAAAAAAAAAAATAAATAAAATAAATGCACAAAAAGGAAAGAGCAGTCAGTTACAAGTATCGTTGCGGAACTCTCCTCTCCCTAGTTGGATTTCTACGTCTTCTCATCAACCAATTTTCAGGAGGTTCTGCATTATACATCTTCAACCTATCTACATGGACTACCTTAGGCTTAGCCTTCTCAGACCTTTGGATACGGTATACAACATCAGATAATCGGTGAGTTACTAAGTATGGGCCTTCCCATTTGTATTCCAGCTTAGGACAAACGCCTTTCTTTCTCTGTACCCCGGATAGCCAAGTCCAGTCTCCAACACTGTAGACCTTCAGTTGGGTATTTCTATCATAGGTCCTGCTCTGCTTAGCTGCTGACAACTTGAGTTTGTTTCTTGCCCGATGATGTACATCATGAATGTGGTTTCTAAGTTGCTCTGCATAATCATTCTCTGCTTCTCCCCCTACAGGTTGATTTGGTGGCATAAGAACATCGACTGGCAAAGAAAGCTCACGTCCCAGCATCATCATGGCAGGTGACTCCCCAGTGGATTCCTGCATGGAGGAACGATATGCCATCATAGCAAAAGGCAGCTGCTCGTCCCAGTCTTTTTGTTGACGGCCGGGATCGATCAGTGTTCTCACCATGCTTATTAAGGTAAGGTTAAACCTTTCTATGAAACCATCTCCTCTGGGATGTAGAGGACATGTTCTTGTCTTCTTCATTCCGAGTAGCTCGCAAATTCGTTGCATTAATCTTGATTCGAAATTCCGCCCTTGATCGGTATGAATTTCTTTTGGGATCCCATATCGGCAGATAAATTCTCCCACAAACACTTTAGCCACTGTCTCGGCCTCTTGATTTGGAATGGCATAGGATTCAATCCATTTGGTAAAATAATCACCTATTACTAGAACGTAGCGATTCCCTCTGGCGGATTCGGGTAATGGACCAAGAATATCCATAGCCACTCTCTCCATTGGAGCCCCAACAGTGTATTGCTGAAGTGGTGCTCGAGACTTTTTGGGAGGGTTCTTAGCACGAGCACACATGGTGCATTTCCTTATCCAAGATCGGACATCTGCTGGTAATCCTACCCAGTAGAATTTCCTTTGGACTTTATGCAGAGTTTTATTTACTCCAAGGTGGGCTCCTGTTTTAGCATCATGTAAATCTTTAAGCACTTGTGACCGTAAAGTCTTGGGCAGTACGATTTTCCAGCTCACTTCTTTTCCGTCGTCAGACTCCCATTTTCTAACGAGAATTCCATCTTTTATTTCCAAGACACTCCAGTTCACCCAGTAGGTCTTAATAGCTGAAGACTGCATAGAAACTTCTTTCCAGTCTGGCTTGATTCTAGTCTTCTCTTTCCATTGTAGGATAACTCTAATGTCATCATCATGTAGCTGTGCCTCCCTTATTTCCACATGAGTGAAAAAGGGTGAAAGGGTTATAGCTTCTAGCTTCTTCTCTAAGTCAGTCACATCAGTATCATTTAGCGCCATGTTCCATCTCAGATCCACAGTATAAATTCTATGTTAAAATAAATATAGGAACAAATATTTACAACAGACCGCTAGGTCAAGATAACTACTAATTTCTTGTTTTATCTACTTCTCATTGCAGAGGTCATTCAGTCTACCACACTGTGAACAAGGACGTCGAGATAGTCCATCGGCATTGGAGTGGATTCGGCCTGCTCTGTGTACCAAGGTAAGTCGATATTGGCTTATTACTTCTAGCCATCTGGCCACTTGACCCTCAGGGTTCTTGAAATTCATTAACCATCGTAATGCCCCATGATCGGTTCGTACTAACACTTCTTGTCCGTAAAGGTAGTGTCGAAAGTGCTTCAGGAATACTACAATAGCCAAGAGCTCTCGCCTGGTCACGCAATAGTTTTGCTCTGGCCGACTCAAAGTTCGACTTGCATAGGCCACAACAACTTCTTTGCCATCGTTCTCCTGGGAGAGTACTGCTCCAATCCCATACTTGCTAGCATCGGTGTCTAAGATGAATGATACTCCAACTTGTGGGTATGCTAGAATGGGTGCACTGGTCAACCTTTCTTTCATTGTTTGGAATGCAGTCTCACACTCCTGAGTCCAGATGAAGGGTTTATCTTTCTCTGTGAGGGCAGTCAGTGGTTTCACTACATCAGAGAACTTCTTCACGAATCGGCGGTAGTAAGAAGCCAAACCCAGAAAACTTCTGACATCGGTTGGATTGGTAGGTGTAGG
This sequence comes from Heliocidaris erythrogramma, assembly GCA_025617745.1. NCBI lineage: Eukaryota > Metazoa > Echinodermata > Echinoidea > Camarodonta > Echinometridae > Heliocidaris > Heliocidaris erythrogramma. The sequence continues at coordinate 16,107,382 of CM046865.1, read as the reverse complement.
CCAGTTCTTCACAGCCTCTGTCTTTGCAGGGTCTGTACTGATTCCATTTTTAGATACTACATGCCCCAAGTAGAGAACTTCAGGTTGAAAGAGATGGCATTTCTTTGGTTTCAATTTCAGCTTGGCTTCACGAAGGCAGACGAACACAGCCTCAAGTCTTGCTATCATTTCCTCGACTGTAGACCCAAATATGATGACATCATCCAAGTAGATGAGGAGGGTTTTCCATTGCTGTCCAGCAAATATCGTCTCCATGAGCCTCTCGAATGTTGAAGGAGCGTTGCATAACCCAAAAGGCATAACCTCAAACTGAAATAGTCCTCCTGGTACGACGAAAGCTGACTTCAGTTTCGCATCTTCATCTAATGGTACCTGCCAGTAGCCGGAAGCCAAATCGAGGGTGCAGAAGTATTTTGCTCCAGCAAGAAAATCAATAGACTCATCAATTCGAGGTAAAGGAAATGAATCCTTGACTGTGTGCTTGTTTAATTCTCTGTAATCCACACAGAACCTTTTCGTCCCATCTTTCTTGGGAACTAGCACAACTGGTGAGGACCATGGGCTTGCTGAGGGTGTAATGATGCCTCTATCTAGCATGTCTTGGACTTGTTTTTCTACCTCTTCTCTTTGCCCGATAGGATGACGTCTTGGTCTCTGCCTGATGGGTGCTGGACAAGTGGTATGTATGCTATGCTTCACTCTGTCAGTCTTCCCAATATCATGGTCACCTTGGGAGAATACATCTTGGTAGTCCGAGAGAAGCTTCGCTATCCTTGGGTGGTCAGATTTTTCAATGTGTTCCAGGGATTGTTCTAGAAGTGAATGAAGATAATCTGGCACTTCTTGCTCACAGCCAGGTGTCCTAGCTATCGGTCTGGCCATCAAATTCTCACCAATTGAACCCGCACATCTGATGGTCTCACCATTTAAGAAGACCTCGAATTTGTCACAGTTTATAACACTGCCTGTCTGGAGAAGAACATCCATCCCAAGTATACCATCGTTTTGGATGTCTGCCACTACTAGTGTGGTGTGTAGTTGGGATTGCCCAATTCTCAGGGGAAGGGTAATTGTTCCGTGCACGTTGATTTTAGCTCCATCAGCCTGCTTCAGCCTTATGTTGGTTGGGGTAAGTTGATTGATTCCTTGTATTGTCTTATACACAGATGTGGAGAGAATGGTGATCATCGCCCCTGTGTCAATGAGAAATTGAATTTCGTGCTCCCCAGTAGTAATAGGTATGTACATTCCTTGGTTAGTGTCGTTTATGGTGCACAGTAACGGAGTTAAGCCTTCGGACCTGGAGTTTGTGACCGTCTCTCGGCCCATCGAGAGGGTCTCTGCCCGTTTCCCTGGTACGGCTTTGGGCATTCTCGGCTGTAGTGTCCCTTTTCTTGGCAGTTGAAACATACCACCTCTCTCAGGGGTCTCTCCTTTCTGTTGGTGTTCATTGACTTCATTATTTCCATGAGATGTCCAAGTGTAGTTTTCAGTTCACTAATTTCCTTTCTTGTTTCATCCATAGGTGCCGTGGTACTGCTACTCTCAACAGCCCGGATTTGGCGAGGAGGACGAGTGTGCTCACGAGCTTTTTCGGCCTTGATGAAAGACTCCGACATCAAACCAGCTTGGATAGCATCATTTAAAGTGACTGGATGAGCTCGGAAGATTCCTGCCCTGATCTCTGCATCGTCGATAGCGTCAGAGAAGTGTCCTTTCGCCAGCCGTTCACGCACATCAGTGCTGAGCTCAGGATATGCCCGGGCAGACAAATCGCGAATGGCTTGACCAAGCTCCTGTAACGTTTCTTTCGGTTGACGTCGTCTCATTCTCAACTCAAAGAGGAAGTTCTCAGCCTGGTCGCCAGATCCAAATCGTCGTTCAAGGTGATATACCAGCTCCGAATAAGTCAGAACACGTCCATTAGGAATGTTATTCAGCACCTTCAGTGCAGGGCCTTGCAGCCGCGTCGCTAGGAATTGTCCGGCGTCTACATCATTCCAACGATTAAGCTGCATGCATACATCAAAGTGTCGTTTGTAATCTGCCCATGGAATCTTTGCAGCATACTTGTCCGGCATAATGTCTCTTGCAGAGACATTGGGTGCTGGGCTCCGGCGTCTAATGAACATCTCAGTGGGTTGATCACTAGGAATATAACCTGGATTGTGTTGGAACCCATTGGTGTGGTAGAACTGTCTTCGTTCTTCCGGAATAGCTTCTTCATACCCAGGAAGTCGAACGGCAATCTCCGGATCTTGAGCGTCCATAGCCCATTGTTGTGGAACATTGCATCTTTCCGGGGGTGAATCACGTCGAAGATTATCTTGCTCAGAGCTTTGATTTTCGCGATCCATTTTCTGGATTAATTTGGAATATTGCCAAAAGGAGACTTTCTTTTAGCAAATGTCACCAGTAAGCCCCTTACAATTCATTGAACTTTACTACTTATCACTAACTGTTAATAAGGTATTGTCCAACGTTTACTAAACTTTGTTGTTGTTAAAGTTTTCTTTGTTGCTTATTCTGTTAAATATTTAACCTAAGTTCCCATTTTTTTTTTTTTTTTTTTTTTTTTTTTTTTAACATACAGTAAGCTTACTGGTAAACCTTAACTAAGTACTCAGTCTGGTTCACATTAGCTACAATGCATATAAAAAAAAAAATAACCGAACAAACCATCGAAGGGCTCCATAGTGAGTAATACAGCTATTCAAACATAACACTTCCACTTACTAAAAAAAACACTTCAAAATAAATTAAGCTTTCAGAAACGACAATTTTAGCTACAAAGTTTGTCAACGCGCTGCAGTTTTCTTAAAAGGAAACCAGTAAACGAGAACGAAATCATCCCACCGCTGCCACCAAATGTGGCGGAATAGGGGGGGGGGGTTAATAAAATTGGGGAAGTAGGAAGAATGGAGGAAACCCAAAGGGGTGCGAGAGAGATAACTGGTAGAAATAAAGAGAAAGGAGAGGAGAAATTTAACAAACTGACTGATCATCTTCCACTCTCTCATCTTCACAAGTCTACCTTGCCACCACAATTAAACAAAACATTACTTCTCACGGTAAGCTGCCACCATCTAGTCTTTTGAGCGCTAGATCTCTCTTTCTCTTTACAGTGTTATGTTATAAAGAGAATACACACAACATCACACAAAATTAAATGTCCTAATTATGCACAAATCTCGGCCTTCTCATTGGCTCACTCACTTTGACTCTAGTCAAAACAACGCACTCATTCCTGTCTCCCATTGGTCAACCTTTGACCCGAACCCCGAAATAAACAACTACTCTCGCGCTTAATCCGCTCATGCACTTTCCTATTCATGCATGCCAAGAGCATCTCGGTTCATCTTACAACATTCATCCAAAATACATTCCAGTTTCTGCAACGACAAGGTGAGTCTACAATTCCATTATTATTCTTAGATCTACATAAACATTTATAATTAATAAAACTGTCAAATTCTGTACTCCATCAGAAATATTCAAACAAACTCCATCAGAAATATTCAACTCGTCAAACTGAAACACGTGCTTCCAGCACACAGCAAGCATGTCACATTACATGCATTAATAACACAGTGGCAATCTCTCTCGCGGTTCTCGTTCATTCCTCCTGTACGGTAGCGAGCAATCTAAAGGCACAATGACATGGTTAAGTGCCTGATATAAACTCAGGCAATGATTTCGTTCTCTGAATTTCCAAAACTGCTCTCTCGATAAAATGTAGAAGTACCTATTTCAATTACCATCACTGTACCTAATGTGTGACCAGACATCACTAAGTAAGAATCAATCTGTCAGCCATTAGTGTTCAATGAACAAATAACAAGTAATTCTTTATTTACAAATATCTGACTAACAATGAGGCATCAAGCCTAAATTTTGTATTCAATACATGTCTGTTGAGTTCAATTCTTGTTATCTACACTATGTACAAGTAATATAAGATTGTAAAGATTAACTTACTAATGATATGGTATCTACGATTAAGTCCCATAGCGTGTAATGTACAGTTAAATAAATTATTAAAGAGTTAGTGTGAGATAGGTATTGATTCACTGAATTCTTTTCCATAAGAAGAAACCTTTTCTATCCTACTAGGAACATGTAAGTTATTCTATTCTGGGCTAAAACAAACATAGCCTCTCCATCTACTAGTCTATCCAAATACTCTGTCCCGTAATTGAGCCTACCAAATCCTCAACGGCTCCCCACCGCTTTTATCTAACCACCTACACCTCTCTCGGGGATTTCCATAACGAGTCTCTCCACCCCTCATCTACATGTAAGCTCATTTTGTCGGCTTTACATGAGACTACTACCAAGGTCTCTACGATAAGTTAGCCTCAAATTCATAAATTCCTAAACTTAGCGTTCACTTCAGAATTTATCTTACAGTCCTAACATTCTTCAACCATAAGTCATCCGGCTTGTCCTATAGTTCGTCCCTATCTGTCTGTAATTCAGTATTCTACCTAACTGTTCAATACCAGTGAATGTCACTATTATTCTAATATTAAAATTCTTTGTAACTGTACTCTACTTTTCTTACTGGTTCAACTTCTGAGTGCTTGTACAGAACAAAAGAGAGAAAGTAAGAGGGAGAGAGAGAGAGAGAATGAAAGAAAGATGAGAGAGACACCAGATAATAACCTGGTAAACTTACAACATGCACTCATTTCTACATTCTATTTACATTTAGGAGCAAAAGCATTATTGATTAAGTATAGAGTAATGGCTGCCTTTGTCCTCTATTTACAAATATATACAAGTGAGGCATCCTTGGCAATTTATAAAACAAATATGTATATTAGCTGAGCCTAATTATTGAAACTTCAAATAACCCTAAGTTAGCAAATCTAAAATTACTGTTCCGAACTAACACAAAAATTAACAGTACAGCTAAAGATAAATAAAATAAGAACAATAAAAGGATAGGATGCCTCTAATATATGAGGCACCGGTGACATTTAAGTAACCGAGGCTCGAAGCCTCGCCTTCCAAATATTCATTATTTTATCGTCGTCTTCAGATCACCTAATAAATTAAGAAATAAATATCCCACATTTTTTTGTAGCACAAGTTAAAGAAATAAGACATCTTAGACATATAATTGTCACGGAAACAACCCTGGAAAAGGCTAGACGAGAACACGGCTGCATTTGAGACAGTTTGTCAGACCGCTCAACGACCTGTACCGCATCTCATTTCATTGCAGCTAGAATTTTATTCTGCCACAAGAGCTATAGTCCAAATTGCTCGCCCAAAATCTTGGTTGACCTATTCCAAATATTGTTTCTTACATGTGACTATTATTATTAACGACATTGTAAAGGAGTTTCATAAACATTGAATAAGACATTAAAAATAACATGTCAGCCAAACATATGTCCAGTTTCGATACCACTTCACTAAACTTGCCACTTTTGGCCGACTACCAATTCTACCATTTTTGGCCCACTACCAATTCTACCACTTTTGGCCCACTACCAATTCTACCACTTTTGGCCCAAAAATGATACCAGTGCCAACGAGGCACAATAATTGACTTTGCCAAACGGCCCAAAAATGATACCACTCAAATGATACCAGTGCCAACGAGGCACAATAATTGACTTTGCCAAACGGCCCAAAAATGATACCACCAAAATGATACCAGTGCCAACGAGGCACAATAATTGACTTTGCCAAACGGCCCAAAAATGATACCACTCAAATGATACCAGTGCCAACGAGGCACAATAATTGACTTTGCCAAACGGCCCAAAAATGATACCACTCAAATGATACCAGTGCCAACGAGGCACAATAATTGACTTTACATCAAATACAAGATGTAATGACATGGAATAAAATCAATCAGCATAAAAATGTCAAATCCGATTTCCAAGGTATCATGTTTACCATTTGGTAATAAAATCATGACTCATAAGCCAGACACTCTGTCTTTAATTTGGGGAAAGATCTATCTGCAAAAACAGTACGGAACAACACCGCAGTGCCAAACGGGCATTACAATGCTAAACGAGAAACATTCACTGTGTGTGTTTAATTTGTACACACAGCGCGTAACAACACTGTGCAGCTGACAACAAGGCTCACGCCATCCAGGGACAAATTATGACGTCAATTTCTTAGGCTCAATTTTTCAGCCCGAATTTCCTATAGAAAAGTGACAAGAATTATTCCATAATCAACTCTTAATAATGTAAGTCATGACATGAGATACCAAAGGGTAACAAGATAAAATCCTAATCTCAATCAAGAAATAAATAAAAAATAATCTATTTACCTTCTAGTGTCAAAAACTGTAAGATCAGTGCAATCAACTAAGGTTTGGTCGAGAGTCCATGATACAGTAAAAAAAAATTAGGTCAGGCAGCCTATTTATAGGTCCCAGGGGCCTGCGTTTTATTAGATACGCGCTGTGTATGCATGCCAAATGCGCGTTGTAATGAAAAGCAATTGGATCGCAATTCACGCTTGTCAATTGCGCTACTGAATATTCATTTTCAACTCAGGTTTCCATTATGACGTAGTATATGTCTTTTATTACGTATTTCTTAATCAACATCAAAGGATCGACCACCCATTTCTCCAGTCATTTTTCTTGAAAACCAAATGCCAAGTAAAAATATCTTGAAGAGTTAAACAAAACAAAATATTAGAAGGGGGGGGGGGGAACCGCCACAGTATTTAATAGGCTCCCTCCGCCCCCACCTTGTCCAACCCTGGATCCGCCCCTGCATAAATTCATCCCCAAATAACTTAATCCCACATGTTTTTGATTATTATTATGGAGTTATAGAAAACCCTAAATATAGTTTTGGTAAAGATATCATTAAACAATGTTAGTTACATGAGATGCGTATAGGAAGTTTCGTTAGCCTACCATTATTTTTCATGAATCAAGAATTTGTGAAAATGTGAATTAAATTGGACCGTTAAATCAAATTGAGCACCATCTCTTTTTGGTAACATTAAAATAGTATACACAAGAATGAAGTCATGATCTGTTTTGGTTATAATACGAGGTCATGAAAAGTCTGCCCCACTCTCCCCTCTCTCTCGCTCGCTCTCTCTCTCTCTCTCTCTCTTTCTCTCTCACACAAACGCACACACATTCAAACACACATACAGAGTTTTTATACCAATCTTGTCTCGGAATTCTCCATTTCCCATATATAAAATACAAGGATATAAAATACAGTCTGACACGACTTTGGTGCAAATTTATTTACAATAAATAAAGTTTTACAAAATCTTGTAATCTTCCTTCTTTTTCTCTCTGTACCTGGCGTTCGCAGATTTGGTATCATGTAGGTGTCGAAGAAGCGAGAAATAACGTTAGACGATAAATGTAATATATCTTTTCACATATTATTAGATTATGATTGAACTTGAAACTATAACTCCGATATTGATAAAATATTAAAGAGGTGCCGGCAGGAGCGCTTTTAAACATTTAAATAAATTATTGACACTGTCGCCAATATGCTCAATTAATAACAAGCTTTTGCTTTGTCGGGGCAGATTATTCGGGTATACTTAGCGAGCCATTGTCTCAAAACAATGGGGAGATTATAGTCTACTGTATATCGTCCGCGGATATAACACTCGGATCTAAAGCGCGTAATAAGCGGTGTCTATTATATGAAATTTCTGAAAATTCAAAAAAAGCCTCATACTTCCGAAGGTCTGTAATTCCAAAGAGTTGAGTAGGGCTCTATTGATTGAATTATGAACCTTTTCATTTTGGGAAATACGAACCCTATTCCATTTTCGAAAATACGAACCCTATTCCATTTTCCGAATTATGAACTCTATTCCATTTTCATATACACGAACCCCATATCATTTTCGAAATTATGGACCCTATTTAATTTTCGGAAATGCAAACCTTTTTTTATTCTTCGGAAATACGAACCTTTTTATTTTTCGGAAAACGAACCCTTTTTCATTTTCGGAAATATGAACTTTTTTTCATTGTCAGAAATATGGTCCTTTGGAATGATGACCATTTTCGGAAATACGAACCTTCGGAATTATGAACCCTTTTTCATTTTCGGAAATACGAGCTTTATTGCATTTTCGGAATTATGAACCTCATTTTTTTTCTCGGAAATATGAACCTTTGGAATTATGAATCCTATTTCATTTTTGGAAAGTACTTGATATTGATATCACTAGCAAACCAAATTTGGTCATTAGACTGGATAAGAACTGTCCGCATTTGAAACTTCAATTTCAAACACTATTTGTGGTAATGATTTAATAAACATTTATGAGAAAATCTTATACTTTCGTTGATACCAAGTATATAGCCTTTATAGGGTGCTTATATTAATCACGAACGTTCACGTTTCTGAGGTGGTTAACTTGAATGGTTAATAAAAACCTGTTCCATGTCAAATATCCCGGTATAAGCGGGTTTTTGTAACGCTTAAATTTGTATTCTTCAACAATAAACATGCCATTTTTACTCTTATCAAATTTTGTTTCTTGAGCCTCCTTTGACCGATTGGTACATTTTTCAAAATTCTCACCCATATACGTTTATTATTGTTTATACATGTAATTGCTCTGGTAAACTGTTAAATGTTTATACTAGCCGTGCGGCTGCTTATATGCAAAGTACCCCACGCACACTAGCACTACATGCACCGCCGGCGATATTGCGTTGATTGGAAGCGAGAGCTAAGATGATTTTTATGCCGTGAATGCAGCGGGAATTCAGTCGTGTGGTGGATGGTAAATGACACAAAACTATTCTTGTTTTCAATTACTTCAAAATATGATGTAATAACGGTGAGAATTCAACATATTTTTTTCACAAAAGAGCCCGGGGACGTTTTGACCCGAGGACGTTTTGACCCGGGGACGTTTTGGTCGAACAAAGGGGACGTTTTGGTATCACCCGAGGACGTTTTGGCGCGGGGACGTTTTGGCGCGGGGACGTTTTGACTGGTAAGCATAGACCCTACATTCCTATACTTCGTGTGTATAATTTAGGCAGTCATACACCTCAACTTTTTAAAACACCACTGCACAAAAGTCACAAACATTCACTCAAAATCGGCATTTAATTTACAAAAAACCGACCACTAAATATCCAAGAAATACAATAAATTCAACTCACCGATGTTGGAAAAGATATTTCCAAAAATCAAATCCGTAATTTACTGTTGATTCTCGCGAAACAAGCTATCGGAGTCATTGTGTACATTTCCTGGTCGCCGCGGGCGCTGACATCTTCCCCAAAAGAGTTTTGTCCTTAAAAATTCGGTCCCTATGTAGCATACATGGAAAGTCCTGATTTTCTGTGTGCGCGATCGTAAAGATCGATGTGCGCTTGCGATCCCGAGTTTCTTCTTGAAAAAAAATTTTATTGGCCGATTTAAGACATCGGCAGTATGTAAACAACACGCGATCGCGAAACAAATCGGTGGGGATTTATCCGGTTTTGGACAAGATTTTGACTTTGGATTTTGCTGAAAATATCAAAAGTTCTTCCTAACCACATCAGCAAGCAATGGTCATATTGACCATTAGGATCATATACATGTGTGTAAACTAGGTATTGGGGATACAGATGTAATTTTGTTTGAAATGGAGGATTTTGTGGGCAAACTGATACTTAAGTATCATTCTTTAGATTTTAAGTTATCAGTTCGTTAAGATACAAAATGTAGAAAGTTATAAAAACTTACATTTACAGCCCTCTTTTTGATACTTGTTACCCACACCTCCATACGGATCACAACTGCTCTCAATATGTTGCGCACTAGTGAGGCCGCTCTACATGGTTACGCATCGTAGATACGTACGCAGAATGTTACGCACACAAGCTATTCTACGAAGACCTGAAAGGGCCAAACTGACGACGTAAAAAAATAAAAAATATTACGTACGTACGTAGTAATTATTACATACGTACGTAAAATTTTTTATTTTTTTACGTCGTCAGTTTGGCCCTTCCAGGTCTTCGTAGGAGATCGACGAACCGATCGCGCCGGTACTACTACGAGCGCTGAGGGCTCCCTTCATCATAATCGTGAAAAATACAAACTGGATGCTGACGGGACAGTCTCGATAGCAGTTATCGACAAAAAGGACCCAAAATTTCAGGAAACCCTCTTCAAAGGTCACAAAACAACCTGGTAAGTTTTAATCATCTATTATTCAACATAAGTATTTGGATTTAAGTAAACTGCAATATATGAGTTTCAATTAAATATAGCCAAAAATGCACAGTGATGCAGTTTAGGTATGGGATGTGTGTTGGCTGCGTTACTACACAGTCGGCAATGGCGTGTACCTATGAGTGTTCCTAACGGCCATTTGAGGTAGGAGTGAGATTTTTAAGGGCGGAATTTGAAAGTAAGGTATTTAAAATATTTATCTTATTTTCCCCCCATACCTTTACTACACGCGACAGAAAATACGAACTATTTTTGCATTTTGTATTCGCAGTGGTCAATATGACCATTATCAATGGGGACGGGGGTTACAGGTCCTTAACTTTCTTGGAGTCATACACGACTCACTGCCATGGTAGTGCATGACACTCGTACTTTCTATACCGAGTATAGTAATGCCGCTATGAGTGCTAGATATATAGTTTTTGAAAGCAAAACTGATTTATTGGGAGACTGTACTGTCATATTGAAGACTTTAAAAGCTTACAAAAGAACAAAAGAAACAACACCAACAACAAGGCAGTTTCTCCCAGCCAAATATTTGCCTCACTGAGGTCAGAAGCCCATTTTTTTGTTTGTGGATCATGACAAAAAAGTTATGAAAACGAAAGTAGACTGTGATTCTTTGAAGTAGATGGTCAAAAAGGGTAATTTTCATTAGGAATCTGTGGATCAGTGGATAAGTCCCTGGCCTGTGAACCACGAGGTCCGGGGTTCGAATCCCACCGCAGCACTAGCGTCCTGTGGCAAGACGTTAATCTACATTTGCCACTCTCCACCCAGGTGTTAAATGGGTATCCGGTAGGATGCGAAAGTTAATGTCATTTGCTTAGCAATGTGATCGTCACTGTACTGCCCACTGCTGGAATACTCCCCAGGGAGTGGAGAATGTGCATGCATTGTGTGCGGACATGCCAGAATCCGATGACCGGGGTAATATACAAATATACCAAGCTGTGAGAAAGTGTAGTGGAAATTATTTATCTGAGGAGGGACTGGCATAATACTATTTTTTCCGAGGGGCAAAGCCCCGAGGAAAAAATAGTTATGCCAGTCCCTCCGAAGATATATAATTTCCACTATAATTTCGAACTAAATGCTTGGTATATTTGTTTTATATCCCTTCTTTACAACTAATTAAAAAAAGAGAAAAACATAAAACAATATTTTGACTAACCTTAATAGTACCGTACAATTACATGTAACTTGTAGTTGTATGGCAGGGGTCCTAAAGCTACGCGGGTCCTAAAGCTACGCACCACTTTTAATACGCGTTGTCTATGGTAGAATACGCGCTCCACATACAAAACAAAGTGCGTAGCTTACCTTTAGGTCCCCCATATAGACCATAGACTCGAGTCTACATGACTTGTCTTAGCTGTTTGATCGAAGACCTTCAAATAATAATACAGCTGATTCGGATCCAGGCGCGGGGCTAAATTACCGGTGACTTGCGCCGATACTGCAGGCGGCAAGGTTATGAGCAGTCCGCACAAGGTCAAGGACTCACTTAGCTTAGCGGGTCATCTGAGCGTTCGAATTTGACACAATTTTTTTTTCAATGAACAGTGACTAAGTGAGCATGCGCAGTAGCGCCTTGGAAGAAAATATTAAATAGAGCATGCGCAGTTCTGCCCAGGAAAAAATAGTGAAAGATATTCGGAGCTCTGACAGAGATTTGTTTTTCCTAGTTAAATTATATTTTATCACGTGATCACCAATTGACCAATCATATATTTAAAATACTCATGAATATTCATAGAAGGGATATAATAATATATATCTGTAATTGTGAGCGCTTTGGGCCACTATGGGAAAAGCACTTTATAAATGCCAGGTATTATTATTTATATTATTGTATCCCCCGGCAGTATGCCGGAGGATACTTTGGATTCAGCAGCGTTTCGCCGCCGCCGTCGCCGCGTCACATTCTTGTGTGCGCTCTAGCGGTCACATTTCTCAACGAATTTCTTTCAGACTTCCTGTGGACGTGTATCTTGGTAAAATCTGGACCCCTATAGTTTCTGGTGATGCTGCCCCCAGTGTTCCGTCTTTTATAGGGTAAAAGGCCATATTTTTGGGGATAGTTTGTGTGCCCTCTAGCGGTCACATTTCTCAACGGATTTTGTTCAAATTTTGTATGAAGGTGTCTCTTGGTAAAATCTGGAACCCTATAGATTTTGGTGATGCTGCCCCCAGTGTTCCGTCTTTTATAGGGTCAAAGGTCATATTTTGATAGATGTCTTGTGTGTACTCTTGTGTGCGCTCTGGCGGTCACATTTCTCAACGGATTTCGATCAAATTGTGCATGAAGGTGTCTCTTGGTGTAATTTAAAAACCTATAGTGTTTGGTGATGCTGCCACCAGTGTTCCGTCTTTTATAGGGTCAAAGGTCATACTTCAGGGCATGGCGTGAGTGCACTCTGCAGGCCACATTTCTCAACGGATTTTGTTCAAATTTTGTATGGAGATGTATCTTGGTATAATCTACACATGTTTAATTTTTGGTGATGCTGCCCTCATTGTTTCGTCCTTTATAGGGTCAAAGGTCATTTTTCCATTTCTTGCACTCTTACTTCTGCATTTCTCGACGGATTTCGTTCAAATTTTGCATGAAGGTGTCCCTTGGTGTAATCTAAAAATCTGTACTTTTTGGTGATGCTGCCACCAGTGTCCCGTCTTTTATAGGGTCAAAGGTCATACTTCAAGGGATGGCGTGAGTTCACTCTGCAGGCCACATTTCTTGATGGATTTCTTTCAAATTTTGTATGGACATGTATCTTGGTATAATCTACACATCTTTACTGTTTGGTGATGCTGCCCTCATTTTTCCGTCCTTTATAGGGTCAAAGCTCATTTGTCCCTTTTGTGCACTCTTACTTCTGCATTTCTTGACGGATTTCATTCAAATTTTGTATGGAGATGTATCTTGGTATAATCTACACATACTTAATTTTTGGTGATGCTGCCCTCATTGTTCCATCCTTTATATAGGGTCAAAGGTCATTTTTCCATTTCTTGCACTCTTACTTCTGCATTTCTTGACGGATTTCGTTCAAATTTTGCATGAAGGTGTCTCTTGGTGTAATCTAAAAACCTATAGTTTTTGGTGATGCTGCCACCAGTGTTCCGTCTTTTATAGGGTCAAAGGTCATACTTCAGGGCATGGCGTGAGTGCACTCTGCAGGCCACATTTCTTGATGGATTTCTTTCAAATTTTGTATGGAGATGTATCTTGGTATAATCTACACATCTTTACTGTTTGGTGATGCTGCCCTCATTGTTCCGTCCTTTATAGGGTCAAAGCTGATTTGTCCCTTTCTTGCACTCTTACTTCTGCATTTCTTGACGGATTTCGTTCAAATTTTGCATGAAGGTGTCTCTTGGTGTAATCTAAAAACCTATAGTTTTTGGTGATGTCGGGGCATGGCGTGAGTGCACTCTGCAGGCCACATTTCTTGATGGATTTCTTTCAAATTTTGTATGGAGATGTATCTTGGTATATCTCTCAACACATTTCTTTCAAATTTTATATGAAGATGTGTCTTAGTGAAACCTACACATCTAATTTCTACACCATCCTTTTGTTTGAGGGAGGGGATGGGGGAGGGTCTTTGTCCCTCCTTCAAATTGCTGCCAGTGCCGGGGGATACATTTAGCATTGCGCGGCCCCAGCAATGCACATTTCTAGTTATTATTATTATTATCATTTTGATCGCTTTGCAGCAAATGTAAACAAAGAAAATTGGTCTCCTAAATAGGAGACTGTCTCCCAAATAGGCTACCAAAAATGTTGACAGAAGCTCTGACAATATAGACAGTCTCCCAAATAGGAAACAGTCTGCAATATCGGCCCTATGCCTCTACTGAATACAAGTATGTGTATCTTCTATTGGAATTGGAGAATGGAATGTGGCATGGAATTTCACCTGGTGTATTCAATTCAATGCAAAATCGATAAGCTGCTTCCCACGTGGAGAAAACAGTGTGTCGGATGACGGAAAATTAATCTGGACTCCAGTCGTCACAGTCCGGGTCTGATTTATGTGTCAAAATGACTTGGGTTTAGTTTGGTTAATAAAACATTGAATGTGTAATTTTAGATATTATACCTGGAATTAAAAATAAGCCTGTTTGGATTTGTATACATAAATTATTATCAAGGCTCAAAATTGGCAGTTGACGGGGTGCCATTGACTACCCAAACTCCTGCTAGGCAGCCTATATATAAGTCCTGCCTTTATTTGCCAGATGACTACTCAAAAAAAATCACACTGTTATCATCAATTCGTGAGCATTTTGTTTTGTGTCCTATAAATGACCACCAAATGTCAACTTGGGCAACGTTATCATTCGTCTAGGTTGCCCAGCTGGTATCCCAAATAAAAAAAATTAAGTGAGAACCCTAATCATGATTTTCAATTTTGATCGCACCTCATTTTTGTGACAATACATGTATATGTTCAAACCATATTTTACATCTTCCGAAATAGCGTCCGGTCTAAAGTGGGGACAGGAAGCAATTGAGGGCGTGAATACTGCAGTGCGTCGCCGTCCACTTTTTCATAACTTAATTGAAAAACAAGACGGCGAGAGTGCGAGGACCGTCACAGTCGGTTAACTCTCTCCCGTCCCGTTTCGTAAGCTCCCTATTGTTCACTATGCATCATTCAACAACTGTCCCACTTTTGGTGCTTTTAGACAAAAGTGCACAATTCACCCAAACTTTGGAGCTATGCCGCCGTACTATATTCTGTTGTATGGAGCAGAAACATAGACAGTAACCCAGACTGTGGAAAATAAAATCACATCATTTGAAATGTGGGTATACAGGATAATGATGAGAAATCATGGAAACAGATGAAAACTAAGAAAGAAAGGGCTTAAACAACCTACCCTGATAGGAATAGTTAAGAAAAAAAAGGCAAAATACTTTGGTCACATCAAAAGACATCAGATTCTCTTGAAAGATATGCTGGAATGGAAAGTAGAAGGTACTAGACCAAGAGGGAAGCCGAGAACCAACTGGGAAGAGAACATTAAGACCTGGGGAGCGTTTCATCAAGCGTTTTGTCAGTGATTTTTACTGACAAATTTGCTCTCGGCCAATCAGATGCAAGGATTTCAGTAGCTTATAACAGTTGTCGGTAAAAAATCACTGACAAACGTTTGATGAAACGCTCCCCCGGAGTGGAAAAACAACAAGAGTGCACTAGAATGGCACAGAATAGAGATGTGAGGAAATCCTGGAGTAGATAACGTGATAGATTAAATGAAAGTCTAAATATTTTTTCTTTCCATTTTTCCATTTGTGTGTCAGAATTATTATATATCATCAATATTCAGAGATGGCAACCACCTGCATTATTACAGACTAACAGTAACTACCTGATGAAATGTGATTTAATAACAAGTACCAGTAGCTCTGCTAAAATTAATCACTGATTGTCCATTGCATAAAATTTGCTAGCAAACCAATGAATATTGCCCCAGTTTTATTCCAGTGTGACTGTATGAGTATAAAACATTCTCCAGAGAGTAATGCACTAGAATGGCACAGAATAGAGATGTGTGGAAAACCTGGAGTAGATAACATGATATATACATGTAGATAAAATGAAAGTCTCCAGAGAGTAATGTGATAAATTATCTGTTAAGTACTTAAGTCCGTTTTGTTCAATTGCCCCAGCCAATAGTATGGGGGAGGGGGATATGAAATTTCAGGAGTTAAGATTCATTATATCATTGCATGATAAACAACTTATAATTTATATTATCCATCTTTTCTCTACAGTAGTCAACATGAATGGAGAGCTCAATCACTCGAGCGCTAATGGAGCTTGCGGAGAGAGGGTTGCCATTTTGGATGCTGGTGCCCAGTACGGCAAGGTTAGTACTTCTCTGTACAAAAGGAATATTACAAACATTCTGTTCCTGTTCACCGTTAATTTTTAATGTAATATTTTTTTACTAATTATCAACATTTTACAACTACCTTCAAAGATTTTCTTTTTTTAAATTGAATTATTTTATTGGTTAGAAATTGGTATACAGTCTTTTTCAGAGAAATAAGAATATGATGTCAAACATGGAGTTAATAATCAACAAGGTTAATCAACATGCACGATGCATACTATAATAATATACATGTAGTAATATAAACTGGGGTAATCTAGTTGCAAATATTGCATTGTACAGATGATACATGAATAATCTCCATATTGAAATGTATTAAAATGCAGTTTCTAGTGTCAACACTGATCCTCAAAGACTTGAATTGATTCAATATGCAGAATTCACTGTGTTTTGCATATAATAATAATAATAATATGTCCATTTATATAGCGCAGCTACTATACAAATATACTCTACTGCGCTTAATACAAACTATCACATTATTACCCTGGCTTTAGCCGAGCCGCCATGATAGGTGCTAAGGCATTCAAGGAATTTCTTCCTACCGGGTACCCATTTACTTCACCTGGGTGGAGAGTGGCAAATGTAGATGAATGTCTTGCCAAAGGACATTAGCGCCGTGCCGAAATTTGAACCGCGAACTATGTGATCCACAGTCCGGTGACGTACTATCCACTAGACCACAACACCTATAGTGCATACCTATCCTGAAATTATAGAAAGACATTCTGGGCCCTGTTGCATAAAACTTACCATGAATGGTAACTCTGCTATCAATGGTAACTACCATGGTAACATCACTCAACAGCCAATCAAAGTCAAGGTTTCCATGGGAGTTGCCATTGATGGCAAAGTTACAGTTAATGGTAAGTTTTATGCAACAGGGCCAGGCCTGTGTTCTCAAAAGTGGCCTAAGCTAAGTCCCGTATAAATTACTATATTTATGTGACAAAATAAAGAAACAAAATTATTTTCTGGCATGAAATGAGCATCAGAAATCAATTCTCTCTTTTCGGTTTTTGTATAAGTTGCATTTAGTCCCAGAGCTATGGAGACTTTGTAGGATTAAAAGAGGGTGACATTTGGCTCTTCGTAATAATTCAGTGGCCTAAATATACACACTTAGGCGGGGGCTTAAAGTTGGGCACCTTTCGAGAATATGAGCATCTGGCTTTACAAGTACTCAACAATCTTTTTAAATTTCTAATTCATTCTATCTAATGTTGATAGATTCTTTTCATCCCTCCTCTGCCTGTAGGTGATTGACCGAAAAGTTCGAGAACTTTGTGTGAATTCCGAGATTCTACCTCTTGAAACTCCTGCTTTCATCCTGAAAGAAAAACAGTACAAGTAAGTACATGCATATGTAGTCCATCTTTAATGCAAGTACTCGGTCTATCCAAAGTATAAATGTTTAATTTTCAAGTTTTGAACCATTAGGATGTCTTATGAAGCAGGGGTTTTGTCTGTTGTTTTTGTTCTTTGTTTGTTTTTCGGGGGGGGGGGGGGGGCTGGCTGGCTATCTTGAGCTTTTAGAACAATATCAAATTATTTTTTGTGCATGTGATTTGTGCCCTTGATGGCTAAGATTGATGGCTACTCCATTCTATTCTCAATATAATATATTTTTTCACTTATCAAATATCAAAGATCCACACATCTACACTTTATAAAACAAATATCACATAGCTCTAAATTTATGTGTTAGAATAAATAACCCCATGCTATCTGCGGTTGTTTATTATTGTTTCCTTTAGAGCCATCATTATCTCCGGGGGTCCCAACAGTGTCTATGCCGAAGACGCTCCGACCTATGACCCTGCGATCTTCCACTGTGGGCTTCCGGTTCTGGGTATCTGCTATGGCATGCAGGTGAGATTGAAGAAGCCTTCAGGGTTATTCTAATCACACAAGCAGTGTGAGAAATGGTCATACAACAAATGATCTGGACACAATAATAATAATATTTCTAGTTTACTCTGTGTAGCCTCATTACTACTAAATACTGTTTTCCCTG
This sequence comes from Heliocidaris erythrogramma, assembly GCA_025617745.1. Classification (NCBI taxonomy): domain Eukaryota; kingdom Metazoa; phylum Echinodermata; class Echinoidea; order Camarodonta; family Echinometridae; genus Heliocidaris; species Heliocidaris erythrogramma. Next base: position 16,089,238 of record CM046865.1, on the reverse strand, counting down.
GAGGACCTGCGATCTTATTATTACCCCGGCTGTAGCACAGCATCCTCATCTCTCAGTGCATTCAAGGAATAATAATCCTACCAGGTACCCACTTACTACACCTGGGTCAAGTGTGTCAAATGTAGATGAATCCCTTGCCAAAGACATCAGTGCTGTGGCAGGGAATCAAGCCCGGTGCAATGGTTCTGCTGTCAATATCCTAGACTCTATTAAACCGAATCCTTAATCTCAACCCTGATCCAAAGACTCCAAACACTATACCTAACTCTAACCTTAAAGCTTACATGTACTTGAAACCTAACTGCAATCCTAACATTAACCCTAACATTAACCATATACCTTTGACAAAGTAAAGCCCGGAGCAATTAACGCTGGGACATACGTTGGAGCCCCATGAAAAATACTTTGTTGTTTATGGGAGCTCTTTGTCAGGTTATCAGGGTTATCATAGGAAATTCAACACCATTCGGTCATTGTCTTTATGTGTTTTAAGTCGTCATAATTTGAGTTCAATTTAACGATTCTTTTCCTTTAGGACAGTGTTTTCTTGTTGATATTGCTAATGTGTGTTATAAATCATTTTCATGTAATGTTCCATTTTATTGCCACCTTTGACAGATGATGAATAAGGAATTTGGAGGAAGCGTCCACAAGAAAGACACAAGGGAGGACGGCCAGTTCACTATCACAGTCGACGGAGCAGTCTCCCTCTACAGGTAAGACAATGTACAGTCTTCAGCCTTGTTCTGACATAACGAGGTATACTGCCTTTAAAAGACCGCTGGCGCAAGTCAAATAACACAAATGCGGTGCGCTTCACATTTTTATATCTTATGACGCACAGATGAGTGAAATTGTTGCACGCAGCTCTTCCTTTTTCACTCCCACTTTGCCAGTTATTTACATGTAGCTTTCCCATCTTATTGCATTTCTTCAGAGGTCTAGATAAGCAACAGAATGTGCTCTTAACACATGGAGACAGCATAGAGAAGGTGGCCAAGGGCTTTGTGGTAGCAGCCAAATCAGGGAATATTGTTGCATGTAAGTCACAGCCAAACATGTTAGTAGATGTTGGTAGATTCATTCTGTGGTGTATTGTTTAGTAGGAAAAATTTAGTTACATTTTGTTTCGATTCTTTCAGGTTCTACATGTTTAGAATATCTTTCTTCCCATTCATTGATTCTAAATACGTAGGATATAGGTACATCCTTCATTTCTAAGTGCCCTTGTTGAAAACCTTTGCCTTTTCTTTTCCCGTAAAAGGAGAGTTATTTTGGTGCTCTCTCTGTGCAGGATCTTGGATCTCGGCCAAGGAGTTACAAAAAAATCTGCAATTTGGCATGAACACCTTATGCTGAATAAGGTCCTGAAGTTCCATATCGTAATTTCAAACAATTCAGGAATTATCTTTGATTATTGCAATACATATGGAAAAAATTTCCATTTTGGCTGTGAGCCGACAACAAAACCTTAGTTGATATTCTGAGATTTATTTTATCTTGATTTTAGTGAGAAGATTTTAATTGTCATAACAAATTTTAAATTGCAACATTTCATTGGTGCTCGCACAGATGAATTCCACGCACGCAGCCACTTTTGCGCAGTCATTAACCAATGATGCGCCATAAGCGTACTTTTTGTTATGACAATTAAAATTATTTCACTAAAATCAAGATAAAATAAATCTCAGAATACCACCCCTTTTCTTTTTTTTGGTAGCAATTGCAAATGAGAAGAAGCGGTTGTATGGCGTGCAGTTCCATCCGGAGGTAGACCTCAGTGAGAATGGCAAACAGATGCTGCAAAACTTCTTGTTCGAGATCGCCAGCTGCGCTGGATCGTACACCATGATTAGTAGAGAAGAATCATGTATACAGGAGATACGAAAGAGTGTCGGCAACAACAAAGTACTGGTGAGTAGATGGTTAAAGAAAACGTTTTTAATTTTAGTAGGTGACCATGGCAACCTAATTTTATCAAATTTCAACTCCTTCAGTAATGCCCTTCACAATGAAACATAAAAGAGCTCACTTCAATTTAATAATTATTTTCTACAGGCCTTCAAACTTTCAAAATTTGTCAAATGTCCGTCCGTGACTAACCAATCAGGCTCTGAGTGCAAAACGAAAAGTATCGGTATATCTTTATTTATAACTATTACTCGATAGCAGTAGATTGTGCAATCCGAGTCTATTGAAACCACTGCAAAACCTTAGGACTAAATTTTGAGAGAAACAGCACAAGGATTAGATGTGAAATTTCAGGTACATATTGACCAGCAGTGACGTCGAGGAAACAACATCAGTGAAAATTTTGAGTTTTTGATTGTTACCCCTGTTGCATTCATTACAAAAAAATTATTCTTGAAGAAACCAAAAGAAATCTGTGATGATACAGCCTCAGGAAGAATAAGCCAGTTCGTAATTACAATTTGCACATGTGTAGATAAAGGTCATTTTTACCAAGTACAATTCACTATTTTCCACTCCAATTTCTTTCTCTTTTCTTGATCTCAGGTTCTTGTGAGTGGTGGTGTTGATTCAACAGTATGTGCTGCTCTACTTAGGAAGGTAAATTCAAACCATCATTTCCATTATTAATATTCCATCCTGCAATAGTTTTTATCAAAAAACGGTCATTTTGCTGAAAATACTGCCTTTTGGAACTGCATGGAGCAATGCCAAAAGGGCGTCAACTAATGCATCTTGTCTGTAGGAAGCAATTTGTTTTTATGCCTCCGCCCACCGAAGGTGGGTGCCGGAGGCATTATGTTTTCGGGTTGTCCGTCCGTCCGTCCGTCCGTCCGTCCGTCCGTGTGTCCGTCCCACTTCTCGTTACCGCGATATCTGAAGAATCATTTGAGGTAAGAACTTCAAACTTGGTACTAGTATGTTTCCCTATACGAAGATGAACTGATTAGATTTTGGGGTAAGTAGGTCAAAGGTCAGAGGTCACAGAGGTCAATTTACATGAAATTACATGAAATTCTTGGTTTTTAGCACCGTTACCGCGATATCTCAAGAACTGTTTGAGGTAAGAACTTCAAACTTGGTACCAGTATGTATCCCCATAGAAAGATGAACTGATTAGATTTTGGGGTAAGGAGGTCAAAGGTCAGAGGTCACAGAGGTCAATTGACATGAAATTACATGAAATTCTTGGTTTTTAGCACCGTTACCGCGATATCTCAAGAACTGTTTGAGGTGAGAACTTCAAACTTGGTACCAGTATGTATCCCCATAGAAAGATGAACTGATTAGATTTTGGGGTAAGGAGGTCAAAGGTCAGAGGTCACAGAGGTCAATTGACATGAAATTACATGAAATTCTTGGTTTTTAGCACCGTTACCGCGATATCTCAAGAACTGTTTGAGGTGAGAACTTCAAACTTGGTACCAGTATGTATCCCCATAGAAAAATGAACTGATTAGATTTTGGGGTAAGTAGGTCAAAGGTCAGAGGTCACAGAGGTCAATTTACATGAAATTACATGAAATTACATGAAATTCTTGGTTTTTAGCACCGTTACGATTTCTGAAGAACTGTTTGAGGTAAGAACTTCAAACTTGGTACCAGTATGTATCCCCATAGAAAGAGGAACTGATTAGATTTTGGGGTAAGTAGGTCAAAGGTCAGAGGTCACAGAGGTCAATTTACATAAAATTACATGAAATTACTGGTTTTTAGCCTCTTTATCAAATATTTCTAGAAGAGTTTGAGCCATCAACTGAATTTAGGCGGAGGCATATAGGAGACGCAGTCGCATTCATCTTGTTAATTTTGTTGGACCAATCCTTTTTAGTGTGTACATGTATGCCATATATTTCCAATTTGGTGATGGCGGAGGCATAAATTCTGACCGCGCGCGGTCGAAGATTCATCTAGTTTCCCCATGATTCCTACTGTCATGGAAAAACCTGGAAAGTCATGGAAAGTTATGGAAAATGAAAATAAATCTCCCATAGTCATGGAAATTGATCGTGGGTGTGGGTCATGTGTGTGGCTATGGCGAAAATGGCTGATGGAAGGTCATGAAATTTGGTTCTCAGATTTCTATGGGAACCCTGTTTCCTCCTTTTCTTCCTCTTCCTCTCTTCTCTTCCTCGTTCCCCATCATGTCATTCTTCTCATATCTTGCATTTCCTTACAGGCATTACGAGCAGACCAAGTGGTGGCGCTACACATAGACAATGGTTTCATGAGAAGAAACGAGAGCCAGCTGGTGGAGGAATCACTCAACAGGCTAGGCCTCAAACTCAAAGGTAAGGAAGAGGCAATTTCTTAAAGAGAATTCCGTTTGTAGGAAGGCCCAAAATATCCATGCTGTGCGCTTTTAAAAAAATTATAGATGTGTACATGTCACCGTACCATCCTCTAGTAAGGTACAAGAATAAGATTCATTTTATCATTTTGTTAATATCTGATCATTGTGGAACTATCTGAATATTGTATCTTTGTAACAACGCTCGTCCACGAACACCTTTCAGAAACTTTTAATCTTGCAGGTCCTAATCATGACAAGTTTAGGAAATGACATATACACGTCGACTGTTTCAAAATTATTTATTGAATGGTGCAGATTGCCTCTTCAAGGTGATACAGTAGAAACCTGTATATAAAGACCGCCCAAGGACACAAGTAAAACACTTTTCAAGGAAAAAATTAAAGGGATTTTTAGAGACAGATAAAGAGGTAGTCACTTGAGCAGGTATGACTGTATATCATCATAATGCCTGGTATGCTCACTTTGTTTGCATTCGTCATTGTATTCTTCAGTTGTCAATGCTTCCCAGTCGTTCTACAATGGCACCACCTCAGTCCCTGTGGATAAGAGCGACCCCAAGTCTCCCAAACGCATCACCAAGACACTGAACCTCACAATAAATCCGGAAGAGAAGCGTAAGATTATCGGTGACACATTCATGCACATTGCAGACGAGGTTTGCATGGAACTCAATCTCAAGCCGGAAGACACCATTCTTGCTCAGGGTAGGTTAAGATTTTGTTAACTTCTTGCATATTTTGATTTAAGCTGTCATTATAGGAGGATCACACCATTGTTATGTGTTGAAACTTGACAGATGCTCTCAAAATGCAACTACAGTTCATGTTCTTGTACTTGACACTAACTGGAAGTGGGTAAAACAAATGCTTTCAAGTTTTGTCTCCTTAAATCCTAATTTCTTTTTCAATTGCAGGGACTTTACGGCCCGATTTGATAGAGAGTGCTTCAGCGCTTGCAAGCTCTAATGCAGACGCCATTAAAACACACCACAATGACACCGAACTGGTGCGACAGCTCAGGGCAAAAGGTCGCGTCGTCGAACCTTTGAAAGACTTCCACAAAGACGAGGTGCGAGCCTTAGGCAAAGATCTGGGTCTTCCAATGGACGTAGTACAGAGACATCCGTTTCCAGGTAGGAAGTAAAATTTGACACAAATATCAATATGTGGGACTGTGCTCAGTAATAACACTGTGTTATATATGCTGGGCATTTCTAATTGAATTGATCAAAATAACATTCCAGTACCAAGATTTTACATGCCAGATTTCTAAATTGATCAAAATAACTTTGCGAGGGGAAAAAATATTTTCGAATAAATTGATTGTTCTCTCAGTGCTAGAGATTGTTACCCTCCTGTTGTTACTCTCTTCTTTCATGTTTTAGGTCCAGGCTTAGCGATCAGAGTTATATGTGCAGATGAACCATACATAGGCAAAGACTTCTCTGAGACAAATATCTTATTACGATTACTAGTCAACTATGCAGAGTCTATGGATAAGGTAAGTCAAGGGCTGGTTAAACGTGAAAGACAACGGTAGGTAACGTTCCCAAATCGCTCCCCTATTTTTCATGTAGAAAAGTCATTGAAAATAACATTACTGTTGTAGGTCAGACCTCAACAATTTATGCTAATGGGTGTTCCTCAAAATTGTTAGCGTCTCGTTGGAACATGTACTCCAGGACTTTTTTTTTAAGTCAAAGATTTATGATTATGATTAGGATTAGGGTTGCTATTGGGTTTTGGGTTCTTTATAGTCTCTGGTCCAGGTTTAAAGAGAAGGTTGAATTCTGGGAGAGGTGAAAAATGATTTGTGAGCTTTCTCATTCATTTTTATGTCAGTTTGGAAGAACATCATAGTAGAAATGTCCCCTGAAAAGGATTGCTCTTCAAATGCCCTCATATTCGAAATATGACGAGAAATAGCTGAAATGCTCTGGGCCGAATATTCATGCCACATGTGTGTGCAGTCCCACATACCCATTTCTGTGTGCGGTGGATGTGCTGTTATTATAATAATAATAATAATGATAATAATAATATGTCTTGGGCAATTCCATGGGTACTCACGTTACATTGGAGAGGTTTCGAGTTGCATCTTAAGCTCCTGTTCTCTTACTACAGGTGTTTGTAAATGAGTTTTAGTTATAAAAATACACACATATTGGAGTACCTAAATTCAGTATCAAAAATTCATCAGAAGAAACATACTGTCTTCCAACCCTGCAAATGTTTGGTTGCTCACGTTACATTATAAAAGAGAAAAATGTAACGTGAGTAACCGTGGAATTGCCCTCTGGTTTACCCAGGATAGCCTCATCGGTATTATATTTTGTTCTCCCTGAGGGTCCTGTTAAGCGAGATTGGTTCAATTTTCTTATCATTTTGATGCTTCCAAAACCTTGTAGTACACACCAGCTCTTATGTCGACATGATCAATCTGTCCTAATTGCCTAAATGACCAGAACTCCACTTTATCTTTATTAAAGTTAGGAATTTCATTAATTTGTACAGATGCACTTTCTTGCTTTCTCTCTTCCTCCTTCCTGCACATATCTTATGGGTGTTCCTCCTTTCTCTCTCTCTATATAGCCTCATGCATTAGCGAGTAAGATCAGTTCAGCTATGACATCAGATGAGATCGATCAGCTCATCTCCATCACGAGTAAGGTCCGGTTAGCCTCAACGCTGCTTCCTATCAAGTCTGTAGGTGTACAGGTAAGCATTTTGACCAATTTTTCAAAAATCATGCTCACTTTAGTCCAGGTTTACAGAGAAGCTTGCATGCTTGTAAAGGTGAGAGGAACAATCCTGGACTTTGCAAATAATTTATTGTTCTCCCAGTTTATTAGGAATTATAAAACGGGTTCAAGAATGTAGCCATCCTGATTGGTCAAATAACACCATGTGACCGTGCAAAAAAAAGTGATAACACACAGCAAAAAGGCTCTAAACCACGGCTGAGCTGTGCGTATGCGTATCTCTGGTGCGTGCAAACTTAAAACGCAATGAAATCGCATAGTTTAATTGTCATTTTAGCGCAGGGATTACATGCGCACACTGAAACGCGCATGACTTTTGTTGGCTGCGCTTCTGTTATGTCATCCAGGAAAGCAATTGGCAGCCTCCATGACTGTGCGACTCTTGGCGTTTCTATGGGGTTCGTAATCATATCGACTTCATAATCATATTGTCGACCCGTTTTATAAAACTATTAATACATGGTTGTGAGTTCGTGCATTGGTGCGATCTGGCAACACGCAGGTTTTTATCGTGGTGTCAAACACACTCGGCTTGCGCCTCGTGCGTATAGTACACCACGATAAAAACCTTTGTGTTGCCAGATCGCACCAACGCACTCCCAACAATGTATTAATAGTATAATGTTTTTCTACATGTATATAAAAGTTGATTGGCAGTTGGTAAATTTCCAAACAGTTTTTGACCATGTTTCTGACCTCTTTATAGTGAAATGAAGAACAAAAAAAAAATAAAACACCAGTGTTGCCAATTAGAGGAGGAAAAGCTGATCAATTAAGCCATTAAGAAAAAAAATCCTCCGCCACCGAAGGTGGGTGCCGGAGGCATTATGTTTTCGGGTTGTCCGTCCGTCCGTCCCACTTCTCGTTACCGCGATATCTGAAGAATCATTTGAGGTAGGTCAAAGGTCAGAGGTCACAGAGGTCAATTTACATGAAATTATATGAAATTACTGGTTTTTAGCACCGTTACCTTGATATCTGAAGAACTACAGTTCCGCCCGCGGGCAACGTCACGCCCGAAACAAAGAATGGACGAGACCTGCCCGCGCTTAGACGAAAATCGGACGCGTCCGGTACCCTCAAAGTCAGTCGTGCGTGAATGCGGAAATACTCGTACATTTGAGGGTACTTGGACTAAAAAATAACGCTACCTCAGGAAGAAAGATTGCGTGGCTTCGTCCGAAAAAATACAGAGTATTTCTCTTTGTAATAAAAAGGGTTTTATTTAATTTCCCGACAACCATTTAGATATATATGAGGACAATATTAGGAAATAATTTAAGTTGTCGAAGGTGTCGGGAAGTTCATTTCCGCATCCAAATTTTGGTCCCGACCAAAAATATGGACGCGGAAATTTTGCCCTCTCCGAAAGTGCGGAAACGCCGGGAAATGTTTAGAAGACAGTGAATAGAATCTTTCGAGATTATGCGGATAGGTTGCTGAATAAACGCGGATCTACTTATTTTACATTCTGCGTCCTATTCTTCATATTTAATAGATAATAAACTGACGTACGCTGAGTTATTTGCCTAGCAAAACGACATCGCAATTTGAGATCGGGATATCCTTTATTTTCTTTAAAATATAACTAGTTGCGCCCGTTTGAAGTCTTAACATTTTGCTTGGAGTTTGGTTTACTTGAAATTCTCTAGATTATGAGGAATCATGAATAAAATATAACATTTCTAAAATAGTGAAATGTGCGCCAAGTTTGACAAAAATAATTGTCAGTGGTTTCTTTTTTTCTAGGATGAACACCAGATAAAAGTTTATCGAAAGTTTATCCGAATCAGCAAGATTATTGTAAATACGTCTTTTTTTTTTTAAAGTGAATTTACTAAATCATGATATATTTTTAAGTGTGTGGTGATATATTACAGTGATGTATTTACTTTTTAAAGAAACAAACGTGTACAAGAAAGAAAATACAAGAATGAATGTTTTAATGCTGTCATAAAATATTGAAGAACGTAAACTTTGATCACCACAGTGCTTCATGTTTAATCGTTACGATCGTCGTACATTTTTTTTCTGTTATACAGGGGGCATATCTCACTCAAGCCCATTACTAATTTTTATTTGGGTGGTGTCCTGACTGTCCTTCATATGTCATAATGCATAGGGTTCGTTACTCCTACGGTTCGTAATTCCGAAAATTCAATAGACTACATACATTTTCGGAATTACTAACCCTATTTTTTAAAAAGACTTTATGCCTTTCTTTTTTTTTTTGTTGAATTATGCCGTAGTCATGGTAGTATTAGGGCGTCGCCTTCCGGCAAGGGGGCTGCTACTGCCATTCACTGCCGTACTGGACTTCTTACAGGAAGCAACGAGGGCTCTGATTATCAATATTTTAATATACGAAACCCCGTTTTTTCAGGCGGGTGGCCAGGGAGGGGCGGTGGGGGCGGCCTCCCCCTTAAACGTCAACTTAAAAAAAGTGAGAACTCCTTGGAACTCCCCTCCCCGCATCCACCACTTTTACATACGGTGGAAAGCAGTCCCGGCGACGAACTAACTATTTTCCGTCTAAAAGGGTGCTACGAGCCGTTATATTTATCTCCAATTTGCTATAAAACGTCAGAGCTTCGCGCGGGAGCCCCTCCCGGCACGGTTCGTGCGCTTACAACCGCTCCTCCCATAAAATTAAATCCAGACTAAGCGGTTGCATTTTTCCTGTCTGAGCTTAATAATGTACATGATCTGATAGGCTTGATATTATTTTTATTTTCTGTTTTGTTTCGTGCTTGGAACAAAACTTGCCATACAAACTTGTCCATCCGTCTCGTAATGTACATTAGATCACATTCAGAGGTGACGAGAAACAAAATGCATAAATTACTTGCCATGTTCTTCTCGCTCCGCGAAGCCACCGCCCTTTTATGGTGAAACCGACATTTTGCGCGTTATTGTAAACATGTAAATCATTCTGGTCAAGTGAATGGTGTCGTGTCCTCTTTTCGCCAACGCGCCTTATTCTTTCCACATCTACCGCACAAATACCGAATAAAATTGTCATGTCTTATTACTCCTAATTATCCTGACTCAAACAGAATATAAAATAAAAACATTGAGTCATTTTGATTTGTCACTGGTGAAAATCATATTTCGCCAGTGATAAATGGCCGATAATATAGCTTGCATGTAGTCACAGGAAGCAAAGGGACATTTTAAAAATCAATATGAAGTAGCAGAATGGAACTCGAATTTCTAGAGTGGGGGAGGGGTGGCTGAAAAAAAATGGAGTAAGGGAGAGGGAGTAGAAAGGAAAGGGTGAGCAGAGAGTGAGAGTAGTGAGAAGCGGGGAGAGGAGGAAAGTGGATGAGATTTTTAAAAACGAAGAAGAGGGGATTCAGGGAGGACGAGGGAGCAAAGACCGAGACAGAACAGATTACGAGTATATAAGAAGCAGTGAGAAAGAGAGAAGATTGGGAGGGTGGGGAGCGATAGGGAAAAAACAGAACAGAGAGAGAGTGACCAGCGACCGAGAGAGAGAGAAAATAACTTGCGCTCCTCAAAGACACCGCCGCTTGATAGTGAAACTAATTTTGCGCACATTTGTCAATCATTCTGGTTGAGTGCTGGTATTGTGTTCTGATTTCTTCAGCGTGCCTTTTATATATACTCATCTCGACAAAAACCCCCCCCCCCCCAAAAAAAAAAGGGAGAAGGGAGAAGAAGGAAGAAGAGAGCGACAGAGAGAGGGGAGGGAGAAGAAGCCAAAAACCGAGACAGAAGCAGTGAGAAAGAAAGAGAAGATTGGGAGAGTGGGGAAGGGAGAAAAGTGATATATGGGGGGGGGGGGGGTGAAAAAAAAAACATGTCTACGAGCCGCTACCTTTTAATCAAAATTTGCTATTAAAAGCGTCAGAGCCCCTCCCGCCATGAAATTGGCTAAGCGGCATTTGGAGTAACCAAAGAAACAATTAAAGAGCTGTAATGATGTACATGACTTTGTATCTGATAGGCTTATTATTTGTATTTTTTTGTTTTGTTTCGTGCTTGAACAAAACTTGCCATATAAACATTTTCAAATCAAACTCCCCCCCCCCCCACCCTCTCGAAAGTGGTTTTGAAAACCAAGATTTTGTATGTATGTTCATCCGTCTCGTAATGTACACGATTCAGAGGTGACGAGAAACAAAATGCATAAATTACTTGTACTTGCTTTTCGCTTCGCAAAGCCACCGCCCTTTGGTGGTGAAACCGACATTTTGCGCGCTATTGTAAACATGTCAATCATTCTGGTCGTGTGAATGGTATGTGACCTCTTTTCGTCAGCATGCCTTTTTCCTTCCACATCTACAGCGCACGAATAAAAAATGTAATGTCTTATTACTTCTAACACACGATTATCGAGTTTCTCTCTCTCCTAAATCATGCACTTGTATGATAATCTCGGCTGAGTTCACTTTCTCTCTGCTAAAGAAAAACAGTCTGTGTTTCCGCTCTATTTACTGCAGTTTTTTTTTTAATCGTAACTGCCTCTTGTAAAATTAACGCCCTGACAATTCTTTCTTTCCTTCTAAATCACGTACATGTATCATAATGCCGAAAGTTCTTAATTCTGTTTTGAAATTTGTATATACTCTTTTCTTTTTACTGGATTAAAAGCGATGGGAACAAAAAAGGCTAATGTGGATATTATTTTACCCTGCTCTAATTATTTTTAAAATGTGTATCTACGGGTTTCTAAAAGCTAAATTTCTTTTCTTTTCCCCATGTCTGCATGTTACGGAGGTATAGAATCCGCCCCTTTCAAAGAACAAGAATTAATGAAGCACCTCCTGAGGCCCCTGCACGAGACGATTATTTATTTTTTCTTCTCTCTCTCTCTCTCCCCCTATGTCCTTCTAAATCACGCGTTTGTTTTATAATCTCGTTATAAATAAAGCTAACTTTCTTTTCTTTTCGGCTGTAATAATCGTTACATAATTGAAATGTATCATCCTAATGTTAAAACAGCGGGACGAAGATAAACTGCGTTTATATATAGCTCGAATGTCAACGCTTCACTCCGCTCTAGTTTACCCGAGGTTAAAATAAAAAAATCATGCACTTGTTTCATAATCTCGAAAAAGATCATTTTCTTTCTGGTCAAAATGTTGACTTCCTTTTCTTTTCGGTTGTTAAAAGAGTTACAGAATTGGACTCTTATCATCATCATGCTAAACAGCGGGATGAAGATAAACTGCGTCCCAGCTCGCAAGCCATCGTTTCTCTCTGATCTATTTAACTGGAGCTTTAAAAAACAATTCCCTCTCTCCAAAATCACACACCTATATCATAATTTTGAACGCTCTTCATAATTCTGTTTTGAAAGCTTACATTTACTTTTTGTGAGGGCATTTGAAGAGCAATCCTTTTCAGGGGACATATATCTAGTATGATAATCTTCCAAACGAACGTAGTAAGAGTAAGAAAGTTCAGAAATTATTTTTTTAACCCTTTCCCAGAACTCCAGCTCCCCTTTACACAATAGACGTGTGTCACCTTTTCATGGCATGGTCATTAATCTATCAATGGGTTCCGATTTCTAAGAACTTCCTGTCATAAATTGGAAGGCAGGAGTTTGACACAAGGAGGGGAGTGTCGATACTGAAAAGAAAAGATCGTTTTTGTTGTAAATAATGATCAATAATCCATCAATGGACCTCCCGCTTTCTAAGAACCTTCTGTCTTTTTGAGGCGCGGGGGAGGTCGTACATAGTAATAATTTGTAATTTCTAGCGCCTTTCACTAAAATGCATTCCCTATGAAGGTTTTTTTTTCTTTATTTTTTGTGAGGGGTGGGGGACTTTGACACTGCTTTATACAGTTTTATGATTATTGATCCTGAATTTAACATCTCATAAGAACCTAGAATAGAGTCTAAGATCAAGTGTACCGTGTTCCCTTGTGAAAAACAGAGGCGGGGTGCAATACTGCACTGTATACTGTATTAAGTGTCAAATTTTCGCTTACTCGCATCACTCGCTCGCAAAATTTAGAAAATGGAAAAGTTAATATTCGGGTAAGCGACGTCAGCACCCCGAGAAAAATAGTGCCCGTATGCCTATGTGTATGAAATAACTTACTTCATGACGGTCGTCAACGTTTGTCTGTTATTAGTACACCAACGCCAAAGGAATTTTTTTTCATCCCCGATAAATAGCTTCTTTGTCGTTCGTCACTGTTATGTGTATTTCTACAATGTAACTGTAAGTTTCAATGTCACAATTTATAGTTCTTTAAACCTGATTGTACAATATACGTTATACAACTATACATGTATATATTCTCCTTTGATCAATATAAAAAAAAATTAAAAAATACTGCACTGTATAGTTCGACGTCATGACTGCTTTTAACTTATTTAAGCGCAAATTACTATCGGGCAATACTGCATTGTATGTTACAGGGGAGGGGTGGCGTGGGGGGGGGGGGGGGTCCCACCCGCCACCCCTCCTGCGAGAAGCGCAAAAGCTCTGACGTTTAATAGCAAATTCGAGATAAATACGGTTTGACGCCGGGACTGATATTCAACTGACTTGTGTTTAGACGCTATGATGCATGCACTGCGAAGCGCGAAAACTTCGACGTTTTATCAGAAAAAGTACTCCGGGGCAATACTGTACTGTGTGTAACAGGGGTGGTTGCGTAAAACTTTTTTTTTTTGGCCTTGGCGACCACCCCCATCGCACCCACTGGCTGCGCGCCTGCATGCTGATGATCTAAAACAACAGAGATGTCGCTCGTCTTTATCATAGTATTAGTTCCATAGTAAAATTGAAATGACAAGAAGTTTTCTCTTACTTTTATCTCCAATGTTTCTTAAGCAAAATAGCGCATAGTCGCGGCTTGAAATGACGGCATGAATTTTATAGTAGGTCTAATAGTATTTCAGAAAATTCGTTTCATAACTCATCAGGCGTGTAATTCCGAAATACAAATTTTCCATAGCGAGGGGGTTCACAATTCCAAATAAGTGACATATTTTTGTGAAGATTCGTTATTCAGAAGGTTCTTTACGTATATTTCGAAAACGATGTAGGCTCCATGTAGGATTCGTAATTACGAAAATATAATATAGCCCTAGAACCGGGTGTCTCCTGTATAAAGCCTATGAGAGTTAAATAATTCAGTAGTCAGCGGGTTAAGAACCTTCAGAAATATAAACATTTTTCTCATTCCCGGAATTATGAACCCCACTTCATTTTCGGAATTATGAACCCAAATCTAGAAAATTGGTTTGGCGCATAAATTACAAAGAATCTACTGACCAAAATATAATGAAACAACAAATAAATTAGAACTATAAGACGCAAAGTACATTAATTTTATCGACTTGAAAATGGGTTCGGCGCATAAATTACAAAGAATCTACTGACCAAATGAAACAACAAATAAAACAACAAATAAAACTAAAAAATAAAATAGAACTAAGACGCAAAATATATTTATCGAATCGAAAATTGATTTGGCGCGTAACTAATGGATAATATTCAACCCAAATAAAACATGAAATGAATGAAGTATACAACGCAAAATGTTTATATCGGATAGAAAATTGGTTCGGCGCATAAATTACAAAGAATCTACTGACCAAATGAAACAACAAATAAATCAGAACTAAGACGCAAAATATATTTATCGAATCGAAAATTGATTTGGCGCGTAACTAATGGATAATATTCAACCCAAATAAAACATGAAATGAATGAAGTATACAACGCAAAATGTTTATATCGGATAGAAAATTGGTTCGGCGCATAAATTACAGAGAATCTACTGACCAAATGAAACAACAAATAAATTAGAACTATAAGACGCAAATATACATTTATCGAATCGAAAATTGCGTTTGGCGCGTAACTAATGGATAATATTCAACCCAAATAAAACATGAAATGAATAAAGTATACAACGCAAAATGTTTATATCGATTAGAAAATTGGTTCGGCGCATAAATTACAGAGAATCTACTGACGAAATGAAACAACAAATAAATTAGAACTAAGACGCAAAATATATTTATCGAATCGAAAATTGCGTTTGGCGCGTAACTAATGGATAATATTCAACCCAAATAAAACATGAAATGAATGAAGTATATACAACGCAAAATGTTTATATCGGATAGAAAATTGGTTCGGCGCATAAATTACAGAGAATCTACTGACCAAATGAAACAACAAATAAATTAGAACTAAGACGCAAAATATATTTATCGAATCGAAAATTGCGTTTGGCGCGTAACTAATGGATAATATTCAACCCAAATAAAACATGAAATGAATAAAGTATACAACGCAAAATGTTTATATCGATTAGAAAATTGGTTCGGCGCATAAATTACAAAGAATCTACTGACCAAATGAAACAACAAATAAATTAGAACTAAGTCGCAAAATATATATTTATCGAATCGAAAATTGATTTGGCGCGTAACTAATGGATAATATTCAACCCAAATAAAACATGAAATGAATGAAGTATACAAGCAAAATGTTTATATCGGATAGAAAATTAGTTCGGCGCATAAATTACAGAGAATCTACTGACCACATGAAACAACAAATAAATTAGAACTAAGACGCAACATTTATCGAATCGGAAATTGATTTGGCGCGTAACTAATGGATAATATTCATCCCAAATAAAACATGAAAAGGATGAAGTATACAACGCAAAATGTTTTATCGAATAGAAAATTGGTTCGGCGCATAAATTACAGCGAATCTACTGACCAAATGAAACAACAAATAAATTAGAACTAAGTCGCAAAATATATATTTATCGAATCGAAAATTGATTTGGCGCGTAACTAATGGATAATATTCAACCCAAATAAAACATGAAATGAATGAAGTATACAAGCAAAATGTTTATATCGGATAGAAAATTGGTTCGGCGCATAAATTACAGAGAATCTACTGACCACCTGAAACAACAAATAAATTAGAACTAAGACGCAACATTTATCGAATCGGAAATTGATTTGGCGCGTAACTAATGGATAATATTCATCCCAAATAAAACATGAAAAGGATGAAGTATACAACGCAAAATGTTTTATCGAATAGAAAATTGGTTCGGCGCATAAATTACAGCGAATCTACTTACCAAATGAATTAGATCTATAAGACGGAAAATACAATATGTGGGCAGCGGAATTTTCTGTAAATTTTCACTACAAAATTAGAAGCTCGAAAGTTGTTTTTTTGTGTGTCAAAGACATCGGAGCAATGAGACAAATGAGAAAATAAAGATGAAACACAAATCATAAGGATGTTTTGGTAACATCGGCAACACCTTGTCTTTAACGTCTTGAAAGAGAAGGGACATTGCAGAATTATAAAATGGAATATAAACAAGAGAAAACAAATATGAAACATAAATCAAAAAGATGTCGGACCCGTGCCGTTCTCGCGGCTCATCTCAAACATCACGCTTGCACACAAACCCTCGTCCGGCCGTACTAGGGCATTTAGACTAGTCCGTTTACCCTAGTACGCCCGAACGCGTTTAGACGAAGTGCTGCCCGCAATGAGGACGCGTATATTTAGACGGACGCGTGACGTTGCCCGCGGGCGGGACTGTATCTGAGGTGAGAACTTCAAACTTGGTACCAGTATGTATCCCCATAGAAAGATGAACTGATTAGATTTTGGGGTAAGTAGGTCAAAGGTCAGAGGTCACAGAGGTCAATTTACATGAAATTACTGGTTTTTAGCCTCGTTACCGCGATATCTCAAGAACTGTTTGAGGTGAGAACTTCAAACTTGGTACTAGTATGTATCCCCATACGAAGATGAACTGATTAGATTTTGGGATAAGGAGGTCACAGAGGTCAATTTACATGAAATTACATGAAATTACATGAAATTCTTGGTTTTTAGCACCGTTACCACGATTTCTGAAGAACTATCTGAGGTGAGAACTTCAAACTTGGTACCAGTATGTATCCCCATAGAAAGAGGAACTGATTAGATTTTGGGGTAGGTAGGTCAAAGTTCAGAGGTCACAGAGGTCAATTTACATGAAATGACATGGAATTACTGGTTTTTAGCACCTTTACCGCGATATCTCAAGAACTATCTGAGGTGAGAACTTCAAACTTGGTACCAGTATGTATCCCCATAGAAAGGTGAACTGGGTCTGAGCCAAAAGTAGTCAACATAAACCCTAAATTTTCAATTTAAGATTTGTGTCTGCCCTTGTATATCACATGAAAGCTGAGAATCTGTAGTTTATGAAAATGTACATGTCTCTTCATGATTGCGTTCCGTTTTTTTTAAAATAACTTTTAAAATGGAAAAGAGCGCCCTCATAGCGCGACGGGACGGAATTACTAGAAAAAGCAATTTAAAAAAAAGTGAAAGGGCATTTGAAAAATAAAGTTTAGAGTTGGAATACTATATGCAATACTATTCAATGCCCAATGCCAGTTCTGGCAATATTCTGTTATAATTGGGTTAAAATTTGAACTTTTTGGTGCAAAATTGTATTTTGGGGCACTTTGACACACCCTTTTTATTTTTTTCTAGGATAAAGTGGAGTTTATAGACTGAGGTCTTATAAAGTATCAATGAACTATCGTACCATCACTTCTGTACCATTAAAATTGATTCCCTTATATTTAGAGAAGAATTGTGATGTGTTCTTTTTTTTTCCGTCCCGTCGCATTTAGTGGGTATTTAAGGGATTTTAGGCGCGACGGGACGGAATTTTGCATGGAAAGTACAGTCCCATGTATGTCATTTGATGTAAGTATACTTTTTTAACCCGAGCAAGTTTTTATTCATTTAATTTGAATAAACAATAGAGAATAAAAGTTTTCTTACTCGAACAATGTAGTTCTACCACATTTTTTTAGAGAAAAGAACTATTTCATGATATCAAAAAAATTTCTTTTCAAAATCCCCATTTGTTTTGTACATGGTGCAAAAGTGTCCATCCTCTCTAGTGATTTTATCTCTTTAATTTTAATTAACAATAAAGCTTGCCACTTCCCTGTGGCTTAACATTGTAGTTCTACCATAGTTTAAAAGAAAAAAGTACAGTTGGACAATATTTAAAAAAAAAATTTAAATCCCCATTCATTTTGTACATGGTGCAAAAGTTTCCGTCCCGTCGCATTCCGTCCCGTCGCGCGACACCCATTCATCAATTTTCAAATTTAAAAAAATTGATTGGGCCAAAATCTTAGCTTCATGGTTGAATGTCATGTGCTCTATCATACTAATAAAAAATCAGGATACGTAGCTAGTCTTCAATTTTAACTTCGATAGAATTTTACTTTGAATCTGTCTTACAAAATTTCACCATTCTATCGTTCCGTCCCGTCGCGCTAACAAAAAATGTTGTTACCATGGAAACGGAATTACGATCATTCTTGTGTTTGTAGTGGAATTGTTCCTCAGTGTAAACTTATTACATAAGTAAAGGTATGCAGCAGGTAGCATTTCTTATTTTCTTGTAAGGAGAAAAAATCCTATTGAATTCCGTCCCGTCGCGTTGACAGGACTTTTGGCTCAGACCCAATTTCTGATTAGATTTTGGGGTAAGTAGGTCAAAGGTCAGAGGTCACAGAGGTCAATTTACATGAAATTACATGAAATTACTGGTTTTTAGCCTTGTTACTGCGATATCTCAAGAACTGTTTGAGGTAAGAACTTCAAACTTGGTACTAGTATGTATCCCCATACGAAGATGAACTGATTAGATTTTGGGATAAGGAGGTCAAAGGTCAGAGGTCACAGAGGTCAATTTTCATGAAATTACATGAAATTCTTGGTTTTTAGCACCGTTACCGCGATTTCTGAAGAACTGTTTGAGATTATCTGAATACAAGCGGAGGCATATTGAAGACGCAGTCGTATCTTTTGCTTGTTTAGAGTTTTGATTTACCTCTTATCAACAAGGGCCCTGTGTCATTTTATTGATCTACTCTCCTGGGTCTTTGTTCCTCATTCTAATTCTCTTATAGGGCAAGATCAAGGTATTGCGTCATCTGCTGTTCCTTATGTTACTAAGAATAAAGAAGAATAAACCCAAATAAGCATAATTTTACCTTGTTATTTGGTCAGATCCAAACTGTTGTAAGGCTGTCAATTTGACAGAAACACAGGGCATATTAAGAACTTTTATGATGTTAGTAATGTATGGGACAAGATACCTTGGACGTGCCCCATTATTTCCTTTTCATGTTTCCTCATCTTTTACAGGGTGATGGGAGGACGTACTCTTACGTCGCTGGCCTGTCTTCAGACGAGGACTCACCTGACTGGGAATCTATCATGCAGCTGTCTAAACTCATCCCTAAGATCTGCCACAGTGTCAACAGGTAAGTGAAAACAGGGTCATTCACATGGATGTATATATGATAGGGGCAAGTTTCACTGGGTGTTATGTGATTCAGTTTGAGGGACATACCTTGCAGCTTCTGAACTCCTCCTAAGTAAGCCATTTACTTGTGGAAATTGCTATAGTGAAAGATTGAACTTCAGGTCTTCTTAAGTTCTGGGCCCCGTTTCATAACACATGTCATTAATAGCAACTGCCCCATATCTATGACAAATTTGCTGTCAGCCAATCAGGTCCAAGGATTTCAGTAGCTTATAACAATTATTGTAACTTGTTATTGATAACAAGGTTTATGAAATGGGGCCCTGGTAATGGAAAATAAAATGCAATAGATTCAAACCAAACTAACAATAAGTGTTCATTGTATGGAGTGATATAATTCTTATTGAGCCACAGTAATCTAAATATGTTTGCTGATATGCTATTCGTATATTTGTGTTCAGGATTGTGTATATCTTTGGTGAACCAGTAATGGAGACGATTCAAGACGTTACCCCCACCTTCCTAACTCCCAACGTCCTGGCAACGCTGAGACAAGCTGACTACTATGCCAGGGAAGAGCTTGTGAATAGTGGTGAGTTGGATAATATGGGAAGAGGAGGGCGAGGAAGATGAGGATGAGTATGAGGGTGGTGATGATGGTGATGAAGATGAGGATGAGTATGAGGGTGGTGATGATGGTGATGATGATGATGGTGATGATGATGATGATGATCAGGGATGTAAGACTTCCGGATTTTTCCGGAATTCCGGATTTTTTTTAATTTAAGAAACATTTCCGGGTTTTTTCTGTGACTTGTTATGTGTTGAAGGCATTATCGTACTTTCGTGTGCATTAACCTAGTGGCAGAAAAATCTCGCAAATGAAATATAGTCTTGTACGGGCCGTTTCATACGAAGTATGTTAATATAGCGTGAAGTGGTTCTCGTACGCACAGCACGAATTTTGTATAAAAATCCTGGTAACGAGTATGTGTGGACAAGTGCTATGTACTGTAAAACCATGCGCTTTACTAAAATTCGCGTAACAGCCACGTAATGATTTTGTATTTTGAACGTGCGGCGACAGGAAAAGTGGACTGATGTATGAGACTATACGTTCTGGATCATGCATTGTCAGGACGACCGCATTGCGAAGCTAGCGCTAGCACACGTGCACAGCGATATTGTGCTGTATATTGTGTACTGTCGACGTCGCGTATCGCATGCATATCACGCAGCTGCACAGATAGTTTACGACTTTGTGATAGCATTTCGACTTCGTTTCCTGATTTTCTTTTGCCTCTTATTGGAATAAAAAATCAAAATGGAACTGGACAGGACTGCAAATATAGCGAAAATCGACATAGGAATCAAGAATACCGGTAAGTGGAATTGGAAATGGACAGGAGAAGGATGCGAACGGAGTATTCTTGAGCGATTACGTTCGGACACCTACACTTGACTGAATCACTGCGCTGGGATCGTGAAATATTTTCCGGATTTTTTTTTGCTACCCACTTACATCCCTGGATGTCTTGCAATGATGGTGATGATGATGGTAATGATGATGATTATGGTGATGATGATGATGATGATAGTGATGATGATGATAATGGTGATGATGGTGATGATGGTGATGATGGTGATGATGATGATGATGATGATGGTGATGTTGATGGTGATGATGGTGATTATGGTGATGATGATGATGATGATGATAGTGATCATGATGATAATGGTGATGATGGTGATGATGGTGATGGTGATGATGAAGATGATTGATGATGATGATGATGATGATGATGATGAGAGGGCTGCCAAGTCTCCCTGATTTCGCAGGAGACTCCCTGAAATCGGACACTTATTAACCAGTTTAAATGCCTCCTAATCGAACAATCTTCCTGATTATGGAAACTTATTGCCCTTAGGTTGTATGCATTTAATAGACATCTCCCTGATTTATAATAAAATTTCCCTAAATCTCCCTGATTATTGAATTTCAATGTTGGCAGCTCTGTGATGATGATGATGATGATTATTAAGACCGTATAAATGTGTACTGGTAGACAAGGAAGATGACGATGAAGATGTTTTGATGAAATGATTGGATGATAGATGATGGTGATGATGGGTATGATGGTGGTAATGATGGAGATGATGATAATGATGATGATTTAGATGATGGTAACGATGGATATGATGGTGATGATGATGATGATTATTAAGACCGTATAAATGTGTACCGGTAGACAAGACTAATGACGATGAAGAATATGATGATGTTGATGAAAAATTATTATTGTGATTGATGTGGATAATGGATAATAATATTGTTATAATGCACCTGTCATTGAAATTATTATGTCACCCTATCTTAAGCTTCTCATTTGTAATGGGTGTTAAGTGCTACAAGCTGGGAAATCATACTTGGATTACTAACAAGATAGAATACTAACCATCAATGCAAATTTTATGACAGAAGTGATACTTGTAGTCTTTTGAGTAAGAAAGTGTCAGAGCATCCTTTGACATATGCTCTTGCGACACTTGCAATGGCCTATATGTTGTCAGAGATACAGAGTTAGGGTTAGGGTTGCGATTGATCTTGGGTTAGGTTTAGGGTTAGGCATAGTGTTTCATCTAGGATTGAAGTTAAAGGGAAGATTGAGTTCTGGGAAAGGTAAAAAATCAATTTTGCGCTTTCTCATTCTTATTATGTTAGTTTGGAAAATTATCGTGGTATATATGTATATATATACATACATGTATATGTCCCCTAAAAAGGTTTGCTCTTAAAATGCCCTCACATTCAAAATATGACGAGAAACAGCTGAAATGTTCGGGCTGAACATTTATATGTAGTCCCATATACACGTTCTTGTGTGCAGTGCATTGAATCAATTTCTTATTTTGGTGATTTCAAAACCTTACAGCACACACTAATTCTTACGTGGGACATCACATGGTCAACCTTACCCAATTGCTTCCAGACAGTTTCTTTCACAATTCAATCTCATGACCAGAACTCAACTTTATCTTTAAGAATTTGGTTCGTGTACATGTAGGAAAGTGACCGTCAAGCAATTGTTGCCAGATTGTGTGTCATACGACCTATGCATGGTCATCTGTTTTCAATCAGTTCTTACGTCCTTCTGTCTCTCAGGGTATTACAAGAAGATCAGTCAGATGCCCATCATCCTCACGCCTGTCCACTTTGACCGTGATCCCATGATGCATCAGCCTTCGTGCCAGCGCAGCGTCGCTATCCGAACGTTCATCACCAACGACTTCATGACCGGGATTCCCGCCCAACCTGGCAAGCACATACCAGAAGATGTAAGTAACAAACTTCACCTCCCACTTCATACTGTGCTGTCCTCTCACATTAGTAATGAAAAATAATTTGCTCTTGTATCTAGCGCATGTCACACTATGATGGTAGGGTAAGTCCAACATAGTTAGTCATTTGGTGTCCTATATGTCACTAGGCAGGGGTAATATCACTTGTGCAACTAGGGATACTTTAATCAGATAAATCGCTCAATAAAAATGTGTTATTATAATTTAGATAGAAATGAATACAGTGATTTATTCGTAATTACATAGCTTAGTGATAATGATAATGATAATACTGATGAAAATGATGATTTCTTTATATAGCGCTCATATCCGTCACGCTCCGACACTCTTGGCGCTTCAAAATTATCACCCCTGTTAAAGCCGAGCTGCCCAAGTTGCTAGTGCTCAAGCATCTCTGGGACACATTTGAACCTGGATGGAGAGAGGCAAATGTACCTTCTGAACCTTCTGAAGTTACACCGGCAGGGCAGTACACTGCAAAAACGCCAGCGTGCTGCTCTCGTATGGTTTAGAGTGCCGCTCTAAACCTCTCGACTGTTGGTAGATGCTTAACATTTCTATCTAATGAGTTCCAAGACCTAATAGTTCTTGGGAAAAATGTGTAGATTGATGTCTTGCCAAAGGACGTTCGTGTTGGGCAGGGATTCGTAACCCTCAACCTTCTCATTGAAAGTCAAGTGAATGAACCACGATATTGTGACACTTCCACATTAACGTTCACAATCTTTTCTTTCTGTCACCAGGTTGTCATGAGGATAGTGAAGTCGGTCTATAGCGTACCTGGGATCTCGCGAGTCATGTACGACCTCACAGCCAAGCCACCGGGGACGACGGAATGGGAATGACGACAACAACATTGGCTCCTTTCAAGATTGATGAAAAGTCTGGAAAGCAGGAGTGGAAAGGAACGCAAGGTCAGATAGAGTGGAGTGCCTATAAGAACAGGATCATCCTCCTCCTCATTTTAAGTATGTAGCGAGTGAGAAATGGAACCATCAGAGATGAATGAAGTTTGTTTTTTTAAACTGAGAAAGTGCCCTGAAAGACGTACGACGAAATCAACTCAAAGCTAATTTCAATACTCTATTGTATTGCTTATTGAAATCATGTTATGTAATATGTTAATAAAAATCGCACATTTCAAAAGGTGACGCAAAAGGCTATTGAGATATCTTTAGCTTGATTTCTGGAAAGTCTTTGCGATTATGTTGGAGGTCGTTGACTGTATGGCCAGAAATATTGTTGATTGATTTGATTATACAACTTTGTTACAGAAATCATGGAATGTCCTGTTCTTTTTCTCATTTTTAAGAAGTGTAGGAATGAGCCGTTAAATGGTAAAATCTTCAGTGTTTTCAAAATTACAGACTTGTAGGTTCATACGTAGAATCATCCGGATAAGAAATGGAAGGAAATATTAGCTGTTTCAAAGATTACATAAGTCTTGCAAAATGTTTAGTCAGCAATGTTGATAATGAACTTTCCCCAGTATGCATGGCTTTTGCAAAATATGGAATTCAGGATTTATATGCTACAGTGTTGCAGTAGACCGCTTCGGTAATGTATGCAAATTTTATACATACTTTTCAAACAAAGGTTGTTCTTGAAACCTGAAAGCTTGCCGGACATTGCAACAAATAATGTATACAAACTGGATTCCAAGCATTGAGGCTCGTATATAAAAAGCAGGTTAATGGAATAGCTCGTCACTAGGTGCTCAGCGAATATATGTGCATAAATTTGTATACATTACAGAAGATGTGTATTGGCCTAACATGAGGTTTTCGTGGACTTTGCAACATTGCATTCACATATTTGCAGGGATGCCACTTTCAGACAAAAGTAGGAATTCCTACTTTTTCAACATATTTTTAGCCATAAAAAACCACTCTTTATGTACACAAGGGCCCATTCTAGATGATTTTTCCTACTTTTTTATCAATTCTAAGTGGCATCCCGGTATTTGAAAAATTTGCACAAAAGCTGTCCATTCTGCACAAGTATCCCCATGCAACTGAAGTGCTTACCATGATTTGAGTTTGATTATTAAAGGGATACGCCACCAGGCAGCCGTGGGGAAAGTCAGGTTGCATAAGCCCCATTCACTCGTACACAAAGTTTGTGCGTCGAACGCGTCCGTTGGATTACATTTCGACTGCACGAAGCCGACCGAATCTCGCACAAGAGCTCGGGCGGAGCGTGCATGTTGTGCGGCGACCAGTCCAAGGTTTGCGACCCGCGGGGCAATGGTATGATCAGGTAACGATCACGGTGCCCTCTCGCGGCATTAAAACGTCCACAATCTGCTGTTGAGTATCCCTTTAACAGCTTACTGAATTTTGACTTCCACAATCTCTCTTGAAGCAGTATTCTTGGATGGGATAGAATTGATTTTTAACTAATTGATTGATTTTTAATTAAAACCAAAATTTGTGACTTTTTATTAAAATGTTCAGAAAAATGTTCAGTTAAACCTTACAATCGGATAGTTAATGAAGCTGTGGTCAGTTAATTTTACAGTGTTTTATATTTATATATAATTTTTTCTTTATTTTTTTGTTGCTGTTGTTTTTTCATTTGACGATCATTAAAACATACATTGCTAGTTCCCCCTCCTTTTTTGTGAGCAGCATAGTCATTTCTCAAGGCAGGATTGTGCATAGAGATATATGGAAAATTTACATATAAAATCTAAGAATTCAGTCTACTGTATACGCCATAAATTTTCGCGGCCATAAATTTTTGCGATCAAGACTAGCCAGATTATTTCACGAGTGGTTGAAATTTGCGACCGGGAAATTCTCTTATCTAGAACAGCAATGATGATTTACTTTCGCAAAGCTAAGTGGTGAATTTCTGTCAAGGAGACAACAAATTCAACTGACTACTTGTGTTTGCAATATTTTATTGTTAAATTCGCGACCCACTAGCGATTAGTGAAATTCGCAAAAAGAAAACCCCACAAAATATATAGCGTATACACTATATGAAGTAGTTAGAGAATTTATTTTTGGTAAAACTTTTGTAGCATATCGACAGGGTTTGAGAGATTTTTTAATTGGACATAGAGTGTATTGAATAGTGCTTGATTTATTTTTATGATTTGAAGTTCAATTTTTATCCACCCCATTTCTTTAATATTTTGTGTGATTTTGTTAATGGTTTGTGATACATGTAACTAAATTCTCCTTCAGATGATCTTTGAAGGTTTGCATGGTGGAATAGCTAACGTGGAGAAGGTTTACGGTTCACCATGTGTTAGTCCTGATAAGGACTGTTGGGGTATTTTCTGGGCGTTGTGGCGTGCGCCTGTAATCCAGCTACCAGTGGAAGTTATAAACTGATTCAGCGGACCCAGGTTCGAGACGTGAGTCACGTCTTTCGGATGGTGATGTTAAAGGTCGGTCCCAGACGTAAATAATCATATCTGATTGATACACGTCTGTAAAAACCCAATTACACACACACACACACTTTCTCCTTGAAAAGCTGTTGAGAAGAATATATTTTTGTGGTATTTTTTATTTGGTTTTGGCTTGTTGGATTGCACAATGCAAGATCCAATGATCATGCGAAAATCTCATCACATTTATTTAATATATTCTGCTTATTATTCTGCTCTCGATACTACTCTGAAGTGAAAATTAGAAACGGTTTTGGCTGCAAATGAACCTTTTGGATACAGCGCTATATATATATATTTTAACATCCTAATGATGTTTTTTACATATATATTCAATATCACTATGGGTTGATCATCCGTTTGTGTTGTGAAGTGAATTTCAGTTCAGTTAAGCTTGTGTACATTTGAAATAGTACCTCAATTTTTCTGAGGAATAACTTATTGTTTGTGCACAGATCGTGTAATGTAATATGACCCCAGGGTATTGGCCTTCAGAAAGGTACCGGTATTTAAAGTCCATCATTCATAAATAGACAGTAATTTTCTTAAACGAAGACCCGCCTTTGTCATTATGACTGTCGTCATGTACGCACAAGTAACGTCATTGTTTATTTCGTATTTGCTGATTTGTATTTCTTTGGGGAAGGGGCAAGAGTCGCAGGGGTCCATGAGTTTTCTTTACACATTCCCAATTTCGACCATTTATCAGAGCAGTTTGTAGTATACATATGGACATCTCCACAATAAAAGGGAATTGATAGATGACATGAAGTATAATTTCATCTATGAATTCACAATAATTTTTCTTGTATCTGATTGTTAATCAGTTATGTAGCCAGTGTAGGGAAAATGATTGATAAATCCCTCTTTCTTAGTTGATGGATATAAGCATCGCACAATTTTCTCTTAGCAAATTGCCCTTAGAATTTTGGCAATGGACTTCATGCGACAGAATGAACGGGGATCCTGTACACATGCGTGCGTCTCCCCCCCCCCCAATTCACTCCAAGCCCCAAAAATTTCAAAATATTAACGGGCCCATTTCTTCGGAACCCCTGAAATTCCTACTTGGACCCTCATTAATAAAAGTTAGTGTAGCCGGCGACTATTGAGACTCGTTCTTAATCCGTTGTTCATTACCTCTACCATAGTGACAGATATCATGGTCAGTGAGGGCAGTATTTAGGTAGAAACAGCAAGAGCCATCTAGTGCCAAGAGTTTGGCCAACTCAGTTTCAGTTGGGCGCAGCATGGCTTAAATTCCTTTCGTTGCATGCTTGCCCAACAAAGCAACATGCGCCTTAATGTTGCCTACTGGAGCCAAGTTGGCCAAACTCTGTGGATAGATGGCTCTGGGAAACATAGCTAGTAGAGGAGAGATAGTTGTGGTACAGGCACACATGAGTGCTCAAATATTGGGATAGTTCCCTCCCACATACAATCTCTAGATGTGGGAGGTAACTATTTCAAGCTCCACATAATGACTGACCAATCACAACCACCTGTAGATGTGGGAGGTAACTATTTCAAGCTCCACATAATGACTGACCAATCACAAGCAACCTTTGGTGATGAACTATCTCTCTCAGTATGTTGTGGGTAGAAAGTTGTTCTAAAGTGCCTCTATTTGAATAAGGAGAAAACAAGTGTCACTTTTCTTCTGTGTGTCTATTGTAAAGTCGACATCGTTGTGCTTTCCACACTGTGCACGTTTTTTTTCTTCTTAATGTGAATGGACTGTTGTATTATATGAGTATATTATAAATGCTTACGATTATTCATAATAAAATCTTTGTGTTTTGGCAGATGATAGTTTCTTCATTTTCATTGATCTGTGTCAGTTTCAAAATAACTTTAAAAATCCAGAATGATGCAGAGCTAATGGAGGAGATTGACAAAAAAACTACATTTTTTTCATTTGATGGGAAGTGTGGCATCGGATTGGGAGCCCTTTCTCTGCATCTTTTAAAGGCTTGTTCACATATGCCATGATTTTTGAGGGTTTTTTTGTAAAGCATACAGCACTCCATATTTATTTATCTTATAACACACAGCAGTTACAAAAAAAGCCCCTGCCATGCCGGTTTACCGTGACATGTGACATGTGACATGTGAACAAACCTTACTAGGTATTTGACTTTATAGTATAACAAGAAATAGTTTATTCCTGTAATTCTTAGAGAGCAAATGTGCCCAAAATCTCCTCACAAGACAAGAAAATATTGCAAAAATAAATGTGTCCTTTGTCATAGAACTCCTTTACTAATTACATGCAATTGCAGATTTTTTCACTATTGATGACGTTTCTTGTGAATGAAATTGGTTACATGCAGAAAGTAAGTAAAAAATATACTTGTTCATGCATCAATATATATTGCTAATAGCACAGGCTAAAAAAAATTATAGTTGGTTTGCTTTGTCAGAACGACATGGTAACAATATTTTCTTTTAGTGCTACATGCTTCTAATTAGGTTTAATGTCTTTGAAAACAATATACATGGTGAGGAGTTTTGCAGAAATTTTGTTTAATTGCCAATTTTGATAAAAAACAATTGATTTTGAACCTCTCAATGTGTTGCAAATTTAAGGATTTCAAAGTTTATTCCCATTTTTAAAATTCCTGACATCAAACGAACTTGTGCATCTGGTATATTTTTTAGAGGTCTGAATCAAAAGATATTGAGCCAAAAAACAAAGTGTGGTCAATTGTCTTGAAAAGGTTAAGTA
The DNA here is from genome assembly GCA_025617745.1 of Heliocidaris erythrogramma. Lineage (NCBI taxonomy): Eukaryota > Metazoa > Echinodermata > Echinoidea > Camarodonta > Echinometridae > Heliocidaris > Heliocidaris erythrogramma. The sequence goes on along the minus strand of CM046865.1, from coordinate 16,060,368 downwards.
GGATAAAAAAAAAAAGGGTTGATCAGGCTATCAATATGATCATTCTATGCCATCAAATGGATCACGAGTCTCCCACAGATAGACAAAACACACACTACCATATATTGAAAAAGAGAACCGAATCTTCTACACAAAAAACATTTAATCGATGCAATATCATTTTGCAAATTCTGTACATAAAATTCAACAAATGAACATTGTAAGCTTACTATAAGTATTCCAAGATAATATTTCATGTACAAACGAACGATACAAAAAATTCCCTTGCTACTCTATATCCCTCACTTTTAAAGCCATCACCACATAGCAGGCAGGTACTTTAAAGGGATAACAATTATATGCAGCACAAGAACATTTAGAAGTGTCGTAACTCTCCATGATATATATATATATGTCTTATGATGACCAAATTAAATATTTGACTTCATAAACGACACAATATGACTGGTAAATTCTGGGGATGACTACATGTTGTTTGTTTCAGTTATATCTGTAATACTCGAGCCAATTTAGAAAGGGACTGAAAAAAAAGATGGAAATATAATTTGTTTTCCTTAACAAAAGCTTTGGGCCAAGTTGCATAGAAGCATATTTCTGTAATGGAAGCCCCAACTGTAGTGTCTAAACACTAAGTAGAGACTTAATGCAAAACTGAACTTATAAGAATGCGAAAACATGAATATTACATAAAGGTGAAATCAATCAAAATTTTCTACTTAGAGATATACATCCAAACCTACAATGAAAGCACATGTCTATCAAGAGCAATGTTCTTTTTGTTAGTTTCTCTTTAATAGTGAATAAAAGAAAAGGTAGTATAGAAATTTGCTAAAGTTGACCTTTACAAGTTTGGGTTAATGTTTAAAGAGCTCCGCAGCAAACTAACAAAAAATTTTGTTTGGCTTAATAGAAGAAACATACCGGTTATCCATTTGTGAACAACTTTGTAACTTTAGCGCGCACACACAAACAAGCAAAAGATATGACTGCGTCTTCAATATGCCTCCGCTTGTATTCAGATAATTCCTGATCACCTACAAGTATAATATAGTTGATGCGCATTCATCAAATGGTTATTGCGAAATTGTGATTTAAAACACTAAAATCCTATATTACTAATTGACCTCTGACTATAAAGCAATATAATCAGTTGTTCTTGAGACATCGTGGAAATGTAGCCAAAAACTGTATTAATATCATGTAAATTGGCCGCTGAGACCTGCAACCTGTGACCTTTGACCTACTTACCCCCAAATTCTAATCAGTTCATTTTCCTATGGTAGTACAGTTCTTGAGATATTATACATACTAGTACCAAGTTTGAAGTTCTTACCTCAAACAGTTCTTGAGATATCGCAGTAACGAGGCTAAAAACCAGTAATTTCATGTAATTTCATGTAAATTGACCTCTGTGACCTCTGACCTTTGACCTAGTACCAAGTTTGAAGTTCTTACCTCAAACAGTTCTTGAGATATCGCAGTAACGAGGCTAAAAACCAGTAATTTCATGTAATTTCATGTAAATTGACCTCTGTGACCTCTGACCTTTGACCTACTTACCCCAAAATCTAATCAGTTCATCTTTCTATGGGGATACATACTGGTACCAAGTTTGAAGTTCTCACCTCAGATAGTTCTTGAGATATCGCGGTAACGGTGCTAAAAACCAGTAATTTCATATAATTTCATATAATTTCATGTAAATTGACCTCTGTGACCTCTGACCCCAAAATCTAATCAGTTCATCTTCGTATGGGGATACATACTAGTACCAAGTCTGAGGTTCCTACCTCAAATGATTCTTCAGATATCGCGGTAACGAGAAGTGGGAAGGACGGTGGGACGGACGGACGGACGGACAACCCGAAAACATAATGCCTCCGGCACCCACCTTCGGTGGGCGGAGGCATAAAAAATGCTCAATGACAATTTGACAGTTTCCAATATTCAGAATGACCTAAAGCAGAGTGGCCACAGAACTTGTAAGGTAACATGACAATTTATCAGGGCCAGAAAAATACACTCATTTGACAGCATGAAACCCATGAATACCTGTGGGGCTTGACTGGTACACACAATTTCTTTAGGTCACAAACAGAATAATTACTTGCCTATGTCTAGAATAATGGTCTTGAATTGTTCTTTATAGCTTTTCTTGAATAAATAGTTTTCACTGCAAAACAATTTGTGTGGAGCAATCTTGAATTTCAGAGTGATGTTGTAATATTTGAGAAACTAGATGAATATTCGACCGCGCGCGGTCGGAATTTATGCCTCCGCCATCACCAGATTGGAAATGTATGGCATACATGTACACTCTAAAAAGGACTGGTCCAACAAAATGACAAATCTTTTCACTTAAAATGCACAGGAGACAGAAAAATTTATTTCATTTCATTTTCATATAAAACTAGAAATATTTGATAACAAGGCTAAAAACCAGTAATTTCATGTAATTTTATGTAAATTGACCTCTGTGACCTCTGACCTTTGACCTACTTACCCCAAAATCTAATCAGTTCATCTTTATATGGGTATGCATACTGGTACCAAGTTTGAAGTTCTCACCTCAGATAGTTCTTGAGATATCGCGGTAACGGTGGTAAAAACCACTAATTCCATGTAATTTCATGTAAATTGACCTCTGTGACCTTTGAACTTTGACCTACCTACCCCAAAATCTAATCAGTTCATCTTCGTATACGGTAACATACTAGTACCAAGTTTGAAGTTCTTACCTCAGATAGTTCTTGAAATATCGTGGTAACGGTGCTAAAAACCAAGAATTCTTATGTAATTTCATGTAAATTGACCTCTGTGACCTCTGACCTTTGACCTACTTACCCCAAAATCTAATCAGTTCATCTTCGTATGGGGATACATACTGGTACCAAGTTTGAAGTTCTCACCTCCGATAGTTCTTGAGATATCGCGGTAACGGTGCTAAAAACCAGTAATTCCATGTAATTTCATGTAAATTGACCACTGTGACCTCTGACCTTTGACCTACTTACCCCAAAATCTAATCAGTTCATCTTTCTATGGGGATACATACTGGTACCAAGTTTGAAGTTCTCACCTCAGATAGTTCTTGAGATATCGTGGTAACGGTGCTAAAAACCAAGAATTCTTATGTAATTTCATGTAAATTGACCTCTGTGACCTCTGACCTTTGACCTACTTACCCCAAAATCTAATCAGTTCATCTTCGTATGGGGATACATACTAGTACCAAGTTTGAGGTTCCTACCTCAAATGATTCTTCAGATATCGCGGTAACGAGAAGTGGGACGGACGGACGCACGGACGGACGGACGGACAACCCGAAAACATAATGCCTCCGGCACCCACCTTCGGTGGGCGGAGGCATAAAAATGGATGCTTAAAAATGATCAATTATTACTGTTATAATGTATTCTTGTAGTATTCCTTCAGCTTCACCTGTGCTTGGGGCATGACAAGCAAATTTTCCCCCTACTCCTTACATGAATAGTGCAGTGGGTCCTTAACATGCACAGGTGGTGGTTCTTACACACAGGACCTCCATTTAACATCCTATCAGAGGAACAGTGTGTTTTCCAATGTAACCTGTGTGTATGGAACAAGGAAGTCTAGAATAGTGAGCATCTATTCACTGACTAAAACCAAAGCAATATCAAACATTGCTCTTCTTTGTTCGTGGGGGGGGGGGGGGGGGGGGGGAGGGACACTTATCAAAGCTGTACGTGGGCTATAAATTGCTCTGTCAATAGTTCTAAGTAGTTCAGTTCAGTGGAACCTCGTTATAACGAACACTGTCATAAAAAGACTCATTATAACAGCAACAACTTTGACAAAACAGTGTTTCTTCAAAGTTGCCTCTAAAATAAAATACCATTCACACATACAGCTGAAGACTAGCTATGGCCGTACAAATACTACCGGCCGTACAAGCTACTACCGGCAGTACGTTGCATCTATTTGCTTGAGGTGTGGGATGGCTAGTTTAACCTTGTTCCTGTACATCTTGTCCTTGTAGATTGGGTTGTGTTCTAGATAGACTGTTTGCAGGTTGGTGAGGGCCTTCAGCTGGTCAACGTCCTTCCAGTGGTCCACGAGATTGTTGTTGAACTGGGTGAGAGAAATATAAAGAAGAATACAGAGAGAGGAGGAAGCAGGGTGAGGGAATTTTGAGAAATAGGAGAGAGAGAGAGAGAGAGAGAGAGGGGAAGGATGAAGAGAGAGAGGGAGGGATAGAGAGAGGGGAAGGGAGAATGAGGGAAGAATGAAGAGAGGGGGAAGGGAGAGAGAGAAAGAGGGGAAGGATGAAGAGAGAAAGAGGGGAAGGATGAAGAGAGAGAGAGAGAGACAGACAGACACAGACAGATAGAGGGAGATAGAGATAAAAAGAGAGGGTGGGAAGGTGGGAGGGAAAATGGCAAAACCAAATGAATAGGAGAACAAAAAAGCAAGGATGAGAAGATGACAAAACAGAAAAAAAGGAAACCTCTACAGGGTCTTTATATGAGCCAGATTTAAACCCATTAAAAAAACAAACCCTAAATATTATTCATAACTTTTGTACAAAATCTTGATTTATTTTCCTTTTATGAATGACAATTTTTTTATTAAGCCAGGGTAAAACCATGTTTGTTCATATGCTTCTTCTACATGTCAACAAATGGCTGAAATGTACCCAAGGCAGGATAATGAATATCACTACGTAAAGTTGAACTTGGACTCACCCAGAATTCCTCCAGAACAACCAGATGACCAACATTCTGTATCCTTGCAATCTTGTTACCAGCTAGATCTAGCGTTGTGAGTTTAACCTGCATGGGCCAAATGGGAGGAAAAAAGAGTATTATTGTCAACCCTTTCGAGACAATTGACCACATTTTGTGTTTTGGCTCAATAACTTTTGATTCAGATCCCTAAAAAATATACCAGATGCTTCAGTAGAAAAGCAAAAATTTCTGCACACACTGTATCTATTTTTGTTGCATGACCATATTGCGTTTGATGCCAGGAATTTAAAAACAAAAATAATCTAAAAAATCCTTAAATTGGCAACACATTGAGAGGTTCAAAATCATTGTTCTTTTATCAAAATTGGCAAGTTTTTCAACTTTTCGACAAAATTTCGAACCATGTATATTTTGTTCAAAGACATTAAACCTTATTAGAACAATGTAGCACTGAAAGAAAAATATTATTGTAGCCAATTTAAAGAACAAAATGTGATCAATTTAGCCCTTAAATAATTCCTGTCCTGAAAGGGTTAAAGACAACATATAATCGTGGGTTCTCATGGGGAATCACCAAGAGTGGACTTCACTCTTACAACCAACAGGTCTTATGTAATGTCAGACAACTATTTCATTTGCATGAAATGAATAAAATGTGCTTTTCTCTAAAACTAGCTGCTGAGCAGTATCTCTTTTTCATATTCGAGGACATAAAACAACAAAATACATCAAGTACAACATCATCAAAAGTTACTAGGCAAGTCCACAGTGATCTGCTGTCCCATGTTACCAAAATATAGACATAACTCGTATCAAAAGTATCTGGTATGGTCCCAGCTACGGTAGGGCTATAAACATACATGTACATGTAATACTATCATCAGATATTGTTTGATAAAGTTGGATTTGTATGCAGGGTTTGCCCTTGTCTTTTTTTAAGGTGGCCAGCAGGGCCACTTGAGCTTGAGATCCAGGTGGCCAAATGGATTTTCAGGTGATCCGGATGCTACATTTTATTAATTTTTATCTGACACTATATTTTTTTGGTGGCCAGCCGGGCCACTGATCTGAAAGTTTTGGGTGGCCATGGGCATTCGGGCCACCGTTAAAGTCGAGCCCTGGTATGGGACGAAGTACTGTGGATTTGCCCAACTATACTTATCAGAGGTAATGGCATGTACTTACATTGTTTTCTAGATTTTCCATGACTTGCAGTCCATTGTGGCTTATGTAGAGTTCTTCTAGGTTCGTCAATGCATCCAGGCCTTCGAGCTTGGTGATGCGATTACTCTGAAATAAAACAAATTAAAAAGTAGCGTAAAGCACTCAAGCATCTATGGGAGAGACAAACTGCACAAACACACATTTTTCTTATTTCAATAGACACTTGAGTAATCAACAGCACAAAAATACAGTGTTTACTAATATCTACACAGAGATACAATGTAAATCTAATCTTATAGTCACACACTTCTACATTTCCATCCATGTACATGTAAATGTGAAGCTCACCTGTATACTAAGAACTCGCAGCTTTGTGAGCTTGTCTAGGTTCTCCAGCTTTGTGATCTTGTTCTTGCCTACAAACAGACTCTCCAGGTTGACCAAAGTATCTAGATTCTCTAATTTCTGTGTTAAAAATGGAAAAGATAGAGTCATGAATATACATCCAAATAATTTAATCCCTTTTCAGTAATGTGAAAATGGCCAAACAAACAAACTCTCCAGGTTGACCGAAGTATCTAGATTCTTTCATTTCTGTGTTTACAAAAGAAAAGGGAAGGAGTCATAAAATATGCCCAAATAAAATTATTTGAATCCCCTTTTTTACAAATCTAAAAAGGGCAAACTAATTAGGGATAGTCATGGGCAAAAACTCCCCGCCCCTGCCCCCCCCCCCCCAAAGTCGGCCAAACATGCCCCAAAATTTGACACTTCTGGGGAGTTGCCTTTCAGAGATTTTTGAGACTTGTCACCCTCCCCCTCCTTCTTAATAATGAAACTCTAGTGCCCACTCCTTAGGTATTCTAGTTTTTCTCACAAATTATATCAAATTGGATTATTCTAAAAACACCATTTTTAGGTTCTGTAAATCGCTTTTATATTTGCAAGTGAAAAAGAAATAACAAATTTTAAAATTTTAGCAAACGACGTGCTATCCCCGATATACTTTGGAGCTATGAGTTTTCCCTATATGAACAGGGGTCAGTCTCAACTTGAGTACGATGTCTATTGCAGCTCTGTACACAACAATAGGAAATGATAAGTTGGTGACTGATTGAGGAAAATTTACAATGATTTACATCAATCACAGAGTTTCATATGATGAAAAAGTTAGTGACTGATTATTAAAAATTTACAATAATTTGCATCAATCTCAACTTTTCATAAGCTGGGAAAGCCTGAAATGAAAGAGAATGTGTTCTTACTCGTATCCTGTTATCGCCCAGCTCCAACATGTTGAGGTTGGTGAAATGGCTGATGTTTTCTATCTTGGAGATCTTGTTGTTGATGAGGAAGATCCTCTCCACCTCGACCAGTGCTTCCAGGTTCTCAATGGTCCTGATCTTGTTGAAAGACAAATCTAGAATCCTACAGAAGATGGAGGAGAGATGGGTGATCACATTAAAGACATGCAGGCATGATAATACAGAACTATATAAAGAAAAAAGAAACTAGAAATGTGCATTCCTCGTGCCGCGCAATGCGAAATGTATCCCCCGGCGCTGGCAGCGATTTGAAGGAGGGACAAAGACCCTCCCCCATCCCCTCCATCAAACAAAAGGATGGTGTAGAAATTGCCGCCAGTGGCCCGGAATATTGTCAACACCAGGAGCAGCATTACCAAAACGATTTGTGTAGATTAGAGTATAATGCATTTTTATAGAAAATTCGGAAGAAATATGACCTCAGAGCGCACATAAGACATCCACTAAAATATGACCTTTGATCCTATGAAAGACGGAACACTAGAGGCAGCATCACCAAAAACTGTAGAGGTGTAATCTATAATGGACCTACATACAAAATTTGAATGAAATCCGTCAAGAAATGCTGAAGTAAGAGTGCACAAAAGGGACAAATGAGCTTTGACCCTATAAAGGACGGAACAATGAGGGCAGCATCACCAAACAGTAAAGATGTGTAGATTATACCAAGATACATCTCCATACAAAATTTGAAAGAAATCCATCAAGAAATGTGGCCTGCAGAGTGAACTCACGCCATCCCTTGAAGTATGACCTTTGACCCTATAAAAGACGGGACACTGGTGGCAGCATCACCAAAAACTACAGGTTTTTAGATTACACCAAGGGACACCTTCATGCAAAATTTGAACGCAATCCGTCAAGAAATGCAGAAGTAAGAGTGCAAGAAATGGAAAAATGACCTTTGACCCTATAAAGGACGGAACAATGAGGGCAGCATCACCAAAAATTAAATATGTGTAGATTATACCAAGATACATCTCCATACAAAATTTGAATGAAATCCGTCAAGAAATGCAGAAGTAAGAGTGCACAAAAGGGACAAATGAGCTTTGACCCTATAAAGGACGGAACAATGAGGGCAGCATCACCAAACAGTAAAGATGTGTAGATTATACCAAGATACATCTCCATACAAAATTTGAAAGAAATCCATCAAGAAATGTGGCCTGCAGAGTGAACTCACGCCATCCCTTGAAGTATGACCTTTGACCCTATAAAAGACGGGACACTGGTGGCAGCATCACCAAAAACTACAGGTTTTTAGATTACACCAAGGGACACCTTCATGCAAAATTTGAACGAAATCCGTCAAGAAATGCAGAAGTAAGAGTGCAAGAAATGGAAAAATGACCTTTGACCCTATAAAGGACGGAACAATGAGGGCAGCATCACCAAAAATTAAACATGTGTAGATTATACCAAGATACATCTCCATACAAAATTTGAACAAAATCCATTGAGAAATGTGGCCTGCAGAGTGCACTCACGACATGTCCTGAAGTATGACCTTTGACCCTATAAAAGACGGGACACTGGGGGCAGCATCACCAAACACTATAGGTTTTTAAATTACACCAAGAGACACCTTCATGTAAAATTTGAACAAAATCCGTTGAGAAATGTGACCGCCAGAGCGCACACAAGAGTACACACAAGACATCTATCAAAATATGACCTTTGACCCTATAAAAGACGGAACACTGGGGGCAGCATCACCAAAATCTATAGGGTTCCAGATTTTACCAAGAGACACCTTCATACAAAATTTGAACAAAATCCGTTGAGAAATGTGACCGCTAGAGCGCACACAAACTTTCCCAAAAAATATGGCCTTTTACCCTATAAAAGACGGAACACTGGGGGCAGCATCACCAGAAACTATAGGGGTCCAGATTTTACCAAGATACACGTCCATAGGAAGTCTGAAAGAAATTCGTCGAGAAATGTGACCGCTAGAGCGCACACAAGAATGTGACGCGGCGGCGGCGGCGGCGGCGGCGGCGGCGAAACGCTGCTGAATCCAAAGTATCCTCCGGCATACTGCCGGGGGATACAATAAAGAAATAGTTACATGGCAAAAGATTGGCATTTCAATCAAATCATAGAACAGCCAGTATAGAAAAGCCATCATCATAAATTCTGAATCCGAAAGAGGACAGAAAGCTTTCCACATCACTTGCAGCTGTGTTCCAGATTTGTACACACAATAACTGGTAATTTTAACAAATACAGTGTATGCTAATTATGACCCACGATGCATGCAAATATACAACTGTACCTCTTTAAAATAAAAATATGAAAAATAGCTCAAACAGGGCATTATCTTCCTTTAAAGGGATAAGCAACCAGGCGGCTGTGGGGAAAGTCAGGATCGCGTAAGCCCCATTCACTCGTACACAAAGTTTGTGCGTCGAACGCGTCCGTCGGACAACTGGGATTATCTTTCGGACTGCACGAAGCCGACCGAATCTCGCACGAGAGCTCGAGCTCGGGCGAAGCGTGCATGTTTGTGCGGCGACCTGTCTATCCGAGGTTTGCGCCCCGCATGATCAGGTAACGAACACGGTGCCCTCTCGCGGCATAAAAACGTCCACAATCGGCGATTGAGTATCCCTTTAACTTCCTAGGCATACATGCTTCATATCTGGGCCAACTTGGACATGCCCAAATAGTGAGGTCAACTTAGCCAGGAGAGCTTGAACAAATTACAAGTATTTCATATGTATTTTGCATTGAGTACAAGATTCCAAGTATTTTACATGTGTTTTGCACTGAGTACAAGATTCCAAGTATTTTACAGTCATATATTTTGCTTTGAGTACAGGATATTCAATGCTAGTGTAGCACACTTTTTGCTTGCATTAGCCTTTTTGAAAAGCAAAGGATTTTCACATTTTTTACACACTAAATGTTCATATTTTCATTGAAACATCAAGTTTGCCTTGTATAGCACAGACATGACTCACCTCATCTTTACTAGCGTCTCTAGGCCTTCAATCTTTTTCAGCTGGTTATCATACAAGTCGAGGTCAGTCAAGGTGGTCAAAGTCTCCAAATTTTCGACTTTCTTGATTTCATTTTGGCGTAGACACAAAGTCTAGAGGGGATGCAAATGATGATTCATTTGATTACACTTTAACCCTTTCATGACAGGAATTATTTTAGGGCTAAATTGATCACATTTTGTTCTTCAAATTGGCAACAATAATATTTTTCTTTTAATGCTACATGGTTCTAATAAAAGGTAATGTCTTTGAAAACAACATATATGGCTAGGAATTTTGTTGAAAAGGTGAAAAATTGCCAATTTCGATGAAAAACAATGATTTTGAACCTCTCAATGTGTTGCCAATTTAAGAATTTTAAATCTTATTCTTCTTGTTAATATTCCTGGCATCGAATGCAATATGGTCATGCAACAAAATGGACAGTGTGTGCAGAATATTTTGATCTTTATACTCATGCATCTGGCATATTTTTTAGAACTCTGAATCAAAAGTTATTGAGCCAAACCACAAAATATGGTCAGTTGTCTTGAAAGGGTATTAATTTCTTCTTTTTTTTTTGACAAATGGGGCACACTTTTTCTTAACGCAGGAAGATTTTCAGGATATTCACAACAATTCATATAACTTCACAATAACCCAGACATCATAACACCAATCATCTCATCTCCTTGAAAGAATTTATGATAGTCTCAAACCAAGAACAGCAGCAAATAGAATAAAAACTAGAAATGTGCATTCCTCGTGCCGCGCAATGCGAAATGTATCCCCCGGCGCTGGCAGCGATTTGAAGGAGGGACAAAGACCCTCCCCCATCCCCTCCCTCAAACAAAAGGATGGTGTAGAAATTGCCGCCAGTGGCCCGGAATATTGTCAACACCAGGAGCAGCATTACCAAAACGATTTGTGTAGATTAGAGTATAATGCATTTTTATAGAAAATTCGGAAGAAATATGACCTCAGAGCGCACATAAGACATCCACTAAAATATGACCTTTGATCCTATGAAAGACGGAACACTAGAGGCAGCATCACCAAAAACTGTAGAGGTGTAATCTATAATGGACCTACATACAAAATTTGAATGAAATCCGTCAAGAAATGCAGAAGTAAGAGTGCACAAAAGGGACAAATGAGCTTTGACCCTATAAAGGACGGAACAATGAGGGCAGCATCACCAAACAGTAAAGATGTGTAGATTATACCAAGATACATCTCCATACAAAATTTGAAAGAAATCCATCAAGAAATGTGGCCTGCAGAGTGAACTCACGCCATCCCTTGAAGTATGACCTTTGACCCTATAAAAGACGGGACACTGGTGGCAGCATCACCAAAAACTACAGGTTTTTAGATTACACCAAGGGACACCTTCATGCAAAATTTGAACGCAATCCGTCAAGAAATGCAGAAGTAAGAGTGCAAGAAATGGAAAAATGACCTTTGACCCTATAAAGGACGGAACAATGAGGGCAGCATCACCAAAAATTAAATATGTGTAGATTATACCAAGATACATCTCCATACAAAATTTGAATGAAATCCGTCAAGAAATGCAGAAGTAAGAGTGCACAAAAGGGACAAATGAGCTTTGACCCTATAAAGGACGGAACAATGAGGGCAGCATCACCAAACAGTAAAGATGTGTAGATTATACCAAGATACATCTCCATACAAAATTTGAAAGAAATCCATCAAGAAATGTGGCCTGCAGAGTGAACTCACGCCATCCCTTGAAGTATGACCTTTGACCCTATAAAAGACGGGACACTGGTGGCAGCATCACCAAAAACTACAGGTTTTTAGATTACACCAAGGGACACCTTCATGCAAAATTTGAACGAAATCCGTCAAGAAATGCAGAAGTAAGAGTGCAAGAAATGGAAAAATGACCTTTGACCCTATAAAGGACGGAACAATGAGGGCAGCATCACCAAAAATTAAACATGTGTAGATTATACCAAGATACATCTCCATACAAAATTTGAACAAAATCCATTGAGAAATGTGGCCTGCAGAGTGCATTCACGACATGTCCTGAAGTATGACCTTTGACCCTATAAAAGACGGGACACTGGGGGCAGCATCACCAAACACTATAGGTTTTTAAATTACACCAAGAGACACCTTCATGTAAAATTTGAACAAAATCCGTTGAGAAATGTGACCGCCAGAGCGCACACAAGAGTACACACAAGACATCTATCAAAATATGACCTTTGACCCTATAAAAGACGGAACACTGGGGGCAGCATCACCAAAATCTATAGGGTTCCAGATTTTACCAAGAGACACCTTCATACAAAATTTGAACAAAATCCGTTGAGAAATGTGACCGCTAGAGCGCACACAAACTTTCCCAAAAAATATGGCCTTTTACCCTATAAAAGACGGAACACTGGGGGCAGCATCATCAGAAACTATAGGGGTCCAGATTTTACCAAGATACACGTCCATAGGAAGTCTGAAAGAAATTCGTCGAGAAATGTGACCGCTAGAGCGCACACAAGAATGTGACGCGGCGGCGGCGGCGGCGGCGGCGAAACGCTGCTGAATCCAAAGTATCCTCCGGCATACTGCCGGGGGATACAATAAATTGATAATTATCTGATAACCACATTATCATGTGATAAAATATGGAATTTCTGGCACCTGTCCCTATAGTACATTATAACTACGATACAAATATATTCTAGTACACTTAATATCATTTTCATTTACTTTTTTTCATTAAATAACTTTCAACTAATAATTTGTGCTTACCTCAACCTGCCTCAACACTTCAAAACCAACGAGATGAGCCACTCTCTTATGAGTCAGATCCACATCCTGGGGAAAAAAAAAAGATCAAATATTCAAAATTATGAAGCATAAACTGACAGATTTAAAAAAAGAACTTGTGTCGGAATTCTCATGATTACAAAGTGACAAGGATCCTTTGAGCTCACAATGATCTGAAAGTTCAATCTTTTTTCATTCATAGTATTAAAAAGAAAATTTTCAATAAGCATGCTTTGCTAATCAAAAAGAAAATATTAAAAAATTAGATAATAGACATATGTTGCACATGTATTCCATTCTGAATGAATCCACAGTGGCATAGCTTACACGGGGCATGGGGGGCACATGTTCTCCAACTGAATGACAAAAAAAAAGGAAAGAGAGAGAGAAAGGAGGGAATGAGAAAGGGAGTGAGGGAAAAGAGAGAGTAAAGAGGAAAAGATATCTGTGGCCTTGTTAGGGGGGACCAGTCCGAGTACATGTATCCCCCGAACCCGTCACCCATCCCCGAACCCGTCACCCATCCCCCATTTGAATCAATGTTGTGACTGAAATGGATAAAGTGGCAATTTGGGACCTGGGGTATCACTGCTGACAAAAATGACCTTTTTGTACTTTTGTCATTTTTTAGTTGTTTTGAAATTGAAGGTGATCCGACATAAACTGCAGCCGGTACAGCGCTCACAAGAAAGTCTTTACTATTTCTTTAAAAAATATGGTTACCATGGCAACGATGACTGCACCCACACCAAAAACAATAGGCGTCTTCATCTTACCATAATGCACCTCTATGTGAAATTTGAAGGTGATCCGACAAAAACTGCAGCCGGTAGAGCGCTCACAAGAAAATCTTTACCATTTCTTTAAAATATATGGTTACCATGGCAACAATGTCGACTCCGCCCACACCAAAAATAGGCGTCTTTTAGTCTTTTAGTCTTCTAGTATTTTAGTATTTCCTTATTTCCTTCACCTGGTAATAAAGACCAGTGTTCCCTTCTCTCCCCCCCCCCCCCCCCCCCCCCCCCCCATGGCGCCAGTGCCCCCTTTCTGGTTTTGTTTTGCCTTTCCCAATGGTTTATTTTACCTTTAACACATAATGGTACCATCACATTAAAAAAAAATGACAAAATTCTCAGAGCTTGTATTACATCAAAACATCACATGCATAGATATGTCATAAAAAACATATAGACATATTTATTACCCTTGTCCCTACTCTTGTCCGCAAGAATTTTCCCTTGGCACTTCTTTTCTTCTGAAGTCCCCCATTCTTTTTCAATTAGCACCAAGTGTCTTAATTGCACTGGCGAGTACTTACATAAGCATTTGGGTCTAGAGCAATTGGTTCTGGTTCTACAGGCTCTATCATCTGCACTCCTGGCCCTCCCTCATCTTCATCCTCTGATTCATCAGTCAGTGGGGTTTCTAAAAGTGAGAAATTCCAAAACAACATAATTAGGAGTATTTCAAAGATCAAGAAGATATGATAAATCAATAGTACATTATCAACTTACATTCTAAAATGTGTACGACCGTACCAAAGTCAGCATTAAAAAGTAGGGGATTTTTTTTGTAGTAAAAAGTCCATGATTTACCTTTGAATCAAAATCTCCTTGCAATGCTGTAACTACAGGTATTTTCCTAAGAAGCATTCTTGTAATGTTAAAAATCCATCCATTAATAGAATAGCGCGGTTATAGATAGAGGACAGTGTTTTAAAATCTATATTTTCCTTGTTTTCATATCAAATGGAGGCAAATTGTGTAAAAATATACTACCCGGTACTCATTTTCTGCTAAATACATGTAAGGGGATATTTTGAAAACCTAGAACAGTCATGCGTTATACCTCTACTACAGAGTGTGAGCACCCTGGGTTCTAAAGAAGCAAGACATTCAACAACAACAACAAAAAAGAGATGAGTAATACCTGAAAAGTGTGTACATGTGCAGTCAAATTGGGAAAATATTGAAATGCCTACAGTGTTTGCATATCTCTCTGATTTCAAAAGAACAGGAAACACATCAAGTTTAACAAATATCCATTCACAATAGAAAGAAACTTTGTCTTTGTATAAAACACAATTGATTGTTTTTTTAAATACAACAACAAAAAAAAAAACACTTTTTAAAATTTGTTGGAAATAAACTCATAGACACTTTTCACCAGCCCTGCAGCCCCCTCAGATTTCAGCCTAAATGCATCATCTTCCAAAATTTGGAAATGTGTTCGAAACAAAGGATTTATGAACATTAATGCTGCGGTGAAGGACCTGTTGGTCGCGGGAGTTATCAGGAAAGTGTTATTTCAGGGCATTTCCATGTCCTGCTAACCCGTGCGCAATTAGAATGCTGGGGAAAAACGCCTGGCTTCGTGATGTAAAAGGCGTATAGATTTAGCCAATTATTTTTTTTTTTTTACACTCTTGAAGCTAATCCTGGCTACACACGTACACACAGGGTTGTATATAGCTCATATAGCTTCATGGTTTTACGGACAAAATAATTAAAAACGTCTAGAACTAGACTAGTGCTGACCCCTCGCCGACTCAGCTGCTCAAGAGAATTAGAGGTCATGGTTTGTCATGATAATGACAATTCTTACAGCAACATGCAGAAGGTAAGCTGAATCCTATCCCCGCTGCCGAATTTTTGTAGATAAGTGGGAATGGGTGATTATGACGCGTAGTATTTCTGTGTTGACAAGTTCTGATACAGGCCATAGTAGCAAGCCGTGTACAGCTCCGTAGGCCAGTACTAGCTATACGAGCTCCTTGGCTTATCAATCTGGTACATGGATACAGAGCTGTACACGGGGTCCTATTATGGCGCCTGTCGGAAAGTGTCAACACAAAAATCCTATGCATCATAATCACCCATTCCCACGCACGGTGAATCTTGCAAACCACCCTAGTCTAGTTCTAGCCGTTTTTAATTATTTTGTCCGTAAAACCATGAAGCTATATGACCTATACAAACCCGAAGTTGTGGGGAGAGTGAACCTTGCAAACTACCCTCGATATTTGCTGTGGTGGTTCTGGTCATATTGCAATTATAAAGTCAATATTTTATTGATAATATGAACACTTTTCTACAAAAATTCGGCAGCAGGGATAGGATTCAGCTTACCTTCCGCATGTTGCAGTAAGAATTGTCATTATCATGACAAGCGATGACCTCTAATTCTCTCGAGCAGCTGAGTCATGTGTGTGTATGTGTGTGTAATTGGGTTTTTACAGACGTGTATCAATCAGATATGATTATTGCATTGACGTCATGATGTCAATGCTCTGTTATCGTTCATGTTCTGCATTCTTATTGCATTGACGTCGTGACGTCAACGCTCTGTTATCGTTCGTGTTCTGCATTCTTATTCTTCTTTTTCTTATTCCTGAGACCCTATTCGTTTTGCACGGGGTGTTTGTGAGCTCTGTCTAGGTCCTTTCCCCTTGTCCATTTCATTTCAAATTTCGTATGCATGTTCTTTGGCATCCCTTCTAGGTCACTGAACTCTTTGTTTTCCGAAATCATTCATGCATGACCGTCCAGGCGCCATTTTGTCCGTTTTGGGGCCATTTTCATGCCTTTTGTTCTCCTTGCCTATCTCAGCTATCCTACATCCTACAGACTTCTAACAAATTCATGTAGATAGTCCAAGAGTTGCTCTTTACATTCTAATAAAAAAATTAACACAAAAAATGCCATCTTCACACTGTAAATTTAAGTCCAAAATCCGCCATATTGAAAAACGCTCAATTTCTTGAAATTGTCACTCCCGAATAATAAAAATTCCAATAACTTTGTCATATCAATTGATTTCTGTCTCAAACCTTTACCATGTCTTGGTCCTGACGTTGCACACATACCTGCCAAATGTCATGCATTTCTGACTACGCATTATATAAACAGCACCCTCTAAAATTTTCAAAACGGCTCTCTTCATGTGGCCGTATCTCTGTCATGTCTGGGTAAACCCGTACCCTTTTTTGGATTTAGATACTTCAAGATATACCCTTTTCAGCCAAATAAAAAAATATATACCTCATCACTGACCGACTTTGAGAAAATTGCACTTGAAAATCACAATATTTGCATAAATGCCGAAATAAAGACAACTTGCTCTAACTTTGTGAACGTTCAACGTACGTCTTTGAAATTTGGTGGGTATGTGTATTTGTGTATTTGACAACTGTAAGCCAACTTTGGTCGAAATCGATGACGTCATTGCGAAGATATTACGCAAAAACCTTAATTTACTATGCATTACATAATATTGCATAATATGCTTATTTCAAATGGCGCGCTAGTCGCAGTTGGCTCACAATGACCGCAATGAAATTCCCTCGTCAGGGATGCAAAAAAAGATATATGGTCTCACAGAATATTTTCAGTAAATCGCGATTGAAGTCAGGTCCGTATATACGGATCCTGCACATGTATTACACGTATTGTCTATGGGGCAAATCTGTTTCCCAACTTTGGCCCCCTGAACGATTTTTATTTTTCTTGAAATTTGGCAGGTACATGCCTCGAGGCAAAATGAAGAGACTCTCGAAGCAGGATTTTCAAAATATATCAAGCACTTTGTTTTAAACGCTATTTTATACCCTGCACAGTATTGTCTATGGGGAAAATCGGTTTCCCAACTTTGACCCCCTGAACGAGCTTTATTTTTCTTGAAATTCGGCAGGTACATGCTTCGAGGCAAAATGAAGAAACTCTCGAAGCTGGATTTTCAAAATCTATCAAGTGCTTCGTTTTAAACGCTATGTAGTGACAGGTACTTAACAGAGTCTGCAAATACAGACTAGCACGTAGACCCAAATATAGAATGACCTTCAACCCATGAGTCCATGACTCATGCCAGCTCAGTTCTACTTGTCTATCTCCACTATTCTAGATGCTACAGACTTCAAACAAATTGCTATAGGTAGTTTAAGGGATGCTTTATTTTACTGTTCAAGGATATACAAAATACAGACGTCAATGCATGCACATCGTTCTGATACGATTGCAGTTCTAGTTTACGTCTGGGACCGACCTTTAACGTCACCATCCGAAAGACGTGACTCAGTCTCGAACCTGGGTCCGCTGAATCAGTTTATAACTTCCACTGGTAGCTGGATTACAGGCGCACGCCACAACGCCCAGCGAGGGGTCAGCACTAGTCTAGTTCTAGACGTTTTTAATTATTTTGTCCGTAAAACCATGAAGCTATATGAGCTATACAAGCCCTGTGTGTACGTGTGTGCGCACCATAGTTCGCACTGCGCACCCAGCGTAGAACGCGTTACGGTGTGAAGTCCACCGATTCACTCTCCCCACAACTTCGGGTTTGTATAGCTCATATAGCTTCATGGTTTTACGGACAAAATAATTAAAAACGTCTAGAACTAGACTAGGGTGGTTTGCAAGATTCACCGACGTGGGAATGGGTGATTATGATGCATAGGATTTTTGTGTTGACACTTTCCGACAGGCGCCATAATAGGACCCCGTGTACAGCTCCGTAGGCATGTACCAGATTGATAAGCCAAGGAGCTCGTATGATGGGGTGACCATATTTCACGCACATTTTCATTTTCTCGGAGATTCCAAGACAATTAGATGACTGAATAGCATGTTCTATACCTCAAAAGAATGAGAATTTCCTATGTAATCATATTTTACGATTTTGAAAGTGGACTACACATCAAAATTCAATATAATTTCGATAATTTCGCAAAGCTTACCGAACCTGACGTCTCTTTCAATGTGTGACCTTACTTCACGCAGCATATTTGCTGCCCTCTTGTGGTCGGTATCTTGTGTCATTTAAAGAATATGCTTGCCCAATATCATGGTTTTTTTTTCTTTCATATATATTGGTTACTGTGTTAATATCGGTTTCTCTTCCATTTTCTCTCACTTTCATAACAGTTATCATTATTTTCTTTCCCTCTCTCATGTCTCTCTTCGAAATAAGGTCACACCCACACCACCATACAGCTAGGCCAGTACCACAGACTGATAAGCCAAGGAGCTCGTACAGCTACGTTTAACTAGAGTCTAGAGATGGTTAGCTTTGTCAGTGCAACCACACCACGAATAGTGGTCATATTGACCACTACGAATACAATATGCAAAAATAGTTCGTATTTTCTGTCGCGTGTAGTAAAGGTATGGGGGGAAAAATAAAATAAATATTTAAAATACCTTACTTTCAAATTCCGCCCTTAAAAATCTCACTCCTACCTCAAATGGCCGTTAGGAAGAACTTTTGATATTTTCAGCAAAATCCAAAGTCAAAATCTTGTCCAAAACCGGAGAAATCCCCGCCGATTTGTTTCGCGATCGCGTGTTGTTTACATACTGCCGATGTCTTAGACTAAAATCGGCCAATAAAATTTTTGTCCACGAAGAAACTCGGGATCGCAAGCGCACATCGATCTTTACGATCGCGCACACAGAAAATCGGGACTTTTCCGTGTAGGCCTATGCCACAGGGACCGAATTTTTAAGGACAAAACGCTTTTGGGGAGATGTCAGCGCCCGCGGCGACCAGGAAATGTACACATTGACTCCGATAGCTCGTTTCGCGAGAATCAACAGTAAATTACGAATTTGATTTTTGGAAATATCTTTTCCAACATCGGTGAGTTGAATTTATTGTATTTCTTGGATATTTTGTTGTCGGTTTTTGTAAATTAAATGCCGATTTTGAGTGAATGTTTGTGACTTTTGTGCAGTGGTGTTTTAAAAAGTTGAGGTGTATGACTGCCTACATTATACACACGAAGTATAGGAATGTAGCTATGAGTGAGTGCAACAAGGGATCCCGAGTTGCAAGCTGCGCCTCCGGCCTCCCCTCCCCTCCCCCCGGCGAAACTCACACAGACTTGACCGAGTGATGAGATCGAGTGGCTAGTCAAGTCAAAATGAAAAGCTTTTAAATTCATCTGAAAATAACCAAAATTATATAAATTTACACATATTCATAATCATAACAAGCATATCTACAGTACGATAGCTTCATCTTTAAATCACATCAACACAAATAAGGAAATTTACCATTCTTTTCCTCTGCCATTCTCGGGTATTCGTGCGCACTGGCCACTTCTTCTTCTTCTTCTTTCGTTGTATGGTATCGGCAATCAGTCAAATTTGACTATTGTTGCCAATGACATTATACATGTCATTCAAATTCAGTATTTCTGACTCCTTCTCTCTTTTAATTTACATTTAGAATCAAGCAAACTTTTAATACTGTATATACATCTGTATAATCTTGATATAGTCCCCACCATACCCTAACCCTAACCCTAACCCTAATCCTAAACCCTACCCTAATCCTAATCCTAAACCCTAACCCTAACCCTAAAACCTAACCCTAATCCTAAACCCTAACCCTAATCCTAATCCTAAAAAAACTTAGATTTTTTTGAAGCGGGGACTATTTCACGATAATGCCTATACATTTGTATTTAAAACCACATGCTTCAGCTCAGTTCCAACTATAGCGCTTGCCCAGCCCTTTCATAGATGCAATCGTACCGATACGGAGCGGTATACTTAGCGCCGTTTTTTCGGACATGCCTAGGTAACTCATGCATAGACATAGGGGCGCTGTTGTAGCTTTGCTTACTGATGATGGGTTGAACATGTATTCTGGATAATTATCAATTAATGAGATGAAAACACTTGTGGGCTAAGTTAGTAGAAATGGGGGCTTCTAAATACACATAATGGTGTGCATCATTTATACATTAAGACATAACTTTTATAATATACACAAAGGAATACATTTAGCATTGAAACTCAGACCTACATAAAATACAAAATACTAGTATCCCTCACTATGAACAAGACGACAAAAGAGAGCGGACAAAATACACAGCCCCCCACCGCACCCCCCGGCGCACCCCCACAACCGCTCCGGCAGACAAAAGAACACCCCCTCACCGCCATCATGCAAAATAAGCAGAACAGGTGAAAATGCATGTGGCTCTTGTTCCACATAAAAAATTATATTCACATTACGGCAACGAAGGGACTCCCCCGTCCACCAGAGAAAATGCGGGAGGCACAATAAGGAGCCGTATACCCCGTCCGCTTCCTTGCCTGCCATGTTCATGTAGTGCCTAGTTCTTCTTTACTGAGAAAGGAGGGTTAAAGCCTACCTTCCCCGAAAAACGCTTCGTTCGCAGAACGAAACGTGTAATAGCCCTTTGTATTTGGGGGTCACTACTTTTCAAATACTCAGTTATTTTTCTTTCATTGGTTTCATTCAGTCCAGACAGGAGCATCGCTCTCTCGATAATATATTTTGAGCAATCTATAAGGTAATGGCCGACAATTTCAACCTGTTGACATCTGTCACAGAAACCAGTTGGATGAATACCTAGTCTATGGTTGAGACCTTAGACCTATCACTCCAACTCGAAGACGATGGAGTATAATTTCTTGTTGTCTACCTAGGTTACAAGTGTAAGTGGATGTAATTGATGACTGCAGCTCTTTTAAACTGGAATTTGATTGATTCCATCTTTCTTGCCAGAGTACTTTGGAACTCTGAACTATAAGTTGTTTTATTTCTGAAAGTGTTATTTTGTTATATATTTCAATATTTTTGGATACTGCAGTTTTTGCGCACGAGTCTATACTATTTCATTGCCCGTGATTCCGCAGTGTCCTGGGATCCATTCCAAATATATATCTATTCCTTTGTACTTAAGCCTCGTAGTAATCGTTAGAATTTCATTAATAATTGGTTCATTATTTTGGTTTTGTATGGATAAAAGGGCACTAAGTGAATCACTAAATATAACAACACCCGTGTAAATGTCCATATTTTCTACCCATTCGAGGGCTAGCAGAATAGCAGCTCTTCTTCTTCTTCTTTCGTATCGGCAATCAGTCAAATTTGATTGTTGCCAATAAGCCAGTTCGGGGTTAGCGCATGGTACAAATGACCCCAAATATCCACAGATATTTTAGACATGGAGGGTCCCTTTATGCATGTGCACTTCAGAAACTTGATAACTCTGGGAGTGATAGAGGTGCCTCATGAACTTGAGCTTTTGTTTCCCCCTTTAAAAAGAATACTTCCACCTGGATATCATGGAATGCACCATTAGTGCATAATTGAATAATGATTACATGACATTCATGAGCACATATCGAATATTAGTGTCAGTGGGTTTTAGAATTTGGTACAGATGACCTTTATCTGCTCATGCTCAGATTGCATCTCCGAAGTGGCTTATAAGGGTGTCGCCAATTAGGGTGTCGCCAAAAGTCTAATCGAATTTTTTTTTCCTCAAAAGAAAATCTAGGCACAAAAGCGTTTTTTTAATAATTTGGGAATACGTAAAGGTATTAAAGGCCCAAACGCAATATCATGTGTCATGTCAGGGGCGTATCCAGGATGTCCTAATAGGGGGGGGGGGGGGCGCCAGGAATTATTGATCGCCGTCATGGGGGAGGGGTCTTTGGAAAATTTTTGCTTCTGAAGAACGGCTGAGATGCAAAATAGTGCTATATGCAGAGCTGCCAACCTGTCACTTTCAAAAAACACATTATTCAGCTAGAAAAAAACATATTTTTAGTTGAAAAAACATATTTTGCCGGTTTTATATGTTTTTCGCTATTTTCCTTAAAAATGCTAATGCGGCTACTGTACATTTCTTTAATAAGAACGCCTTCAGTTGCATAAAGTCGTTTCATGTGAATGCATTAAAAAATAAAAAATAGTGGTCAAAATTGTGCCCCGCAGAGTTTGCAACAGGCACTGAACTCGTCTCGTCTCGAAGCAGCTCCATTTTGCTGAGCTGCATACTCGGGTTTGAATGTTTGCTTCCTTCAGCTCAAAAAAATCCTGAAAACCCAAGCCGGAGGTACAGGGGCCCGCTCAGGGCCCCTGATGGGGTCGAGGGGCAAATCGGATTTGCCCCTCGACCCCATCAGGGGCCCTGAAAAAGAGGATTATCCTCTTTTGAGGGTTCAGGGAGCGAAGCCCCCTGAAGCTGGTACGTTTTCTTGTTCTTTAGAGGGCTAAATTCATTAATCTACAGTACATTATAAAGAAATATTGACATGATTAACTTAATATTTTAGCCAATTGATCTGCTTTTTACCACACAACATGCAAATTCACCATACCCAGTTGCCTAGTAAGATCTAAACTCAAAACCAGGAACTAAATTTTTTTCGATGGAAAATTACTTTATCTTCATTCTATAACATTCCAGGAATTCCCTGATCGTATGTAGTTAACCACAGCTAAATTCAAACACCCCAACATAAAGTTAAAGAGTAGCCCGCCCCCCCCCCCCCCCCCACACTCGGAGGTCGAAGGGACCGCATGCGTGTTCCCAAAATCTCCGGTAAAGGGGTATTTTTGGGGCGACACAATCCGGCCCGTGAATTGTAAAAAAAGGGGGTGTTTTTTATCTTTCACTCTCTCTCTCTCTCTTCGACACCTGAGAAATTAAAAAAAAGGGGGGTTATGAAATATCTTGAAAAATCGATCAAATCCCAGGATCAAATTCCTGAAATTCCTGCTAGTTTTGATAGCTCATTCAGCCAGGATTATTTCATTTTGAAAAGTAGAAACACTGGCCCCCATCTCTTCCAAGGTATTGTAATGACAGCTTACTTGGGAGGGGGTTGGTGTCTGTCCTGAGATATGGGGTTGGAATGAGAGCTCACCTGGGATAGGGGGTACATTGAGCAGTGTTCTGAATTTACGGGGGTCTCCAAAGTAGGAAAAGCCCGCGCAGAGCCCGCGACAGGGGGGTTCAGAAATTTTGGCAGCCCTGAGATAGGGGGTGCTTTCAAAGGGAGGGAACAAGCATACGCGTACCCTAAATAATACTGAGTGGGGGGGGGGGGGGCCGGGAAGAGTAGAAAACAAGCCACGAAAGCCTGGTCATGAAGAACGATTCACGATATGCACGCACTGTACCCACCAAACTACCAATTATCTAGGCCGCTGGTGCTGGAAGACTTGGCACCTTTATCCTTGTACCTTGATCATAGTCTCTTGAAAAATTCCCTGCTGGAATTCACTTTCCAGCAGGGATTTTTTCAAGAGAATATTTCAACAAATTAGACATTATCTCTCACTTGAATCATGAAAAATAGCGATGATATTCCATTTGGACTCATTTGCAAAATTTAGAATCAGTTCTCAGAGGACAAATGCCGGTTATTAGGGGCTGTGATTTCCTTATCTCGCGATAGCACAATCGTGCACTGCCATCATGCATAACATGGATTCACTGCACAGTACGTTATCTTGTCAATGTACTTTGTTTGTTCTCACACCCATGCTTCGTATACACTGTACATGTTAGCACAAACAGTGCACATAGACAAGATAAGGTAGTTGTACGGTATCTACGTAGTGTAAGTTCGAACAACCATACTCGGAATTTTCAAAAAACGGATTTTCGCACAGAAAAACGTACGGACGTATTTTACTCCAAAAAAAGTATTAATACGTTCTATATAATACAGTTCTATATATGTGACCAATTTTGAAGCCTATTTAATGAACAATATTTTCAATTGGTATGAGGATTTTTTTTTTTTTTGGCTATTTTTTTTTTTTTTTACGACGGCCAATAGGGGGGGCGCGCGCCTGTTGCGCCCCCCCCCTGGATACGCCACTGCATGTTGTATAAAAAAAAGATATTGGAAGTATATTATTTTAATACACGTATTCTTGAGCTGCGTACTGTACTAGCGCGGTACTTCTCGTAACTCAAAATGAAGTCCTTCATAAAGGTAATATAAAAACTCGCTCGACATTTCTTATTCTTAGCTAATTAGTGCATCAGAGAGAGGAGATGTTCAGCTTTATCGTAGTATAGGTCGGTACTCGGAGCAAGTTGTTTAGATCTTATTGTTTTAAAAGTATCCCTTTTCCTTTCTAATAAGTGCCATTTCCCCTTCTGATAAGTGTCTTTTTTCTTCTTCTGAAAAGTGCCCCTTTTCAAATCAGATAATTGCCACCTTATCTCTCTAATATAGGTTTTCCCGGTCAATTTCGCAGATTTGTCATTCAATTTGATAAGGGAGTCATTCAAATTCGCGAAAAAGATCTGTGCCATGAAATTTATCATTCAAATTTATTTTGAGGTCATTCAAATTCGCACTTCGGTCAAGACATTTAGCGTTTACATCATTCAAATTCAAATATGCGTGGAGAGCATTCAAATTCGCTACCTCGCTTGGAAGCGTCTTTTCGAGCATTCAAATTCGCACGTGGGCATTCGAATTCGTAATGAGTTCATTCAATTTAGCATGTATTTAGCGTTTGTGTGTTTTTGTTCATCTATAAATAAAGAGATACATTGCCCAACATGACATAGGCCTACTATACAAAGGAAACATTATATATAACATAATTCATGATAACTACATGTACGTTATGAATAACATTTTTCAGAGTATACATTGACAGCCAACACAGTGACACACTCACTATATAGATAGACATGAAAAAGAATAAAAATCATTCAAGAAAATCTGCAATTCTGCAGGCACTATAAACGTTAGAAATGAAGAACAAAAATTCCTAGAACTAAATTTCAAAATGATGATAAATCAGAAGAAAATAAAATAAAAATAATAAATCAGAAGAAAAATAAAAGAATGTTATTGATTATAGAAAAACACACCCATGTGTGCAGAAAACTCATAAGGAAAGAATGAAAATACCAAATAATTATCAACTGACAAAATTTACTGGAACTACATTTGATTTTGAATGCTCAACGTGTTAAGTTGAATGATCCGAAATGAAATTGAATGCTGGAATAACAGTATTGCGCAATTCCCTTGCCATTCTTTGCTAAATTGAATGAACGTTTTGCGAACTAGGTGCGTTTAGTGCGAGTTTGATTGACAAAAACTTAGATTCAAATGACATAAATACAAATTCGAATGATATGAAAATGAATTTGAATTACAAATCGGCTGTGCGCGACCTAAATCCTTGAAATTGAATGCACGCAAAATGAAATTGACTGACGATCTTACGAAATTGACCGGGAAAACCTATAATAAAATAAGTACCCTTTTCTTCTCCTGATAAATGCCCTTTTCGAATCTACAAATTGCCCTTCTTTCTGTTTAACAATATATGCCCCTTTCTCCTTTGATCAGTGCATTTTTATTTCTGATAGGTGCCCATTTCCCCTTCTAATAAGTGCTCAATAATGTCCCCCTTCTGATATGTGCCCCTTCTTTACTTGTGATAAGTGTCCCATCTTTATTTTTGATAAGTGCCCCCTTTACTTCTGATAAGTGCCCATTTTACTATCTAATATGTGCTATTTTCCTCTTCTCATAAGTGCACCTTTTCACCTCTGATAAGAGCCCTTTCCTCTTCTTATAAGTGTCCCTTAATTTCCACCTCTGATAAGAGCCCTTTCCTCTTCTTATAAGTGTCCCTTTTTACCTATATTTCCAATTGTTTTTTTTTACTCCAACTACAAAATGAACGTTGAGGAGGCTTATATACGGTTCACCATGTGGTTAGTTCTGAAAAGGACTGTTGTGTTTATAAATAGAAGAAGAAAGTGGAGAAAGTTGAGATGAAAAGAAATGGAAAGGCGAACTAAAATGTAAGAGAATGTAAAAGTAATCTTTCTTTAAAGTGTGAAGTCCTGAAAAGGACCACTCTAGCCTCATCCTTCTCACCTGGTTAAAGTTTTTTTCACGACTAACCACATGGTGAACCCACTGGCGTAGACGGGGGGGGGGGGGGGGAACGGGGGCCATGCCCCCCCCCCCTATTCAGCCACTAAAAAAAAAAAAAAAAAAGCGAGAGCGAGAGCGAAAAAGCGGGGGAAGTGAGAGGGAAAGGGCTAAAAAAGGGCTACAAGCCGTTATCTGGCTCTCAAATTTGCTAAAACGTCAAAGTTTTCGCGCTTTGCGCGGGAAGGGAGGAAATTACTCTCCTCTCCCTGCACCCACTCCTGTTTACCATGGGTGTCGATCCCGGGGGGGATGGGGGTATATATCCCAAAATAAAATTGAGGTGGGGGGGGGGGGGGGGTTGGCCTGTATTAGTACCCCCCCCAAATATTTTTGGATTATGATAAATGAACTTAAAACTTATAATGATTATCCAAACTCATGATGTTTGATCTTGAAATACAATTACATTCTTTAATGATTAGAAGTAAGGAAATAAGAAATGCCATGATTTCAATGCGAAAATATCGAAGAAAATTCGTTTGCTCGCATTGTTATTCTCAATTAAGGGTTAAGGGGTTCCGTCCATTGGCGTAGATCCGTGCAGTTCTTCTTTTCATTAAAAACCATTTTGGGATGCTCTAAAATGCAAGATTTTTGAGACTTTTGAGAAATTACCAAGCGGTCTCTTCGCTCAGTGGTGTATCTAGGGGGCAGGGGGCACGTGCCGCGTGCAGCACTTGGAGGGGGCGTAAAAAACGCAAAGAAGAGAAAGAAAAATAGGGGGGAATTAATAAAAATCATAATCTTTACGGATCACCGCCCCAAATCCGCAGGGTAAATGCACTAGAAATCTAGTTTTTGAAGGCTTGAAATGCGAAAATTTTCCAAAGCTTGGCCGCTCTCTCGCATAATTATATTCTATCAGGATCTCGTAATTTCGCTCCCCCAGTATATATTTCTTAAACAGCTTAAAGGGTTCAAAAACCTTGAAAAATAAAGATGTAATTGCTTTGCTCGCTATTATTATGTAAGTTTCATATAACTCCTGCTAAATATTTCGTTCCCAATATAGAATAAAGTGTATAAAACAGCATTTGCAAAGGCTCAGCTTTTGAAAGAAATCTCAACTTCAGGTCGCCTCGCTGAATTTCTCGACTCTTTCTCAAGCCTATAGGGTTTTTGTTAGTTCTCCTCCGGATTGTAGAAGTGAGTGAATAGAAAACCGTTTATCAATGTATAAAATTCGAGCTTCTCTACCGCTCAACTGCGGTGGTCAAATGCAAAATATCCTTGGTAAAATGCACAAGAAAATGCGTGTTTTAGTGTTAAAATTGAACAAATTGTGCATCGCTTTGCTTCCTCGCTTGTACAATAACGTAGATAAGTTTGGGCACTCGGGGGGGGGGGGGGGGGGACGCCTAACTTCATTGTTTGTCCCGGGTGCCATAATAAATCCCTAGATACGCCACTGGCTTCGCTCACTCGCATGTGAAATGTTGCGTCCAAATAACTGAAAAGCAGGCAGGGCGTCGAACTATAACTTTCCGCCTAAAAAAATATGTTTGCTACAAGCCGTTATCTTTCTCTCAAATTTGCTAAAACGTCAGAGCTTTCGCGCTTCGCGCGGGAAGGGGGAAACTCTCCCTCCCTGCACCAACCACTGTTACATACAGTGCAGTATTGGGTCCAAATAACTGAAAAGCGGCCAAGGCGTCGAACTAACTTTTCGCCGGAAAAAAAGTGCCTCGCGCCGTTATCTTTCTCTCAGATTTGCTGTAAAACGTAAGAGCTTTCCCTGCACCCACCCCTGTTACATACAGCGTAGTATTACGTCCAAATAACTGATAAGCAGGCAGGGCGTCGAATTATAACTTTCCGCCTTAACAAAATTGTTTGCTACGAGTCGTTATCTTTCTCTCAAATTTGCTAAAACGTCAGAGCTTTCGCGCTTCGCGCGGGAAGGGGGAAACTCTCCCTCCCTGCACCAACCCCTGTTACATACAGCGCAGTATTGCGTCCAAATAACTGTTACATACAGTGCAGTATTGCCTCCAAATAACTGTTACATATAGTGCAGTTATAATTGCGTCCAAAATAACTGAAAAGCAGCCAGGGCGTCGAACTAACATTCCGCCTAAAAAAAGGGTGCTAAAATGTCAGAGCTTTCGCGCTTCGCGCGGGAAGGGGGAAACTCCCCCCTCCCTGCACCCACCCCTGTAACATACAGTGTAGTATTGCTTCCAAATAACTGAAAAGCAGCCAGGGCGTCGAACTAGCTTTCCGCCTTTAAAAAAAGTGCTACGAGCCGTTATCTTCCTCCCAGATTTGCAGCTCCCTGCACCCAACCCCTGGGGAGCACACTTTGCGTGCTCATCACCAATTTCGCACTCTTCGCGTGCCCCACAACCACCCCCTAAAATGAAATGCTGGTTATGCGGTTGGATCCTTCACGTCTGCCCCCCCCCCCCTATTGAAAAATCCTGGCTACGCCTGTGCAGACAAATATATAGTTCCGCATAACGACCTATATCAGTCATGAATGAATTGCAAGATATCTTGCTGAATCCTTTACTTAATAATAAAGATCTATTCTTGATGGGTGATTATAATATAGATTTATTACTATGTGATGTGAATAATCAATGTAATGACTTCCTGAACTTGATGGAGGCCTCCTCTCTGATGCCCTGGATAACTAAACCCATGCACTAGGATAACTGAAAATTCCTCTACTCTTATTGATAATATTTTTAGTAACTTACAACCTTTCCCTGCTGCAGGTATAATTATTTCTGATTTGTCAGACCATTTCCCTGTCTATGCAAAAGTGCCTCTCAAGAAGCATTACTTTATTAATCCAGAATGTAATAAGCTTGTTCGGAAAAGCAGCCTGGAAAATATTGCTAAACTTAGAGAAGCCTTAATTGAAACTGATCGGAGTCAACTTTTATCTGATGAGAATGTTGAAAGTGCTTTTGATAATTTCTGGGATAAGTTTTTGTTGTTGTACAATGAATGTATACACTTGTGTCAAAGTAGAGGTAAAAATCGTAGGTGCCATGGATCACTAACTCACTATTGAGGTCAATTAATAAAACAAAAATTATATTATAAATATAAAATATCAGGATCGCAATCTACGTACAGGAAGTATGCTGATTATAGAAATATTTTGACTATCCTCCGCACAGCAAAGAAGAAATATTATTCCGACCAGTTTCACTCAACTGTGAATAATATTAGAGACATGGTCTAAGTTATTATAAATGTCTTCAAACCCACTCAGAGAAAATCAGATATACATGACATTAGAATCAATGATGAACTGAATGAAAATAAAAATGTCATTGTTGAGAATTTTAATGATTATTTTTGTAATTATTGGTCCCAACCTGTCAAGAGCAGTGCGTCACTGCGAGAAAATGTTTACTGATTATTTACGGGAACCAAACCCGAGTAGTTTATTTTTATTCCCAACAAATGAAGAAGAACTTTTTAATGTCGTGAATTCCCTTTAAAAAAAGGAAAAGTCCAGGATATGATGGTATTTCAAACGATTTGATACATAATGTTATACTAGGGATTGTACAACCTCTTGTACATATTTTTAATTTATCAATGATTAATGGTATTGTTCCCGTGAATATGAAGATAGCAAAGGTGGTACCTATAATATTTTTAAGAAGGGTGTCCCACAATTTTTGACTAATTATCGCCCAATTTCTCTTTTATCAGGACGGTGAATTTTTTAAATTCCAATTCCAATTTGGTTTTCGTGAAAAGCACACAACAACTCATGCTATATTACACTTTATTGACAAAATTTCCACCCCATTGGACAACCGCATGCACAAAGTTGGTATTTTCTGGATTACTCCAAGGCATTCGACACTGTTGATCATATATTATTACAAAAGTTATTTCATTACGGAGTCAGAGGAAAAACCTTGGAATGGTTCACAAGCTATTTAGCTAACATGAGGCAGTTTGTCTCGCTGAATGATACAAAGTCAAATGAAAAACTATTTTTGATCCAAAAGAGAGTTATAAGAAAAATTTGTAACGCACATTTTCGTGCTCACACTAATGCTCTCTTTCATCAACATAAAATTCTAACAGTGGAAGATATTTGTTTTATGCAGTTAGGGTCTCTAATGTATGATTTTAATGAAGGTGACCTCCCACTAGCACTAGCCAAATAGTGAAATTCATAGATATGCCACGAGACAGGCTTCAGAATTGCACTTATACCCCGTGCAAGGACACAATTTACTCTCAATACACTGGACCCAGGTTTTGGAACTCGCTTGATCCAAGCATTAAACATGCTTTGAGTAAATCTGCTTTTAAACGAAGTCTTAAGTTAATCTTTTGAGGAATTATTGCATGTGTTGATTCGTGATGTCTTTAAATTGTTGATTGTTGGTGTTAGTAACTGGTAGTAATTCCTGTATGATACATTACAAATGCATATATACCTTCATTTTAAGAAAAGGTATTAATGTCTTTTATTCTTGAAAGCCAGCTGTCTTCTTGTCACGTTTTTTGTCTTGTGTCTGTGTATGTTTTTGGGGGCATCTCGTTTTTCCGAAGGTTCGTTTTTCCGAAGGTTCGTATTTCCGAAGGTTCGTATTTCCGAAAATGAAAAAGGGTTCGTATTTCCGAAAATGAAAAAGGGTTCGTATTTCCGAAAATGAAATAAGGTTCGTATTTCCGAAAATGAAATAGGGTTCGTATTTCCGAAAATGAAAAAGGGTTCGTATTTCCGAAAATGAAAAAGGGTTCGTATTTCCGAAAATGAAATAGGGTTCGTATTTCCGAAAATGAAATAGGGTTCGTATTTCCGAAAAATGAAATAGGGTTCATAATTCCTGGTAAAAAAAGGCGAATTCATCAGGAGCAGAGGTGTAGCAACGGGGGGGGGGGGGGGGGGGGGAGGGCACGCCCCTCCTCGAAATGGGCGAAAAAATAAGAAAAAAAGAAAGAAAATGGAATAGGAAAGAAGACGGTTGGACCCCTTCCGGCAACCCCCCCCCCCCCAACCCTCTGCCACCAGCGGCGTCTTAGATTAGCTTTAAGATTATTCCAAAAGACTTGTGCCTCCAATGGTGCCAGTGCTCCCACAATGGCTAGACTCTAGCTACGCCACTGTTAAAGGGAAAATTTAGGGTAACGATAGGATATTATGGTTTTAATTGCCATCTTCAAAAAGCGGATCTCTTTTCGACGAAAAGCACCTCCCCCACCCCCGCAATGAATAAAAAAATGAAATGGAGACACAAAACTGGGAAGGTTTATAAAAGAGGAGAGGAGAAGAGAAAAATAAGAGGACGAGATTAGAAAAATCGAATAAGTGTTTATGTGTGTGTGTGTGTGTGCGTTTGTTTAGCATTATGTCCGAGGACATTTTCGGACAGAGAACAAAAAAAAAATCATGACAACAATGGTCCTCGGAAGGCGGACAATAGTCCTCGAACGTCGAACAATGAATTTATGCCTTATTCCGTCGACTGTCCGAGGACGAGTAACAATAGAGGAACAATAGTTGTCCTCGGAAGTAAAGCCATGTAAACGTGTGTGTGTGTGCGTGTGTGAGGGTGTGTGTGTGCGTGTGTGGAGGTGTCGTAGTCGAACGGTTTACAGCGCTTGACTGGAAACGCGAAGGTTGTGGGTTTGATCCCTGTTACGGCACCTATGGCCTTTTTGTTGTAAAAAATATAGCAACTTTCCTTTTTTTTAATTTACGAGCGCGCGAAGCTAGCGACCAAAAATAATTGTGCCTTTCCGTTGTGAAAAATCATAAAAATAACGTATTTCGGCATATAATGACTGGAATATGAGGATATTCGGGCACCTCACTCCCTGAATATGAGGTGTGAGTTGCCGCCAGGATTCCTCTAGTAAATGCCCATCGCTTGCCCGGCACCACCCAACGCGGCAAGCATCTTGTTGGTCAGCGGGAAACCGAACCCTGCCCCATCATAATTCGTTTCGCATCGATGCTGGACCGGGACCAAGTTCTTCGTGCGTATGAGTTTCAGCCCCGCCGAAAGCAGACGGACCCAGCTGAGAGAGCGAACTGGAACCCGGCGTATGCCCGCGTGTCTATCCGCACCGATCTACCACAGAAGCTTAAACGGGAAAGGGGACGACTCGCTACAATCGCATACAAGCTCCGTCGCGAAGAAAAAGTGTCGACAAGGATAAAACTGATCGGGTCGAAAATAATCTTGCAAACACGTAAAAGCGGCCGTGATGGATCTCCGAGTACCCCTTGGACCACCTGGGCAGAATAGCGCAAACAAGATACTCAACAGGCAAGTGTCAATTCGTCGTATAATTTTGACATAAGAGAAAACCATTTATTTAATTTAAACATGAATTTCATTCAAAATATATATGGATCAAATGACTCACTGTCAATTTTGCATTTATTCCTCATATTTATTAATATGTCTCCATATATATTATTCTGTGTTTTAAACTTTAAGTTAAAATGTTATATATTGCACAAACAATAATTATAAATGCAATATGCATTTGATTGATTAGTTTAGATTATTCACTAATTTCGTGTTTACAAGTCATAAAAACCATAACCATGAAGCCAAGAAGATGAATAGTAAGAGTAGGAAGAGAAGAGGAGGGAGGAGATGTAAAAGAAGATGAAGAAGCTTGAGCCTTCTGGTTGAAAATGCCCTCACAAAAATGATTTATTTTAGTTATATACTACTAATTAGTATCTGTACTAATTCTGCAATACTTCAATTTTGCTGAAATTTTTCTAATGAGGTACAATACACATTTATAATAAGAATTTAAACAGTTGCACATAGTTTTATTGCTTTGTATATTTACATCCATAGAACATGTTGGTGCTTTGTAAAAGGTGTCATTGATGATTTTATATTAATTTACCTCAATTAAGTCAATTATTAATATTATCTCTGATACTTGTTATGGTACCCAGCTGTTTTTTTTTTTTTTTTTTTCTCATTATAACAAAACGAGTTTACACGGAACCTTCTGGTACTTAAAATGAATTTAAGCGTGATTATACTTCTGAAAAGCAAATAATATGACACTTTACCAGTGCCATTATAAAATATAATACATCTATGTAGGCGAATTTCTGTCCTCCTTGGTAATTGTTCAACTTGTCGTTGATGTTGATATCATCTAGCTGTTATATACACCTTGCTGTTCGGGCGTTCGTTTTCAAAATATATCTTACATGTATGTTTGTATGTGTAGAAAAAGACGTATATGCTAATAATATTACCCATCATCAAAATGTTTGTTTTGCTTAATGATATATTCAATGTAGACCGTATATCCCAACTTTTCAGAGCATTGTATATAACAATCCTCCACCCCCCCCCCCCGCACTCTCGTCTCTTTATTTAGATTTTATATATACTGCCTAGGACTTATACAGGTTTAACTTGGGTCAATTTCACAATGTACTTGTCTTTTCCTCTTGAGCAGCCTCCCTATAATTTTCTGTACAGAAAGGGGTTATCTATGCATACATTCTTTTTCTTTATCTTGCTTTTCGTGCCCTACAATGCTCATAAGCAATTCAAAATACACTAACTCAGTCTCTTGTTGATGTACGTTAAATGCAAAAATTCTTAACATTGTTAATGTTGAAGTCCCAAAAAACTTCATTATTATTAAGCCATTCTATGTCGTTGTTCTCCACTGTGTATCACTTTAATCAGTAAGACGTTCTATTGTAGGCAACACAATGGGCCTACGCTGAATTGATTTTGCATCATTGTGATGCACTCACTTATGTTAAAGCCCCTTGAATACCTGGAATGTTTTTCTTTATTTTTATCTCCCAAGTATTGCCCACACAATCCCCACCTGGTCTTATCGGTTTTCACAACTTTCGTAACCATCCGCAATACAAGTGGGGTTCATTTATTGAGCCACACTCTCTTATTGTTAAGGTATACATTCTTCACAATAATGTATATACTTTGTGGTTTATTCATTAAAATTAACACCATTATTGTTTCTTATTCAAAAAAAATAACACTCTAAATATCCCTATATAAAACTTTATCTTCCTTAATCTAGTAAACAATCTCGGGCGTATCAATGTAAATTGTTGATTAGATAATGAATAGTCTAATCTGTTAGTTTTTTGGTTTAATTGATACTGTAACTTTCCCGCCACTTTTTCGTTAAAAAGAATTTATAACGATGCCCGTTTTCCCTATTGTGTTAGTCAATACTCGCATTCCTGATCATATTGTGTAAAGTCTGTCGAACTCAAATTAAATGCTTCTCCCTTCATTGTTCCTTTTTTGGGTTTATAAAGATTTTGTCGTCCCAGATATAAAAGCCTTCAGACAGGATGAGGTAAGGTGCTATGTAAATTGATTCACCTGTACAACCGATTGTGTTAACTCATTACATGCATGCTTATTTTCCCCATAACCCTTCCTGAATTGTCTTCATTTTATTTTGTGTTACTTGGATTAATCCCAAGTTGGCCAACTGGTATTGTTCAAACTTGGGTATGTGTATAATTTTGTACATTCCTACCCTTTCTCATAAAGATTGAACGCTTTCGTTAAAGTGTGCGGCAATGCGCCTTTTGTCGCGTGGTCGTTGGTTGCCGGTCTCTTCTTTTGAGCCTTTTCGTTAACCCGCGATCGCGCGGCAGACATCGTGGCGTCCGGCTGTCTTAGTTGGGCTTTACGTGTTGGTGTTGCTGTCATTCCTCCCCTCTCTCTTCCTTGTAATCATTGCATGTGCCATGTCTGTTCATGTGATATGCTCTTCTTTATTCCAAACTATTACAGTTGAATTTTATATATGTTCATATATTTGCATGCCATTTCCCCCCATGATTTTCTTTATATACGTGCCTGTATTTGGCCTCATGCTCTGCATGTTCATGTGCATGCTTTTTTCCCAAATCATTTTTGTTTTAATTCACAAATGCAGTTCAATTTTTCCTCCGTTCATTGCTTATATATAATTTTCCCAATTGTTTTTATTTTTATGAACCAATTGTCTTTATGCTTAACTGCTTATGTTATTATCCTCATACAAGCGTATTTCAATCCATATTTTTTAAGCTGGAGCACCGCGTGAAATGCTTCTAGAGATATATTTTGATTTAATATTTTCGTTCTCGTTCGTTGCTGTCTTACATATGAATGTATACTATGTTTGTTCTGTGTTGTCCTTGTATTTGTGTCTCTGCCTGCCAACTTTCCATTTTCCCTCCCTCAGATGCTTGCTAAGATGCTGCCTAACCAATGCTGGATTATTCCATGCATTTCACAAAATATTAATGTTTTTATGCTCCTTCTGTTTTGATAGTTTTTCTAAATGGCTAATATAAACGCAGCATTCAGTTCTTTAAATGATGATGAATTTTTTGATGTACTAAGACGTCCTTTATCTAATACAGAATCAAGTTACCAAAGTATTTCTTCAGCTTCATATGAAAATAATATCGCACAAAATTTTAACCTATCATCTGAGGATTTGAATTATGATCATGATTCAAATCAATACTCTCTTCCCGTTCCCTCTTCGAAATATATAACCCAATCTCAATTAAAGGACGTTGTTAAAAATTTTTCTAAAGAAACATTTTCTTTATTGCATATCAATATTAGAAGCATAAGTAAACATTTTGATGACCTTCAGATTCTGTTAGACAACCAAAGTAAGCATTCTTTTTCAGTAATAGGCTTAACCGAAACATGGCTTACTTCAGACACAAACTTACCTTATGCAATTGATGGATATGATTTCATTATGAATAATAGATCAAAAAAGTTGGGTGGAGGCGTAGCGCTATACCTTTCCAGTTGTTTTGAATTTACTGTTCTAAACGAACTAAATTATATGAATGAATTTATTGAGTCATTATTCATTGAAATCTCTATTCCTCGTAGCAAAAATATAATAGTTGGAATTATTTATAGACCCCCAAATACACATTTTAATGATTTTTTGCCCTGTTTAACAACCATGCTAAGTAATACTCATTTTATTAATAAAGATGTATTTGTAATGGGCGATTTTAACATCAACCTACTAAAGCATGCTAGTGATAATTCTTCACATGAATTTCTGGAATTACTTTTCTCAGCCTCATTCTTGCCCCTAATTTCCAAGCCTACTCGTGTTAGCAATCACTCAGCCACTCTCCTTGACAATATTCTGTGTAATTTCTTACCTCCTCCAGAATCTTTAATAATTCTTTCAGATATTACTGACCATTATCCGATTTTATCATGCTTTAATCTTCAACATTCTTTGAATAAATTATATCCCTTTCCAGCTAGACGCAGAGCCACACCAGAAAAATTAGCTAGTCTAGGTGCCAGTTTAGATAGAGTCGATTGGTCAAGTGTTTATAACACTGACGATGTAGATATATCCTTTGATAATTTCTTAAATATATTAAAAAAACACCTCGATGATCATATTCCCAAAAAGAATGATAATCGAGTAAATTATAAAACATCCCCTAGACTTCCTTGGATTACGAAATCCCTTTTGCGCTCGATCAATAGAAAAAATCGTTTGTATTATAAATTCAAAATGAAAAAATCTGAATATTCAAAAATCAAGTATAATTCTTATAAAAATATATTAACTAAAGTCTTGCGTGCAGAAAAAAAGAATTATTATGCGATTCAATTTGAACAATATAAACATGACATGAAAAACACATGGAAGGTTATTAAACAGGCCATGAATATATCAAATAAGAAATCAAATATCACTAAAATAAGACATAATAATCAAAATATTGAAGATCCTAAAGAAATAGCAAATGTTTTTAATTCATACTTCTCAACCATAGGGGAAAATTTGGCTAAAAAAATACCCCAATCCAATAAGCATTTTTCAAGGTATTTGGGGCAACCCAATGTAAATTCCATATTTTTCTCCCCCACTACTAAATATGAAGTAACAGATATTGTTTCTTCTTTGAATAATAAACAAAGTGCAGGTCATGATGATATTAGTAATTTCATTTTAAAAGGCATTATATCCTCTATTATTGACCCCCTTACTCACATATTTAATAGATCTATTTTAAGTGGTATTTTCCCAAAGCAGATGAAAATTGCAAAAGTTATTCCTTTGTTCAAAAAAGGAGATGATCTTGATGCTGGTAATTACCGTCCCATTTCATTACTCTCTTCTCTATCTAAGATTCTAGAAAGATTAATTTTTATTAGAACAACTAACTTTCTTAAAGCCCATGATATATTTACAAACTCCCAATTTGGATTTAGGCAAAAACATAGCACCATTCACGCTCTCTTAAACTTTTTGGATAAAGTAGCTCATTCTATAGATGATCATTCTCATTTAATTGGTATTTTCCTGGACTTCTCCAAGGCTTTCGACACTATCAATCATGACATTTTACTTTACAAACTTTCTCACTATGGTATACGTGGAATTGCCTTGGAGTGGTTCAGGAATTACTTACAAAATAGAAAGCAGTACGTTTATTTGAACAATCACATTTCTAATTTGAAAGACATTAATTGTGGGGTCCCACAAGGTAGTATATTAGGGCCTCTTTTATTTATTGTTTACATTAACGACTTTTACAGATCATCTGACATCCTTTCGTTCATTCTCTTTGCAGATGATTCTAATGTATTCTTTGCTCACAATAATCCTCACACCCTAGTACAGATTATCAATATAGAATTGCAAAAATTAACACAATGGATAAGAGCCAATAAATTATCTCTTAATTTACAAAAAACCAAATACATGATTTTTAGTAATACCATTGAAACTTTACCGTCTGACATTATCTTTGATGACTCACCATTAGAATGCGTTTCTCAAATTAAATTTTTAGGAGTCACGGTAGATAACAAACTTTCATGGAAACCCCACGTTTTTAATGTGTGTAAAACATTATCTCGTAATATTGGTATAATAAATAAGCTAAAGCATTACTTCCCTTCTAACACATTATTCATGTTATACTCCTCTTTGATCTTGCCTTACCTTGATTATGGAATATTAGCATGGGGCAATACCCATAATTCTTTATTAGACAAAATTTTGATATTGCAAAAGAAAACGCTCCGCATTATTTGTAATGCACCAGCTCGTTGTCATACTGATCCACTGTTTCTTGAACATAAGATTCTGAAAATAAAAGATTTATATTTGTTTCAATTAGGTCAATTCATGTATAAGTATAACAACAACTCATTGCCTCGCATTTTTGACTCCATGTTTCCAAAAAATCAATCTTTCCATAACTACCCGACGAGGCAATCTAATGAATTTCACTTGCCCTTATTAAGAACACTCTTAGCTCAAAATACATTTTTATATACAGGTCCAAGATTTTGGAATTCCCTTGTAAATGAGATTAAAGATGCCCGTTCATTACCGTCCTTTAAAAACAAGCTGAAATCTATGCTACAAAAATCGTAATAGATAAACACTAGTTATTGGTTCAAACTAAAATTCGTATATTTATTTTCTTGTTAGCTTTTATAGTTCATACTTATACAGAAAGAGATGTCGTAATTTTGTCCAGCACAGATTGGACCTTCTATATAATCGTATATGTATATATTTATTTATATTTTCTGCAAACTATGTACTCAACATGCATGCTTAGTCTCGCATCCCTCTCCCCTATTTCTATCGATTTGTGAAGGCAGTTCGTCGTGTAGTTTTGTCTACGCTCATGTGTTGTGTTGTCTTGTGTGTAATGTTTTTTTTTTTTGTGTTTTTTTTTTTTTCTTTCTTTGTTCCTTATTTTCCAACAGTAATTTCATACGATTCTTGTTTTCTTGATTTTTCGCTTATTTTTCACGGCTCCGATTATCTTTTAGTTTTTCCCAAAGATCTGATTATGATACATTTATTTTGCAATGAGGGATCCACATTCTACAAGCTACTGCTTTTTAGTGGATCCCTCCATTCTTCACGTGATATAATTGTTATTGTTAAGATTTGACATGTATAATATATTGCTTTATATTTATGTGTTACGATGTCATATTTATTTGTTTTTTGCCTTTTCAAAGTTTGTATTCATTTGTATTATGTTGAAGAATGAAATAAAATGAATTGAATTGAATTGAATTGAAATATCTGCACTTTCAAAATCCGGGGGAGGGGGGGGGGGGGGTTGGCTGCAGCAGCCCCCTTCTCGTACGCCTATGCCTAGGCCTATGTTAAGTACACAGTTGCGATTGATTTTAACTTGCGATTGTTTCAAATAAATCGCTTCAACTCCTTATAAGGCGGGGCACTGGTTGATAAAAGCCATTAATTTAGGTCAGAATGTTTTCTTCTCCATGTGTAATTCCTTATTTCTATTTTTTACGATGAGGATGTGTTTGTTAGTGTTTTGTAATTCGTTATGCTTGTAAAAGTTATTTCAAACTTCAGGTCAGCGGTTGTAACTGTTAAAAACGCAGACTGTGCAGTAAAATGAAGCAACTTATTAGAATCTGTACAAATTTATTATGCTGTAAGCAGCTGTATAAAATGAAAGATTTTCATCCATGTTTAGAAATGATGGTATTTTGGCAAAGTTAAAGAACATGTTCAATGATTTTAATCTATTTATGCGGCATAGATAGTTAGGATTATTCCCTGTATGATAATTATTTTAGCCCGACTGAAAGAAAACTTAACATTTTGATCCACTATTCTTCAAATTTGGTTGTATGTTGCTTTTAATCATTATCATTATATTCAATTAGCGATTGCACCTGACCTATATACTTACACATAATATGCCAGTATAAAGAATTATTTTTATTCTTCAGATGCGGTGTGCTACATAGCAGTGGCTTTAACATTTTTGTTATTACCCACTTGTTATCTCTTTCTTTTCTTGAATTTGGTTTTCTTAAGAACTAGCTGCTGCACGGCTTTTGTAAAGTTCTGTTGGAATTGTAAAGTGTTTGAAAACTATCTGCGTCATAGATCATTTCAGATATGCGGCAAACAAAATGTTGTATAGTTGTGTAAGCAAGGTCATTACTTACAGCATACTATGCTGCATTTCATTCATTTACCTCTACAATTTAAGATTTTAATCTGTTTTAAGAAATGTTAATACTTTTGCAAGGTTATAAAACATGCTCAATGATTTCAGTCTGCCCTGCTGCATAAATTGTTTGAGATATTTTGCATTATAGTTTGGTTTTACTTTTGTTTCCTTTTATGATAATCATATCAGCCTGATGATAAGACTCCTTCTTTAACTTGTTACGATCCATCTTTCTTCGGCTTTGGTTGTTTATGGTATCTATTCATTTATTTATTATTATTACTAGTATTATTTGTATTATTATTATTGTTATTATAATTATCATTATTATCATTATTAGTAGTAGTATTATCTGTTTTATCATTTTTATTATTATTATTACTAATATTATCAGTATTATAATTTTTATTATTGATAACATTATTGTTGTTGTTGTTATTATTGTTATTATTATTATTACAATTGTTATTATGAAGTGGACTACCCAGAATTACGATGATGATGTCATTTTGGATGGAGTTATGCGACCAGACTTAGATATTGCACCGGTTACTCTACTATTGCTTCTTTTATTTCCCTTGTCATAATCGTATAATTGGCCTATAGCCTATACGTACACTGCAAAAACCAGGGTGTTAATTTAACACCATCTCGGTATCCATATTGGGCTACACCAGATAAGTGTCAAAACAACACCAGTTAGTGTTAAAACAACACCAGTTTGATATTGGTCTACACCAGATAAGTGTCAAAACAACACCAGTTAGTGTTAAAACAACGCCAGTTTGATTCGAAACTGGTGTTGTTTTAACACTTATCTGGTGTAGCCCAATATAGATACCGAGATGGTGTTAAATTAACACCCTGGTTTTTGCAGTGTATCAATAATATGCTTGTTATAATATGTTGTGCTACTTGCCAGGCTATTTATTAAACATAGCAGTGACTCCTTTATGAACTCTCTGTAATATTATGTTGTTGTTTTTATTGCTGTTATTGTTTTGGGGACTCATCTACAGAGCCATATTACAGACTTCGGCCAACTCGGTTTATTTGGGCACAACATGGCGTATATTCCTTTGTTTAGTGCTTGCCTAACAAAGCAACAAGCGCCATATTGCTACCTACATGGAGCCGAGTTGGCCAAACTCTGTAATAGATGGCTCTGAGGGCTAGGGATGCAGGACGCCCCCACCTTATTTTTAGTATACACTTTTCATAGTATTTTTTAAATCACAATTTATGTTGAATTTTGACGAAGTACTTACATCTTAAAGATAATAAAGTGTCAATGTTTGGCTCGCTGGAATCCAGCAGCGTGGTGCCCGAACATCCTTTTATTTTGGGAAGCGAGATGGTCGGCTATCCTTATCTGTGGGCGGGAAGGTACTCAAAATGTTATCGTTGTTTGGATTATCTGGTAACAAAATCATTATTCTATAGACAATATCTCTTTTTTTTACTTGCTCACTAGCGCGTAAGATTTAGAAACGGAATAGTTTGGGACAGGGAACGCCCTTCATTAGGGCGAGTGAAGTGCCCAAATATTCCATATTCGGGAGCAGTTAAGTAATATTATTCATGGCTCATTATTACATGTTCTATATTTGTCTTTTGATGGCGAAATTGCATTTCCATTACAATAAAAAAAGGGTTTTATGTTTTTTTTCTAACTCGCTTCGCTCGCTTGCAAATTGTAGAAACGGGGAATATGATATTCTGCCAAGAGGCATCAGCTCCCCCTTTCAGAAACATTACGTGGCCATTTTCTGCTTGTAAAGATCTACTTGGAACTTTGGTGTGTCTCATTTTCCAAAACGGTATATACATTATATAAATAACTTCAAGCCAATTTCGTTGTAGCAAATTTAATCCGGAATCCGATCATTCACTTTCTTCAATACATCAGTATGTATTTTAATCACCGAAGTAATATCATTTTATGAGAAATGAAACATGTATTCCTGAGGCGCTCGCTCTCTACGCTCGCTCACAAATATTGGTTATTATAATAGGAACAATGATAATAATGATAATAATATTAATAATAATAACAATAATGATGATAATAATAATATTTATAATAATAATAATAATCATAATAATAATAATGATAATATTGATAGGAATTACGATAATATAATGGCTATTTCTCTGGATTTTATTATAATTGTTATCATCATTGTTATGATTATTGAGTACGAAATGAATATCTTTACACTTGGCCGTCTTTCCCCTCCTCCCTATCCGAAATACGGATTGACGCCATATTTTCTGAATTTATAACCTATTTTCATTTTCGGAAATACGAACCTTTTTTCATTTTCGGAAATACGAACCCTTTTTCATTTTCGGAAATACGAACCCTATTTCATTTTCGGAAATACGAACCCTTTTTCATTTTCGGAAATACGAACCCTTTTTCATTTTCGGAAATACGAACCTGATTTCATTTTCGGAAATACGAACCTTCGGAATTATGAACCCTATTTCATTTTCGGAAAAAAGAACCTTCGGAAAAACGAACCTTCGGAAAAACGAACCTTCGGAGTAACGAACCTTCGGAAAAACGAACCTTCGGAGTAACGAACCTTCGGAAATACGAACCTTCGGAAAAACGACATGTAACCTGTTTTTTGTCGTCTGATGTAACCCTTTGTTATATCTTAATCTTTCCTTCCCCCTTTCATTCCTATCCTTGTGATGTAAAAAATCTCCCTTACCCCCATTGTATATAGTCACCCTTGTTTATCCTTTTTCGTATTGTGTATTCCTTTTACTACCATTTTTTGTTTTCTTCAATCTTCTTATAATAATATCCTATAATATAATAGATTTCGGGCTCTTTTTTTTTATTCAAATAGGCTCCTCCCCTGGCCCTTTCGGTCCCCGCCTTTTGGTACCCACGGGTGGGGAAGGGTTCTTAGGGTGGTGGGAGGCACTTCTTGAGGGCTGACGTCCCGTCCATATTTCATAAATTCATTTTTAAACATTGAATTTCCGCAGGGAGTAGGCCTAATAATTCCACCAACCCATGATGAAGCGAGTTTGTAGCTTCAGGCCCAGCCAACCCATATACCTTTCCCTGTGAAGGGGAGCTATGCCAAAGAACAGCATGGTCATATATCCGCATGGCTTCAGTGTATAGTACAGTACACACGTGTTAGATCGTTCGCACGTACGTGTACAGGTCATCATACAGGTATAGAGTTACATCATTTGAAGCTTCATGGTCACACACACAGTTTAGTGTGTATGTTTCACGA
This sequence comes from Heliocidaris erythrogramma, assembly GCA_025617745.1. NCBI lineage: Eukaryota > Metazoa > Echinodermata > Echinoidea > Camarodonta > Echinometridae > Heliocidaris > Heliocidaris erythrogramma. The sequence goes on along the minus strand of CM046865.1, from coordinate 16,016,368 downwards.
CGTTCGCTACCGGTAATTTGACACTTTATCAGAAAATTCCTTCGAAAATCGCCCTGGGGGTGATGGGATGACAATGTAATGGGGGGGGGGGGGGGGGGTAGTAGGGGGAAGTCAATCCGTCGGTCCTCCCAAGTCCCATATAAGGGGCCATAATCCCCTGAAAATAAAATGACAAATTCATTTTTTCTCATTATTGCATCCTTTACAGGGGACGTACCGCTAATTATGGATGTTACTCATAGTACATGTATTAATAAACCACAGAAACATGGCAAGATCAAATCGCTCCCCGCTCTAGGTCTATGCATGGATATTCTACTCGAACATTATTATATCCATAAATCATCAATTTTCATCAATTTTCTTCAGAACTCATGCAAGCCTTGGATAAATAAGACATATTCACATGATCAGGGGCGGATCCAGAATTTAGTATAAGGCGGGGAAAACAAGTGCAGGTTTGTCAACTTTTGGAAAAGGCAGACCTGGGGGGGGGGGGGGGGTGGCGAGAATTTTTTTTTCGTCAGACCTAGAAAATTCGCTCAGGAGGGGGTGGTTATGGGGGTCCCTCCATAATTCTCTGACAAGCAAAAAAAAGGAGGTTTCATTCTAAAGGGGGCGGGGGCACAATCAACAAAAGGGCGGATCGTCTATGGTCAAAATGCATACTTTCCTGCCATTGAACGGGGAGGGGGGGGGGGGTGGGGATGGCACGGGCCAGAAGCACCCCCCCCCCCCGGGTCCGCCAATGGACATGTAAATACTTCTTGGTAAAAATAACTTTACCCGACTTTTTTATTTATTCACTTGATTATTGTTACAAATATACAATACGGTGATTAATCATAAACACAGCTAGCGCCCGTGGATGTCCTCGGGCTGCTTCTGCTAGTAATATAATAATATCTTATAATATAATACACTAAGGATTTGGGGCTCTTTTTTTGGTTCAAATAGGCTCCTCCCCTGGCCCTTTCGGTCCCCGCCTTTTGGTACCCACGGGTGGGGAAGGGTTCTTAGGGTGGTGGGAGGCACTTCTTGAGGGCTGACGTCCCGTCCATATTTCATAAATTCATTTTTAAACATTGAATTTCCGCAGGGAGTAGGCCTAATAATTCCACCAACCCATGAGGCGGGTTTGTACCTTCAGGCCCAGCCAACCCGTATACCTTTCCCTATGAAGGGGAGCTATGCCAAAGAACAGCATGGCCATATATCCGCATGGCTTCAGTGTACAGTACAGTATTATACACACGTGTTAGATCGTTCGCACGTACGTGTACAGGTCATCATACAGGTATAGAGTTACATCATTTGAAGCTTCATGGTCACACACACTGTGTATGTTTCACGACGTTCGCTACCGGTAATTTGACACTTTATCAGAAAAAAGAAAAAAATTCCTTCGAAAATATTTCCATAATGATTATGAATACGTATAATGATATTAATCCCTTCTCCCCTCGCCCTGGGGGTGATGGGATGACAATGGAATGGGGGAGGGGGGGGGGGGGGGGGGGGTAGTAGGGGGAAGTCAATCCGTCGGTCCTCCCAAGACCCATATAAGGGGGCAATAATCCCCCTGAAAATAAAATGACAAATTCATTTTTTCTCATTATTGCATCCTTTACAGGGGACGTACCGCTAATTATGGATGTTACTCTGAGTATTAATAAACCACAGAAACATGGCAAGATCAAATCGCTCCCTCTAGGTCTATGCATGGATATTCTACTCGAACATTATTATATCCATATCATCAATTTTCATCAAGATTAAAAGGAATTTTCTTCAGAACTCATGCAAGTTTTGGATAAATAAGACATATTCACATGATCAGGGGCGGATCCAGAATTTAGTATAAGGCGGGGAAAACAAGTGCAGGTTTTTATCAACTTTTCGAAAAGGCAGACCTAGGGGGGGGGGGGGGGGGTGGCGAGAATTTTTTTTCGTCAGACCTAGAAAATTCGCTCAGGAGGTGGTGGTTATGGGGGTCCCTCCATAATTCTCTGACAAGCAAAAAAAAGGAAGGTTTCATTCTAAAAGGGGGCGGAGGCACAATCAACAAAAGGACGGATCGTCTATGGTCAAAATGCATCCTGCCATTGAACGGGGGGGGGGGGGGGATGGCACGGGCCAGACGCACCCCCCCCCCCCGGGTCCGCCAATGGACATGTTGTAAATACTTCTTGGTAAAAATAACTTTACCCGACTTTTTTATTTATTCACTTGATTATTGTAACAAATATACGGTACGGTGATTAATCATAAACACAGCTAGCGCCCGTGGATGTCCACGGGCTGCTTCTGCTAGTCTTATAATATAATACACTAAGGATTTCGGGCTCTTTTTTGGTTCAAATAGGCTCCTCCCCTGGCCCTTTCGGTCCCCGCCTTTTGGTACCCACGGGTGGGGAAGGGTTCTTAGGGTGGTGGGAGGCACTTCTTGAGGGCTGACGTCCCGTCCATATTTCATAAATTCATTTTTAAACATTGAATTTCCGCAGGGAGTAGGCCTAATAATTCCACCAACCCATGAAGCGGGTTTGTAGCTTCAGGCCCAGCCAACCCATATACCTTTCCCTGTGAAGGGGAGCTATGCCAAAGAACAGCATGGCCATATATCCGCATGGCTTCAGTGTACAGAACAGTATTATACACACGTGTTAGATCGTTCGCACGTACGTGTACAGGTCATCGGGCTGCTTCTGCTAGTATATATATATTTTCTTTCAGTATTGTTAATAATTATTCTAATGTATACATGTATCTCAGCTGAGGCACGCGGCTTGTCTTTGTTCGAAACTCACCTGCCCCCGACAGAGGAATTAATTAATTAATAAGGTTGAAGATTTGTCAATCTGTCGGTCCGTCGTCTCCGTCGTCTAGTGGTCAAGGCATTGGCGTTCTAAGCCAACGACCTGAGTTTGATTCCCGGCGGAGACATTTTTTCAGCCTTTGCAAAAATTACAAAAAGGGAGGACAGCTCTGCATATGATTTGAGTTACGCTACCATTATTCTCACATTTCCTTTTACATTATATATTTATATATATATATATTACTTTTTATTCCTGAGGGACCTTATCTTCAAGCTGTGCTTCATTAAGGTCTCCCTTTGCCTTTCTCAAAATATTATCCTTTGTTATCATTACACATGTACATGTGCCCAGTCATATATTTATGTTTTAGTATACTATTAAAGCCTATTGTTACTGTTGTTATTTATACCATTGTTGAAAGACAGTGTTAATGTTATTGTTTTTGTTACTTATTGTTGGAAAAAAGACAAATTAATAAACAAACCTGAACTTGAACTTGAGAGACTTCCATTTAGCCTGTATATGTCACATTGCGCCTAATACACGCTTAATCAAAATAGTCAAAGCCCGAGTCAAAGGGGAATGCTTCGACCGGTAACGGAGTATAATTATATCCCTCCGTTCATCCTCTACAATGCGGTTAACTCCTGGACCTCGCACTTCCACAAAATATTTGTTTGGTTGGTGACTCGGTTACAGCCCTATAGCTAGAAGGTCCGATAGTTAGCGGGTCCGATAGACCGACACCCAATAGATAGAAGGTTCGATAGACCGAACGTACAAGAGGGTCCAATAGACAGACGGTTCTATAGACCGAATCGGTGGAGGGTCCGATAGTCCGAAGGTCCGATAGACAGAAGGTTCTATAGACCGAATCGGCAAAAGGGTCCGATAGTCCGAAGGTTCAGTACGGGTCCGATAGTTAGAAGGTCCGATAGACCGACAATAACGTAAAAAAAGGTATAAAATAAGTGAATACAATACGTTTTTGATAGATTTATCTCATAAAAGGAAAAGGGTAATGCCTTATCTTTTTCTATCTGTATTGTAATAAACGGATGTACTAGGTCTGTAGGCCCTCCCCCCCCCCCAAAAAAAAATGGGGAACTTATTTTAAAGTTGTTTTAATACATTTTCAACATGTTAAAAGTATTTTTATCACAGCACCATCATCATCACCGTGGGGCGGGGGTGGTCCATCCATGCAGCTCAGCCCCCTCCCCCGGTTAATTTTGCCACTAAACTAATGTATTGGCAATGGGGAACGCTGACCATTGTTTGAAATATGGAAATCTAATTATATGGTGCACACTAAAGCCCCGAGGCCCATCATGACCGAAGCATATTTTTCTAGTTGAGCAAGCTGAGGAAAGAGCGTCCCCTTCTAACACACGTGTTATTTTTTAAACAAAGAAATATTATGGGGTGCACACTTTATAGTTGAATTTTCATTAAATGTAACAATTTTTTTAAATTTAAAAATTTTTTTTTTAGGGTTGTCATGTGATATTTTCCTACCAGCTATGATGTCAGCTTTTATACTTTTTTGAATGTTCACCGACTACACCCATACTACTATCTTGTGGCAAATTTTAGTCTGTGGACTCTGTCGGGTAAATTATGCCATTTTTTTTTTGGGGGGGTGGGGAATTCGCGAATATTATGATATTCGGGCTTCTTGTTGCTGCAGGACGAAAGAGGTGCTTGCTGCAAGAAACAATCTAGCCTAATTTCTTGATTGTATGAGCGAGCAAAGCAAGCGAACGAGAGAGAGAAAAAGAATTTTGTATCCTGAGAATAGGTTCTAGCGTATTGTTATTCCGTTCTCATAATCTGTGTAACATGTTATTAGCATCTTCCGTTCTCATATTGGGAAGAGACTATTGGTCACAGGCCATTATTTCTGAAAATTCATCTCTTTAGCCCCTTTAGGTCAACTTGCCGCTCGATTCTTTTCAGTTATGATTGTAACATTATTTGAGTAGAAAAATAGTATAACATTAGCTAGAGATTCAAGATGCAAACCAAATAACTTCCATAAGAATATTACTTATTAATATAATTGGCATTGGTTTATATACATAAATATGGCGACTATATTAATAACTAATTAATATCAATAATGAAAATATAATGGACATTGGTAAATAACCCTAATAATGCTAGTGAGTGAAGTTTTTGAATTTTTGTTTTCTTCTCTTTCCTTTCTGATTTCTTATTTTCTTTTTCTCTTATTTTCATTTCTTTTCTTTTCTTCTTTCCTTTTCAACCTCTTCCTTTTTTACTTTTTCTTTGGTTGGAACGCCCCACTTATTTTAAACACTTATTTTTTACCCACTTATCATTTTATCCACTATTTTACCCTTTTTTATGTATTTATTGTCGGTCTATAGGACCTTCTAACTATCGGACCCCTACTGAACCTTCGGACTACCGGACCCTTTTGCCGATTCGGTCTATCGAACCTTCTATCTATCAGACCTTCTGACTATCGGACCCGTTGGTCATTCGATCTATAGAACCTTCGGACTATCGGACCCTCCTGCCGATTCGGTCTATAGAACCTTCTGTCTACTGGACCCTATCGTACATTCGGTCTATCGAACCTTCTATCTATTGGGTGTCGGTCTATCGGACCCGCTAACTATCGGACCTTCTAGCTATAGGGATGACCCCGGTGACTCGGGTAGGTTTAGTTATGAGCGGCATAAAAGTTGCAGACATTATATAAGGTCAATGAATTCCTGTGGAGTATTGGAGTTATTGCATTTAAATAAATCAATATTAAAATCACCTGTGATGTAATTAGATTAGTTGTAGCGGTGTACTTGTCCAGATATGGGCTTAGAAATTGCCGCGAGAACTTTGTTTTTGTTTTTATTCTGGGGTGGGATGCCCTCGTAGCAATATTTTCATAATACGTGATTTTAGTAACGTACAATTTATTGGCATCTACCGTTCTTAAAGTGTGCCCCTCTTTATAGCCATAGACGTGGGAATGAACCTCCCACAGTTGGGACTTTCAAATTTCCCCGAGTTAAAAATCACCTTTCAGAGCATTTGAGTGCATGTGATGATGTGGTTTCATGGTAATTACTAACTTGCTGAATTTCATTATTTTCTTTGAAATCTTTATTTCGGTCTTCCTAATTTTATAATCATGACAAAAATTGTTGACCGATCGTGATCCTATGAATAATAATCATCATGATCATCCTCCTCCTCCTGATCATATTATTTGATCATGTCATTTATTGAATTTATTACAGACCAATCCTACAGGCCACCCCCTCCTGACTTATTTGGGGACTATATCACACATCCTCCCCCTCCTGGGATATCTTTCTGCATTTGTTTTCAATAACATTTCTTACGTTATTCTTTGTTTTAGTATAAATTTTATCTTTATCTTTCCTGTATTTTTCCCTTCTATTATTTCTATCCTTCCATTCGTCCCTCTTTATTTTATTCTTCCTTTCCTTCTTTCTCATGTTATTCTTTGTTTTGATTTTTCTTCTCTTGTCTTTTCTCATGCTCTTTTCAGTGGCGGATCTACGGGGGGGGGGGGGGGGATAACTCATCTCCCTGCACCCACCCCTGTTACCACGGTTGTCGATCCCGGGGGGATGGGGGTTTGGGCGCTCCGGGGGGGGGGGGGGGTTGGTGTGCCTAACTTCATTGTTTGCCCCGGGCGCCATTTCCATAGATACGTCACTGGCTTCGCTCCCTCTCATGTGAAATTTTGCGTCCAAATAACTGAAAAGCAGCCAGGGCGTCGAACTAACTTTCCGCCTAAAAAAAGTGTTACCAGCTGTTATCTTTCCCCCAAATTTGCTACAACGTCAGAGCTTTCGCGCTTCGCGCTGGAAAGGGGAACCCCCCCCCCCCTCGCTGCACCCACCCCTGTTACATACAGTGTAGTATTGCATCCAAAATAACTGAAAAGCAGCCAGGGCGTCGAACTAACTTTCCGCCTAAAAAAAGTGTTACAAGCCGTTATCTTTCCCTCAAATTTGCTAAAACGGCAGAGCTTTCGCGCTTCACGCTGGAAGGGGGAAACTCCCCCTCGCTGCACCCACCCCTGTTACATACAGTGGCAGTATTGCGTCCAAATTGAACTGAAAAGCAGCCAGGGCGTCGAACTAACTTTCCGACTTAAAAAAAAATGTTACGAGCCGTTATCGTTCTCTCATATATGCTGTAAAACGTAAGAGCTTTCGCGCTTCGCGCGGGAGGGGGGAAACTCCCCCTCACTGCACCCACCCTCCAGGAAGCACGCTTTGCGTTCTCATCACCAATTTAACTATCTTTGCGTGCCCCAAAACCGCCCCCTAAAATGAAATCCTGGCTATGCGGTTGGATCCATCACGTCTGCCCCCCCCCCCCCCCGTATTGAAAAATCCTGGCTACGCCGTTCCCTTTCTTTATCTTCTCTTGCTGTCTTTCCTTTTGTAAATGTTGTTTTATCCTTCCATAATTTTGTCTTTTTTCTCTCCTTATGTTTTCCTTCTTTCATCTCTTTCATCTTTTGTTCTCCCCTACCCCGTGTATTTTTCATTATTCTCATTTCATCTTCTCTTTTGAATTTCCTCTATCTCTTATTCTTCGTTTCTTCCTTTTATCATCTTCCATTCTGTCTTTATTCTTCTTCTCTTTCCTTCTTTTATGTTTTCAGTATTTTTCTTTTATTTCTTCCTTTATCATTTTGTATGATTTTGTTTTATATTTCTCTAGTTTTCTTCAGAAGGGGGCGGTTTTAGTGAAGAAACCTGACATAAACTGTGACATCATTCAAACCCAACTGAGATATAGGATGCGTTCATAGGCGCCGGAAGTGGGGGGGGGGGGGGGGGCGTTTTCGACCTCCCCATAGGCGTAAATGCATAATTTTGGGAGGGGCTGCATTTTTTTACCCGAATTTCAAGTTTCCCTTTTCCATCTATGAGTGAGCGATTTCGACATTTTTGTAGTGAAAATGTACAAAAATTATTCCAGTATTAATCTATCTAAAATATGACGATATTGGAGCACCTCGCTGCCCGTAATGAGGCGATAGTTCAGCCTTCTCAAAATCCCCAACGGGCTGCGACCGTACGCCTATATCCCCCTCCAAGTGAATTGTACAAGCTATACGGAGCAAAGTGATATTTTTAAAGGAAAATTCGCAAATAACCACTGCGATCTAGGCCAAGATCCAAATATTGAACATTGATAAAAGTCCCTTTTTTCACTTCCCTCTCAAACGGGGGCACAACACTGACGAAACAAGTGAGAAATAATCAAAGAATTTAGGAAGGCCACCGAAAGTTGATTCTTTCAAATGTATATACATTGGAAATGCGATTTTACATGCTTGAACATAATTATACTGGGCTAAATCAGGGGCGTAACTAGTGCCAAGTACGAGGGGCTATGGGGCATATGCCCCACAAATCAGATGGGGAAAAGGAAAATAATGAAAGAAGAGAAAAGAAAAAAAAAGATGGGGAGAGGAAAAGGAAGAGAAAATAAGACAATAATTGGACCCCCTTTTTTTTTGCTTTCGTTTTGTTTTGTTCAAGCGGACCCTGCCAGCGCCCCATAAAGGGCCTGTGTATCACGGATTTCTATGTTTGCTTTGAAAACTCAATTCAGTCCAATTTATTCCCATTTCCAGCAAAAACAATTCCTAGAAAATTGATCAAAATCAGACATAGAAACATATAAATTGTAAAACAAAATATGATGCATTCTGCACGATTTGAGTTTTAGAACTAGCTTGGAATATATTTTAATGTATAACTTTTCTTTAAACTTCAGCATCAACCTGACATTATTCCATCAGTGCCAATGGTATACTGTAAAGCATACTACTTGTATGTAAACAACCATAGAACCGACTTGGGGTTAATGCCTTAACAAAGGACAGTTGTGCATTCTGGTTTTGAACCCGGGTCCTTCAATTACAAAGCCACTGCTCGACCAGTGAGCTATCTCGCCCTTTCTGAGGATTGTGGACCTGAGTTTTGTAGAAGTGTCGTGGTCTAGCGGATACGTCACCGGACTGTGGATCACATGGTTCGCGGTTAGAGTCCAGCCGCGGCACTAAGGTCCTTTGACAAGACGTTAATCTACATTGCCACTCTTACCCAGGAGTTGCCCAGGAGATCAAGGCCGTACGCAGCGGGGGGCAGGGGGGCAGTTGCCCCCCAGAAATGTCAAAATCATACTTTTTTTAAATCGGGTTTTAGACTTCAAGTTATGGGTTCCTTTGAAAGCGATCATCTTGCCCCCCCCCCCCAGGAAAAAATTTCTGCGTACGGCCTTGCAGGGGATGGATACATGTGGCTGTGAGAATTGCCGAAAGTCATTGTGACTGTTTTGCTATTGCCCTACATCATGTATGTGAACGGTGCAAAATGGTAGGAATGCTCCCTAAAGATAATAGAGATAATGGGTACTGTGAAATTCAATGACCAGGGATAATAATAACAAAGCACATTGAAGTATTCACGTAATGCGCTATATAAATGTAATATATTATTGTTATATTATATATATTATAGAACAGCACCTGATCTGGCAAACCTACTACAGCACCCCCCACCCGCACACAGGCTATGCCATTTATGAATTACTATGTGCTTGTACCGAGGCAATGTGGGTCGAATGGCGCAACTTGGTCGGACTGATTGGGTGGGGTGGGGCACAGGGGCGTAGCCAGGATTTTTCAAAAGGGGGAGGGGGCAGACGTGAAGGATCCAACCGTGTAGCCAGGAATTCATTTTAGGGGCCGTTTGTGAACACGCAAAGCGTGCGAATTTGGTGATGAGCACGCTCTGCATGCTCTCCAGGGAGGGGGAGTTTTCCCCCCTCACGCGCGAAAGCTCTGACGTTTCATAGCAAATTTGAGATAAAGATAATGGCTCGTAGCACCTACAGTAGACAGAAAGTTAGTTCGATGTCGAGACATTATCATTTTGTCTGCTAATTTAATTCTTTCATATTTGAGTGTTTCATTGACCAATGAAAATCATATTCCAATATTTTACAAATAATCCTGACCCTAACCTCTCCTTTGATTATGAATAGCAACCCTCCACCCCAATTATGAATAGCGACCATCTTCTCACATTATGAATAGCGACCCTCTTCAATTATGAATAGCGACCCTCTTCAATTATGAATAGCAACCCTCTTCTCCGATTATGACAAGCGACCCTCCTCCCCGATTGTGAACAGCGACCCTCTTCACCGATTATGATTAGCGACCCTCTTCTCCGATTGATTATGAATAGCGACCCTTTTCTTTGATTATGAATAGCGACCCTCTTCTCCCATTATGAATAGCGACCACCTTCTTCAATTATAAATCGCGACCCTCTTCTTTGATTATAAATAGCGACCCTCCTCCCCGATTATGAATAGCGACCCTCTACTTTGATTATGACTAGCGACCTTCCTCCCCGATTATGAATAGCGACCATCTTCTTTGATAATGAATAGCGATCCTCTTCTTTGATTATGAATAGTGACCCTCTTCTCACATTATGAATAGCGACCCTCTTCAATTATGAACAGCGACCCTCTTCTCCGATTATGACAAGCGACCCTCCTCCCCGATTGTGATTAGCGACCCTCTTCACCGATTATGATTAGCGACCCTCTTCTCCGATTGATTATGAATAGCGACCCTTTTCTTTGATTATGAATAGCGACCCTCCTCCCCGATTATGAATAGCCACCCTCTTCTCCCATTATGAATAGCGACCTTCTTCAATTATGAGTAGCGACCCTCTTCTCCGATTGTGACAAGCGACCCTCCTCCCCTATTACGAATAGTGACCCTCTTTTTTGATTATGAATAGTGACTCTCTTCTTCGATTATGAATAGCGACCCTGTTCTTTGATTATGAAAAGCGACCCTCTTCCTCGATTATGACAAGCGACCCTCCTCCCCGATTATGAATAGTGACACTCTTCTTTGATTATGAATAGCGACCCTCTTCTTTGATTATGACAAGCGACCCTCCTCCCCGATTATGAATAGCGACCATCTTCTTTGATTATGAATAGCGATCCTCTTCTATGATTATGAATAGTGACCCTCTTCTCACATTATGAATAGCGACCCTCTCCAATTATGAATAGCAACCCTCTTCTCCGATTATGACAAGTGACCCTTCTCCCCGATTATGAATAGCGACCCTCTTCTTTGATTATGAACAGTGACCCTCTTCTCCCATTATGAATAGCGACCTTCTTCAATTATAAATAGCGACCCTCTTCTTTGATTATGAACAGTGACCCTCTACTTCGATTATGACTAGCGATCCTCTTCTTCGATTATGAATAGCAACCCTCTTCTTTGATTATGACAAGCGACCCTCCTCCCCGATTATGAATAGCGACCCTCTTCTCCGATTATGAATAGCGACCCTCCATCCCGATTATGAATAGTGACACTCTTCTTTGATTATGAATAGCGACCCTCTTCTTTGATTATGAATAGTGACACTCTTCTTTGATTATGAATAGCGACCCTCATCTTTGATTATGAATAGCGACCCTCTTCTCCGATTATGAATAGCGACCCTCTTCTCCGATTATGAATAGCGACCCTCTTCTCCGATTATGAATAGCGACCCTCTTCTTTGATTATGAATAGCGACCCTCTTCTTTGATTATGAATAGCGACCCTCTTCTCCGATTATGAATAGCGACCCTCTTCTCCGATTATGAATAGCGACCCTCTTCTCCGATTATGAATAGCGACCCTCTTCTCCGATTATGAATAGCGACCCTCTTCTCCGATTATGAATAGCGACCCTCTTCTTTGATTATGAATAGCTACCCTCTTCTCCCATTATGAATAGCAACCCTCTTCTCGTATTATGCATAGCAATCCTTGTGGATCATGGTCCTTATGTCCTAATGAATAGGGACCCCCTTTTCGCTTTATGAATAGCGACCCTACAGGTATAGGAAATTACACATTATGAATAGTGGTTCTCATGACTAGCGGTCCTACCCCGTATAATCAACCCTTGACTTAATGCATAAAGTTAGCCATGACATATCACATAAAGAAAATATTTTTTGTTTTTTATTTATATTTTTTAATGAAATTACAAAACATATAAAGTCGATGGTAAAGAAAACTAGAAATATCCATTGCCGCGCAATATGTGAATGTATCCCTCGGCGCTGGCAGCGAGAAGGAGGGACAAAGAACCTCCCCCCTCCCCTCCATCAAACAAAAGGATGGCGTAGAGATTGCCGCCAGTGACCCGGACTATTGTCAACACTAGGAGCAGCATCACCAAAACAAAGTGTGTAAATTAGAGTATAATGCATCTCTATAGAAAATTTGAAAGAAATCTGTCAAGAAATGTGACCTCAGATCACACACAAGATATCCACTAAAATATGACCTTTGACCATAAAAGACGGAACACTGGGGGCAGCATCACCAAAAACTGTAGAGGTCTAGAATCTATCTATGATGGACCTCAATACAAAATCTGAAAGAAATCAGTCAACAAATGTGTCTTCCAGAATGCATGCAACCAAAATATGACATTTGATCCTATAAAAAGCGAACACTGGAGGCAGCATCAGCAAACACTAAAGACACACCTCCATACAAAATTTGAAAGAAATACGTCAAGAAATGTGGCAGTTAATTAGAGCGCATAAAAGACATATGACCTTTGACCCTATAAAGGACGGAACAATGAGGGCAGCTTCACTAAAAAGTAAAGATGTGTAGATTATACAAAGACACATCTCCATACAAAATTTGAAAGAAATCCATCCAGAAATGTGGCCTGCAGAGTGCACTAACGCCATGCCCTGAAGTATGACCTTTGACCCTATAAAAGACGGGACACTGGTGGCAGCATCACCAAAAACTACAGGTTTTTAGATTGCACCAAGAGACACCTTCATGCAAAATTTGAACGAAATCCGTTGAGAAATGTGACCGCCAGAGCGCACACACAAGAGTGCACACAAGACATCTACAGTATCAAAATATGAACTTTACCCTATAAAAGACGGGACACTGGAGGCAGCATCACCAAAAACTACAAGTTTTTAGATTACACCAAGAGACACCTTCATGCAAAATTTGAACGAAATCCGTTGAGAAATGTGACCGCCAGAGCGCACACACAAGACATCTATCAAAATATGAACTTGACCCTATAAAAGACAGGACACTGGAGGCAGCATCACCAACATCTATAGGTTTCTAGATTATACCAAGAGACACCTTCATGCAAAATCTGAACAAAATCCGCACACAAAAATGCGACGCGGCGGCGAAACGCTGCTGAATCCAAATTAGTATACTCCGGGCATTCTGCCGGGGGATACAAAAGAATGACCTTTACAGGACAGTAGCCATAAAACTGAAAAAAAAACCCCGCATGTACATGAGCTCTATGAACAGAATTATATGATCATAATGATATAAAGAAGTAATTTCCTTGGTCCCACTGTATAATAAAAGGTAAAAGTGACAAAGTAAGACTAAAATTGAAAGTGACTTGTGCTTACATCCATCCATTGTAAATGGCTTGTGAAAAGTACATTCTAAAGGGTAACAAATTAAATATACTATCCTACAGTAACATTAGAGGTACTATGGAACCTCTTTATAACAAATTCCTATTCATATCGAAACCTTTTTATATCACAGCTAAAAAACATTATAAAACGGGTTCAAGAATGTAGCCATCCTGATTAGTCAAATAACACCACTTGACCGTGCAAAAAAAAAAGTGATAACATAAAGCAAAAAGGCTCTAAACCACGGATGAGCTGCGAGCACGCATACCGCTGGTGCGTGCAAACTTAAAACGCAATGAAATCGCGTAGTTTCCCTTGTAAAAAAGTACCATAGTACCCATGGTAATATGACAGTAATTCAACCAAATTACCATGATTTGATGGTAATTTGGTTGAATTACCGTCGTATTACCATGGGTACCATGGTACTTTTTTACAAGGGTTGTCATTTTAGCGCAGGGATTACATGCGTGCATGACTTTTGTTGGCTGCGCTTCTGTGATGGCAGCCGCTATGACTGTGCGACTCTTGGCGTTTCTATGGGGTTCGTAACTAACCATTTTTGTAGACTCCATAATCATATTAAACGACCCGTTTTATAAAACTATTAATACATGGTTGTGAGTTTGTGCGTTAGTGCGATCTGGCAACACGCAGGTTTTTATCGTTGTGTCAAACACACTCGGCTTGCGCCTCGTGCGTATAGTACACGATAAAAACCTTTGTGTTGCCAGATCGCACTAACGCACTCCCAACCATGTATTAACAGTATAATATCAGACAATGAAGTGGGACCAGCAAAATCACTTTGTTATACAGTGTTATTTATATTGAGGTTCCACTGTATTAATGAAACTTGAGTTTACGAACAATTATTTTGGCCGAAGTTTGCAATGTTGAGGCAAGAACATACAAAGTAATTCATGGGGCTGGGGTGTACACAATAATATCAATGATCAAACATGATAATAAACCCGAGTATTAATTACAATTCTGTCAACTGTGCAAGTTTAATATTACAGACACAAGAGAACATCTCCTTGGTATTCCATCCCTATAATAAAAAAAAATGAAATGGCAAAATCACAACATGCTAATGAAATTGGAGTTAACATTTGTTTTCAAACATATTTATAGGTGTGTAGAATGCAATACATAAAGATAACAGGAAGCACTGACGATATTCAAATTTGGCAAGAGAAAAGTCAGAATAAAAGAAAAATCACTGAATTTCCTATCAGGATGTGTACTCATAATTTCTGTAGCATTGTGATTTCCTTTGACTGTTTCATGAACAATTAATTTTGCAATTTGTGAAAAAGAAATTAATCTTTTGATCTTTGCAGAGGTAAGGAAATATCAAATAATGATCTCCTGACAAGGCCATCCACAACTGCATCTTTTCATATAGGATCACACTTTGAAACAAATTTTTTATTACACTGAAAGTGGTTGTAATGCTTTTTCACAAGGGTTCCCTCTTATGTCTTATAAGATTTTCATGAAAAGCTCTTATACAACATACTCAGAACATTTATAAGGCCTTTCTCCATTTTGTGTTGTAACATGATCTGAAAGAGATGTTTTCAGTGAAGCTTTTCTCACATTGTTAATTAAGGCTTTTCAACAGGGCGCTTTCTTTAATGGAGAAGATCTCTGAGTATTTGCTTTCGTCAAAAGGAATACATTAATAAGGCTTTTCACCAATATGCTTTCTTATATGGGCAGTTAGAAAGGACTCGGTACTTAATCTCTCATTACATACAGAACATTGATAAGGCTTTTAACCCATAATTTTTCTTTTTTATGCAGCAAGATTGGACTTTGAAAGAAAGCTCACTTTACATTCAAAACACTCACACAGTTTTTCACCTGTGTGTGTTCTAATGGGGGGGGGGGGGGGGGGGGGGGGGGTTTCAGATGGGGTAGTGCTGCAGTGACCCTCGAAACGGGGGTCTAAGGAACTGACTATGGAAGAAAGAAATGGACAAATGACCTTTGACCCTATAAAGGACGGAACAATAATGGCAGCATCACCAAAAGAAAAGATGTGCAGATTATACCAAGATACATTTCCATACAAAATTTGAAAGAAATCCATCCAGAATTGTGGCCTGCAGAGTGCACTCTGAAGTATTACCTTGGACCCTATAAAAGATGGGACACTGGTGGCAGCATCACCAAAAACTATAGATTTTTAGATTACACCAAGAGACACCTTCATGCAAAATTTGTACGAAGTCCGTTGAGAAATGTCACTGCCAGAGCGCACACAAGAGTGCACACAAGACATCTATCAAAATATGCACTTTGACCCTATAAAAGACGAGACTCTGGAGGCAGCATCACCAACATCTATAGATTTCTAGATTATACCAAGAGACACCTTCATGCAAAATTTAAACAAAATCCGTTGGGAAATGTAACCACTAGAGCGCACACAAACTATCCCCCAAAATATGGCCTTTTGCCCTATAAAAGACAGAACACTGGGAGCAGCATCAACAGAAATTATAGGTGTCTAGATTTTACCAAGATACACCTCCATACAAAGTTTGAAAGAAATCCCTTGAGAAATTACCGCTAGAGCGCACACAAGAATGTGACGCGGTGGCGGAACGCTGCTGGATCCAAAGTATCCTCCGACATTCTGCCAGGGCATACAATACATCACATACGTGTACATGTAAATGTCAATCTTTAACTAACCCCTGTGTGCTTATCACCAGCATGTATACTCGTGTTTATTGATTTAAAACTTTGAAGAAAATCTCTCATTATATTCAGAGCATTGATAAATGTGAATACAGTGGAACCTTGTTATAACAAACTCCTTGGGACCAGAGAAATTACCTCGTCATAAAGAAACCTTGTTATACATGTATATCAGGGCTCAAAAACAATAGAACACAAAGAAGTGGGACAGGAAAAATTAGTCAGTGTGTATTCTCATGTCTTTTCCCCTCTGTGTATTGCCATATGTGTTGTAAGATCAGATTTTCTTTAAAAACTCTGATTACACACACAACACTGAAAAGGTTTTTCACCAGTGTGTATTGTTATATGTCTTGTAAGATGATATTTTCTTGATATGGCTTTTCACCTGTGTGTATTGTTATATGTCTTGTAAGCTAAGATTTTGTTGAAAAGCTCTGATTACACACAGAACACTGATATGGCTTTCACCTGTGTGTATTGTTATATGACTTGTAAGATCAAATTTTCTTGAAAAGCTCTGATTACACACAGAACACTGATAAGGATTTTCACCAGTGTGTATTCTTATATGTACATTAATAGATTTTGTTGAAAAACTCCTATTACACACAGAACACTGGAAAGGCTGTTTACCAGTGTGTATTCTTATATGTCTTGTACGATCAGATTTTCTTGAAAAGCTGTGATTACACACAGAACACTGATAAGGCTTTTCACCTGTGTGTATTGTCATATGTCTTGTAAGATCAGATTTTCTTGAAAAGCTATGATTACACACAGAACACTGATAAGGCTTTTCACCAGTGTGTATTCTCATATGTGATGAAAGATAAGATTTTGTTGAAAAGCTCTGATTACACACAGAACACTGATAAGGCTTTTCACCAGTGTGTATTATCATATGTGATGTAAGATGAGATTTTCTTGAAAAGCTCTGATTACACACAGAACACTGATAAGGCTTTTCACCTGTGTGTATTGTCATATGTCTTGTAAGATCAGATTTTCTTGAAAAGCTATGATTACACACAGAACACTGATAAGGCTTTTCACCAGTGTGTATTATCATATGTGATGTAAGATGAGATTTTCTTGAAAAGCTCTGATTACACACAGAACACTGATAAGGTCTTTCACCAGTGTGTATTATCATATGTGATGCAAGATAAGATTTTCTTGAAAAGCTCTGATTACACACAGAACACTGATAAGACTTTTCACCAGTGTGTATTCTTATATGTCTTGTAAGATAAGATTTTCTTGA
This sequence comes from Heliocidaris erythrogramma, assembly GCA_025617745.1. Classification (NCBI taxonomy): domain Eukaryota; kingdom Metazoa; phylum Echinodermata; class Echinoidea; order Camarodonta; family Echinometridae; genus Heliocidaris; species Heliocidaris erythrogramma. The sequence goes on along the minus strand of CM046865.1, from coordinate 15,999,010 downwards.
AAAGCTCTGATTACACACAGAACACTGATAAGGCTTTTCACCAGTGTGTATTCTTATATGTCTTGTAAGATAAGATTTTCTTGAAAAGCTCTGATTACACACAGAACACTGATAAGGTCTTTCACCAGTGTGTATTATCATATGTGATGCAAGATAAGATTTTCTTGAAAAGCTCTGATTACACACAGAACACTGATAAGGCTTTTCACCAGTGTGTACTCTTATATGACTTGTAAGATCAGATTTTCTTGAAAAGCTCTGATTACACACAGAACACTGATAAGACTTTTCACCAGTGTGTATTGTCATATGTCTTGTAAGCTAAGATTTTGTTGAAAAGCTCTGATTACACACAGAACACTGATAAGGCTTTTCACCAGTGTGTATTATCATATGTGATGCAAGATAAGATTTTGTTGAAAAACTCTGATTACACACAGGACACTGATAAGGCTTTTCACCAGTGTGTATTCTTGTATGTCTTGTAAGATGAGATTTTCTTGAAAAACTCTGATTACACACAGGGCACTGATAGGGCTTTTCACCAGTGTGTATTCTTATATGTCTTTTAAGATGAGATTTTCTTGAAAAAACTCCTATTACACACAGGACACTGATAAGGCTTTTCACCAGTGTGTATTCTCATATGTGTTGTAAGATAAGATTTTCTTGAAAAACTCTGATTACACACAGGACACTGATAAGGCTTTTCACCAGTGTGTATTCTTGTATGTCTTGTAAGATGAGATTTTCTTGAAAAACTCTGATTACACACAGGGCACTGATAGGGCTTTTCACCAGTGTGTACTTTCATATGTCTTTTAAGACCCCTTGGTGAAAAAGAGTTCCTATTACACTCTGAGCAGTTGTAACCCTTTTCAACATTGTGCTTTGTTTTACGTATTGCAAGATGATCCATAGAAACACCTCCTGTGTTACAATAAGAACAGCGATGAGTTTCTCAATGGGGGGGGGGGGGGGGGGGGGGGGGGGGGGGCGCGCACCTGTTGTGCCGCCCCCCCCCCCCCCCCCCGGATACGCCCCTGATACATGTATCTTTGATACTGTATGTTTTGAAAATACCAATTGATGAAGAATAGCAACTGAATAGTGAAGTTAAAATCAATCTCTGTCGCAGTGAATCTTTTCATCAATGGAATATGCATGAATATTGACACAATTACAATATTGTGTAAGTATGTTATGTACAGTTACCAACAATTATTCATACCCCTTGGAAAATTCTAGTTTTTTGCATTTTTCCTAAAAATGAATGGTTAAATGAAGTTACTTGCACATCACTTGAATACATTTAGTTATCATCTGCAAATGAATGCTGTTTCCGTTTTCACCTCATTTCCATAACAATAGAAAAGGTGAGTTATCCAAACTGGGCGATGTTCAAAATTATTCATAGCCTTGGTGATTTTTTGACTTTGTCAATCAGTATGAATCCGATCCTTGTGATTAATGCTTGTAATTCACTTTATTTTAATACACCGTCACAAGGTTTCCGGAGGGGTCTCTGCTGGGATATCAGGCCAGTACCTGTTCTCCAATGGCTCAATCTCCTTGAGGATGTGTCCACACATGCCTTCACCTGACCTTCAGGGAGTTCATTAGATTTCGTGTCCTACAGGTGATGCAGTTATCGACTTCATGATGACAGGACTATGATATTGAAATTTTCGGTCATTTATTCCATGCATTTTAATGAAAATTCTGTATCTACTTATGAAGCAAAGCACCATTCCTGAAGAGCCCTTCCATTTTGCACTGCCTGTGGGAGGGTTCACCTTCATTCATTGGCCCCATTCTTAATCAGAGTGCTCAGGAAGGCCATGTTGGTGATATTAAAGTCATTGCATGACTCTAACGTCAGGTCACCATGAATAACAGTATGTAACCTTTGAGTACCATACACATCCCACATTGACTGTTACTGTATATCAATCTTCATATGGTATATTCTTTGTATCTTTGGTATGAAAGCTACAATCCTTGATATCAAAATGAATGTAAACCAAATTTATACCATATACCCTTCATGTTACCAGCTGCAGTGCACAAAATGCTACCACTTTGACAGTGCACTGGAACATAAAGATCAGTATTTTAAGCTTGCAGGTGTCCATATCAAAAAAGTGTCAATCAGTGTAACTGAATAAACTGATAAAATTGGCACCATCCAACCTTTAGACAACTACCATGGCCTCTCTAAACATTCTTAATAATAATGGAACAAAAGTATCAGGAAATACCTTCCCTTGACAGTGCAACAGTGAATGCCTCTAGGGAAGTCTCTCCAGGAAGAGTGCTTTGCTTCAACTTAGATACAGAATTGTCATTAAAATGTAAGGAATATTATCGAAAATATCAATATCATAGTCCTATCCTCATGACGTCTAAAACTACACCACCTGCAAACACAAAATCTGCTTTAAATCCATCGAATCCCCTGAAGACCAGGTGATGGCATGTGTGGACAACATCCTCAAGGAGATTGGGCCATTGGAGACCAGGTATTGGCCTGATATCTCAGTAGAGACCTCCAGAAGCACTGTGACAGTGTGAAGAAAGTGCTCCGAGCATTAATCACAAGGACTGGATTCATACTGATTGACAAAGTCAATAGATCACCAAGGGTATGAATAATTTTGAACATCACCCAGTTTGGATAATTCACCTTTTCTATTGTTATGCAAATGAGGTGAAACCAGAAACAGCATTCATTTGCAGATGATAACTAAATGTATTCAAGTGATGTGCAATTAAATTCAGTTAACCATTCATTTTTAGGAAAAATGCCAAAAAATAGAACTTTCCAAGGGGTATGAATAATTTTGTTGTTAACTGTATAAACATAAGCAGTAAAATAGAAACGCAACACTGCTTAGGCTTTGATGACACAGGGAAGATTAAAAGATCATCATTTTCATAGCACTTTCTTTCTTGCTAAAATCAAGTCTACTAATCTACATCTACCTTCAATTCAATTCAATTCAATTTTATTTTCATTTCCAACAGAAAGGTACATATCAAAGTGCATTTTAACAAAATAACACAATATACAATAATTATGACAATTAAATAAATGGAAAATAACAGTATTATAATTAATATTCTAATATGGTGTAAAAAAATATATGTCACATATGTGTACATGTAAAAGTCAATATCTAACTAACCCCTGAGTGCTTATCACCAGTATGTATACTTATGTTTATTGAGTTCAAACTTTGAAGAAAAATCTCTCATTATATTTAGAGCGCTGATAAGTGTGTAATACAGTGGAACCTGTTTGGGACCAAGGAAATTACCTTTTCATATAAAAACCTTGTTATACCAGGGCTCAAAAACAATAGAATACATGTACAAAGAAGTGGGACTGGAAAAATTAGTCAGTGTGTATTCTCATGACTTATAAGATGAGATTTTCTTGAAAAACTCTTCTTACACACAGAACACTGATAAGGCTTTTCACCCATGTGTATTCTCATATGTGATGAAAGATGAGATTTTCTTGAAAAACTCTTCTTACACACAGAACACTGATAAGGCTTTTCACCCATGTGTATTCTCATATGTGATGAAAGATAAGATTTTGTTGAAAAACTCTGATTACACACAGAACACTGATAAGGCTTTTCACCTGTGTGTATTGTCATATGTCTTGTAAGAACAGATTTTCTTGAAAAGCTCTTATGACACACCAAACACTGATAAGGCTTTTCACCTGTGTGTATTGTCATATGTCTTGTAAGAACAGATTTTCTTGAAAAGCTCTGATTACACACAGAACACTGATAAGGCTTTTCACCAGTGTGTATTATCATATGAGATGCAAGATAAGATTTTCTTGAAAAGCTCTGATTACACACAGAACACTGGTAAGGCTTTTCACCAGTGTGTATGCTTATATGTCTTGTAAGATCAGAATTTCTTGAAAAGCTCTGATTACACACAGAACACTGATAAGGTTTTTCACCAGAGTGCATTCTTGTATGTCTTGTAAGATGACATTTTCTTGAAAAACTGTGATTACACACAGAACACTGAAAAGGCTTTTCACCAGTGTGTACTTTCATATGTCTTGTAAGACCCCTCAGTGAAAAAGAGTTCCTATTACACTCTGAGCAATTGTAACCCTTTTCAACATTGTGCTTTGTTTTATGCATTGGAAGATGATCCATAGAAAAACCTCCTGTGTTACAATAAGAACAGCGATGAGTTTCTCCAATAGAGCATGTTCTATCATGCTCTGAATATCCACCACTTTCAGTATCATATACATTTGATTCATCATCATCATCACAGTTTCTTGAGTTGGAGTTGATCTGGAAGTCACATGTACCTTCTGAAGTGGTGCATGATTCGCTTTGTTTTTCTACTCTCAAATGAAAAGTACTCTCCTGTCCATAGTCTTTCCTATCAGGTTCTTGTTTGATGTTGGTTTGCTTTCTCTCTGCGGATACTCTGTCTGATGATGTCTCTATCTGGCATCTCAACCGCTTGAGAGGGTTGTCCAAACGGAGAACGTCATCTGTCCAAAATAGTTGATGGAAGTATGAACAATGCAAAATAATCATTGTATAATATATTCAACATCATAAATGAATGCTCATGCAAATTTGTGTGTACTATCGTAATAAATCTTAATAATTTTCATACAGATTTGTCATTTAGACAGTTTTTACATTACATACACCAGGGAACATATCTTTGATACTGTATGTTTTGAAAATACCAATTGATGAAGAATAGCAAAATGAATAGTTAAGTTAAAGTCATTCTCTGTTGCAGTCAATAATCATTTCATCAATGGAATATGCATGAATATTGACACAATTACAATATTGTGTATGTTTGTTATGTATAAACATAAGCAGTAAAATAGAAACGCAACACTGCTTAGGCTTTGATGACACAGGGAAGATTAAAAGATAATCATTTTTATAGCACTTTCTTTCTTGCTAAGAATCAAGTCTACTAATCTACATCTACCTTTCATATGGTGTAAAAAATATATATCACATATGTGTACATGTAAAAGTCAATATCTAACTAACCCCTGAGTGCTTGTCACCAGTATGTATACTATGTTTATTGAGTTCAAACTTTGAAGAAAATCTCTCATTATATTTAGAACGCTGATAAGTGTGTAATACAGTGGAACCTGTTTGGGACCAGAGAAATTACCTCTTTATATCAAAACTTTGTTATACCACAGCTCAAAAACAATAAAATACATGTACGAAGAAGTGGGACTGGAAAAATTAGTCAGTGTGTATTCTCATGTCTTATAAGATCAAATTTTCTTGAAAAACTCTTCTTACACACAGAACAATGATAAGGCTTTTCACCTGTGTGTATTGTCATATGTGATGAAAGATAAGATTTTCTTGAAAAACTCTGATTACACACAGAACACTGATAAGGCTTTTCACCTGTGTGTATTGTCATATGTGCAGTAAGAACAGATTTTCTTGAAAAGCTCTGATTACACACCAAACACTGAAAAGGCTTTTCACCAGTGTGTATTCTTATATGTTTTGTAACATCAGATTTTCTTGAAAAACTCTGATTACACACAGAACACTGATAAGGCTTTTCACCAGTGTGTATTCTTATATGTTTCGTAAGATCATATTTTCTTGAAAAACTCTGATTACACACAGAACACTGATAAGGCTTTTCACCAGCGTGTATTCTTATATGTTTTGTAAGATAAGATTTTCTTGAAAAAAACTGATTACACACAGAACACTGATAAGGCTTTTCACCTGTGTGTATTGTCATATGTGCTGTAAGAACAGATTTTCTAGAAAAACTCTGATTACACACAGAACACTGATAAGGCTTTTCACCTGTGTGTATTGTCATATGTGATGTAAGATTAGATTTTCTTGAAAAACTCTGATTACACACAGAACACTGAAAAGGCTTTACACCAGTGTGTACTTTCATATGTCTTGTAAGACCCCTCGGTGAAAAAGAGTTCCTATTACACTCTGAGCATTTGTAACCCTTTTCACCAGTGTGCTTTTTTTTACGTATTGCAAGATGATCCATAGAAACACCTCCTGTGTTACAAGAAGAACAGCGATGAGCCTTTCCAACAGAGCATGTTCTATCATGATCTGAATATCCACCACTTTCAGTATCATATACATTTGATTCATCATCATCATCACAGTTTCTTGAGCTGGAGTTGATCTGGAAGTCACATCTACCTTCTGAAGTGGTGCATGATTCGCTTTGTTTTTCTACTCTCAAATGAAAAGTACTCTTCTGTCCATAGTCTTTCCTATCAGGTTCTTGTTTGATCTTGGTTTGCTTTCTCTCTGCGGATACTCTGTCTGATGATGTCTGATGGCATCTCAACCGCTTGAGAGGGTTGTCCAAATGGAGAACGTCATCTGTCCAAAATAGTTGATGGAAATATGAACAATGCAAAATAATCATTGTATAATATATTCAACATCATAAATGAATGCTCATGCAAATTTGTGTGTACTATCGTAATAAATCTTAATAATTTTCATACAGATTTGTCATTTAGACAGTTTTTACATTACATACACCAGGGAACATTTCTTTGATACTGTATGTTTTGAAAATACCAATTGATGAAGAATAGCAAAATGAATAGTTAAGTTAAAATCATTCTCTGTTGCAGTGAATAATCTTTTCATCAATGGAATATGCATGAATATTGACACAATTACAATATTGTGTATGTTTGTTATGTATAAACATAAGCAGTGAAAATAGAAACGCAACACTGCTTAGGCTTTGATGACACAGGGAAGATTAAAAGATAATCATTTTTATAGCACTTTCTTTCTTGCTAAGAATCAAGTCTATTAATCTACATCTACCTTTCATATGGTGTAAAAAATATATATCACATATGTGTACATGTAAAAGTCAATATCTAACTAATCCCTGAGTGCTTATCACCAGTATGTATACTATGTTTATTGAGTTCAAACTATGAAGAAAATCTCTCATTATATTTAGAGCGCTGATAAGTGTGTAATACAGTGGAACCTGTTTGGGACCAAAGAAATTACCTCTTTATATAAAAACCTTGTTATACCATGGCTCAAAAACAATAGAATACATGTACAAAGAAGTGGGACTGGAAAAATTAGTCAGTGTGTAATCTCATGTCTTATAAGATGAGATTTTTTTGAAAAACTCTTCTTACACACAGAACACTGATAAGGCTTTTCACCTGTGTGTTTTGTCATATGTGATGAAAGAACAGATTTTCTTGAAAAGCTCTGATTACACACCAAACACTGAAAAGGCTTTTCACCAGTGTGTATTCTTATATGTTGTGTAAGATAATATTTTCTTGAAAAACTCTGATTACACACAGAACACTGATAAGGCTTTTCACCAGTGTGTATTCTTATATGTTTTGTAAGATAAGATTTTCTTGAAAAAAACTGATTACACACAGAACACTGATAAAGCTTTTCACCTGTGTGTATTGTCATATGTGCTGTAAGATCATATTTTCTTGAAAAACTCTGATTACACACAGAACACTGATAAGGCTTTTCACCAGTGTGTATTCTTATATGTTTTGTAAGATAAGATTTTCTTGAAAAAAACTGATTACACACAGAACACTGATAAGGCTTTTCACCTGTGTGTATTGTCATATGTGCTGTAAGAACAGATTTTCTAGAAAAACTCTGATTACACACAGAACACTGAAAAGGCTTTTCACCAGTGTGTATTATCATATGTTTTTTAAGATCATATTTTCTTGAAAAACTCTGATTACACACAGAACACTGATAAGGCTTTCCATCAATGTGTATTCTTATATGTTTTGTAAGATAAGATTTTCTTGAAAAAAACTGATTACACACAGGACACTGATAAGGCTTTTCACCTGTGTGTATTGTCATATGTGATGTAAGATTAGATTTTCTTGAAAAACTCTGATTACACACAGAACACTGAAAAGGCTTTGCACCAGTGTGTACTTTCATATGCCTTGTAAGACCCCTCGGTGAAAAAGAGTCCCTATTACACTCTGAGCATTTGTAACCCTTTTCACCAGTGTGCTTTTTTTTACGTATTGCAAGATGATCCATAGAAACACCTCCTGTGTTACAATAAGAACAGCGATGATCCTTTCCAACAGAGCATGTTCTATCATGATCTGAATATCCACCACTTTCAGTATCATATACATTTGATTCATCATCATCATCACAGTTTCTTGAGCTGGAGTTGATCTGGAAGTCACATCTACCTTCTGAATTGGTGCATGATTCGCTTTGTTTTTCTACTCTCAAATGAAAAGTACTCTTCTGTCCATAGTCTTTCCTATCAGGTTCTTGTTTGATGTTGGTTTGCTTTCTCTCTGCGGATACTCTGTCTGATGATGTCTGATGGCATCTCAACCGCTGGAGAGGGTTGTCCAAACGGAGAATGTCACCTGTCCAAAATAGTTGATGGAAGTATGAACAATGCAAATTAATCATTGTATAATATATTCAACATCATAAATGAATGCTCATGCAAATTTGTGTGTACTATCGTAATAAACCTTAATAACAATTTTCATACAGATTTGTCATTTAGAGAGTTTTTACATTACATACACCATGGTATCTTTGATACTGTATGTTTTGAAAATACCAATTGATGAAGAATAGCAAAATGAATAGTTAAGTTAAAATCATTCTCTGTTGCAGTGAATAATCTTTTCATCAATGGAATATGCATGAATATTGACACAATTACAATATTGTGTATGTATGTTATGTATAACATAAGCAGTAAAATAGAAACGCAACACTGCTTAGGCTTTGATGACACAGGGAAGATTAAAAGATAATCATTTTTATAGCACTTTCTTTCTTGCTAAGAATCAAGTCTATTAATCTACATCTACCTTTCATATGGTGTAAAAAATATATATCACATATGTGTACATGTAAAAGTCAATATCTAACTAATCCCTGAGTGCTTATCACCAGTATGTATACTATGTTTATTGAGTTCAAACTATGAAGAAAATCTCTCATTATATTTAGAGCGCTGATAAGTGTGTAATACAGTGGAACCTGTTTGGGACCAAAGAAATTACCTCTTTATATAAAAACCTTGTTATACCATGGCTCAAAAACAATAGAATACATGTACAAAGAAGTGGGACTGGAAAAATTAGTCAGTGTGTAATCTCATGTCTTATAAGATGAGATTTTTTTGAAAAACTCTTCTTACACACAGAACAATATAAGCTTTTCACCTGTGTGTATTGTCATATGTGATGAAAGATAAGATTTTCTTGAAAAGCTCTGATTACACACCAAACACTGAAAAGGCTTTTCACCAGTGTGTATTCTTATATGTTTTGTAAGATCATATTTTCTTGAAAAAAACTGATTACACACAGAACACTGATAAGGCTTTTCACCTGTGTGTATTGTCATATGTGCTGTAAGAACAGATTTTCTAGAAAAACTCTGATTACACACAGAACACTGATAAGGCTTTTCACCAGTGTGTATTGTCATATGTGATGTAAGATTAGATTTTCTAGAAAAACTCTGATTACACACAGAACACTGAAAAGGCTTTTCACCAGTGTGTATTCTCATATGTCTTGTAAGACCCCTCGGTGAAAAAGAGTTCCTATTACACTCTGAGCATTTGTAACCCTTTTCACCAGTGTGCTTTTTTTACGTATTGCAAGATGATCCATAGAAACACCTCCTGTGTTACAATAAGAACAGTGATGAGCCTTTCCAACAGAGCATGTTCTATCATGATCTGAATATCCACCACTTTCAGTATCATATACATTTGATTCATCATCATCATCACAGTTTCTTGAGCTGGGGTTGATCTGGAAGTCACATCTACCTTCTGAATTGGTGCATGATTCGCTTTGTTTTTCTACTCTCAAATGAAAAGTACTCTCCTGTCCATAGTCTTTCCTATCAGGTTCTTGTTTGATGTTGGTTTGCTTTCTCTCTGCGGATACTCTGTCTGATGATGTCTCTATCTGGCATCTCAACCGCTGGACAGGGTTGTCCAAATGAAGAACATCATCTGCCCAAAATAGTAGATGGAAGTATGAATAATGCTAAATAATCATTATATAAGGGCTCCGTATGTTTGTTTGTTTGTGTACAAGATAACTAGAGAACGGGTGAACGGATTTACACCAAATTTTCAGGGAATGTTCGGATAGTGACAGGAAAGAATCGATTAGGTTTTGGTGTTGATCGCTTGACCCCTGCAAATTCTCTGTGACCTTGAAGTTTTGACCCCACAGTAAAGTATAGGAACTTCATGCAAAGAATGGCGTATACTTAGTATAGTATTGCAACTACTCTGTAGCGCCGTAAGGCGTGGGTTTGCCGCCTTTGACGGCATTTCTAGTTTGTTTCTTTCTTTGTTTGTGTACAAGATAACTAGAGAACGGGTGAACGGATTTGCACCAAATTTTCAGGGAATGTTCGGATAGTGACAGGAAACAATCGATTAGATTTTGGTGATAATCGGTTGACGCCTGCAAATTCTGTGTAACCTTGTACTTTTGACCCCATAGTTAGTATAGTATTGCAACTACTCTGTAGCGCCGCTAAGGCGTGGGTCTGCCGCCTTTGACGGCCTTTCTAGTTTTAAATATTTTTTTGTAATTATTTTATTTTACCTGCTAAGCCCCGCCCCTAAAAAATCCTTTGGAGTCTGATTCTTCACATGACATCAGTCAATCATCAATCACCTAAAACAAGCCAAACAAAAGACACTGGTATGTAAAGTATCTCTCTGTTTTGTACTTGCTCACAATAGCATCGTGTGTTTTCATACAACAGATTTTCAGTACATTTCTTTTCCTGTGACGCTGGATCATTTCTGACATAGCATCTGCTATTGTGATTGAGAGTGTCATGATATCCGATTATATGGTATCGGTATTGATATAAACAATGCTGCCTAAACAGGCAGCCAAAATACATTCAAACCCGTCGGATTACCAAAATTATCTTGTACAGCCATGTGACAAATCGTTATTCTTAATGCCTACTAATTGTACTGAAATTATGAATATTATTCAATCCTTGAAGAACAGTTATTCAAGTAGCCATGACGAGATGAGTACGCGTTTTCTAAAACAAATCGCAGGAAGCATCATCCCACCACTAGTATACATTTGTAATCTATCTCTTTATACAGGCACTTTTCCAGATGTGTTAAAAATAGCCAAAGTAATTCCAATATACAAACAAGAGCCCCAGGGGGCACGACGCTCACCTGATGTGGATCAATTCACATCTGGTGCATGTTCTCTCTAGCACATGAACAACATTCATTCTTCATCTATAGAGGTATCTCTATACACAATACCAAGTCTGAGCTTCCTACCAAGTTCGGTTAAATTCCAATCATGGGTTTTGGAGAAGAAGCTGAAAATGTAAAAAGTTTATGGATGGTGGACAACTTGCCCCACCCCCCCCCCCCCCAGTATGTTACCCCCACAGACCCCCTATAGGGCCACCCAGAAAAAAAATGTACCATTTTAGCAACTTTGGGTCCCCTACCCCTAAGGATGATTCCTACCAAGTTTGGTTGAATTCCGATCATGTGTTTTGGAGAAGATCAGAATGTACATTTTGCCTGGCAGCGCCCCCCCCCCCTCCAGTATGTTACCCCCACAGGGCCCCTATAGGGCCACTCAGAGAAATTTCATGAACAACATTCATTCTTCATCTATAGAGGTATCTCCATACACAATACCAAGTATGAGCTATGCCTGGTTCTGGAGAAGAAGATGTTTGAAATTTACGTAGCTTTTACAATTGGGGGCCTTCCCCCTGGGACCCCCTGGGGGCCACATGTACCATTTTAGCAACTTTGGGTCCCCTACCCCTAAGGATGATTCCTACCAAGTTTGGTTGAATTCCGATCATGGGTTTTGGAGAAGAAGATGAAAATGTAAAAAGTTAACGGACGACGCACGACGGACGACGGACAAATTTCCATCGCAATAGCTCACTCGAGCCATAGGCTCAGGTGAGCTAAAAAGATGATTCTTCACTTGTCTCAAATTATAGACCCGTGTCTATACTCCCAAGCATTTCCAAAATCTTGGAAAGGCTTGTCTATAATAGACTATATAATATAATGCAATCCAGAGGTCTCGGGTTCAAGTCCCGCTGGAATCCCGTTTTCTTTGCTCATTTTTCACTTCATTATATATTTCTGGTCAGTTTTCCCTACTTGAATTTATTAAATATACCAAAAGCTGCATCACCTAACCGTGATCCCACGCATTTATCCCCAAGTTGATTACGATCCTTCGGGTTTATGTCTGGTTTCTATAGCTTCTGACCACACGAGCATTGAAAACTATGGGGTTTCTGGGATGAACACGTACTGGGGTATTCCATAGCTCAGTCGGTAGAGCGCCGGTCTAGCAATCCGGAGGTCTCGGGTTCAAGTCCCGCTGGAATCCCGTTATCTTTGCTCATTTTTCACTTCATTATATATTTCTGGTCAGTTTTCCCTACTCGAATTTATTAAATATACAAAAAGCTGCATCACCTAACCGTGATCCCACGCATTTATCCCCAAGTTGATTACGATCCTTCAGGTTTATGTCTGGTTTTTATAGCTTCTGACCACACAAGCATTGAAAACTATGGGGTTTCTGGGACGAACACATACTGGGGTATTTCATAGCTCAGTCGGTAGAGCGCCGGTCTAGCAATCCGGAGGTCTCGGGTTCAAGTCCCGCTGGAATCCCGTTTTCTTTGCTCATTTTTCACTTCATTATATATTTCTGGTCAGTTTTCCCTACTTGAATTTATTAAATATACAAAAAGCTGCATCACCTAACCGTGATCCCACGCATTTATCCCCAAGTTGATTACGATCCTTCGGGTTTATGTCTGGTTTCTATAGCTTCTGACCACACGAGCATTGAAAACTATGGGGTTTCTGGGATGAACACGTACTGGGGTATTCCATAGCTCAGTCGGTAGAGCGCCGGTCTAGCAATCCGGAGGTCTCGGGTTCAAGTCCCGCTGGAATCCCGTTATCTTTGCTCATTTTTCACTTCATTATATATTTCTGGTCAGTTTTCCCTACTCGAATTTATTAAATATACAAAAAGCTGCATCACCTAACCGTGATCCCACGCATTTATCCCCAAGTTGATTACGATCCTTCAGGTTTATGTCTGGTTTTTATAGCTTCTGACCACACAAGCATTGAAAACTATGGGGTTTCTGGGACGAACACATACTGGGGTATTTCATAGCTCAGTCGGTAGAGCGCCGGTCTAGCAATCCGGAGGTCTCGGGTTCAAGTCCCACTGGAATCCCGTTTTCTTTGCTCATTTTTCACTTCAAATGCCTTAGCTGAACGTAAACATGTCATTGGTGTATTCATGGACTTCAGCAAGGCTTCTGACACCCTTGACCATTCAATACTTCTATGTAAATTGGATCACTATGGTGTAAGAGGTGTGGCAATACAATGGTTTAAGAACTATTTAGCAAATAGAAAACAATATGTGTATCATGACTCTACCGAATCAGAATCATTATCCTTAGAATGCGGCGTCCCACAAGGATCAATCCTTGGTCCGCTGTTGTATTTGATATACGTCAATGATATCCCTAACTCTTCTAATGCACTACAATATATATTATTTGCTGATGATACCAATGTATTTTGTTCTCACTCTAATTTACAAAATCTTTTGGAAATAATTAATAACGAACTACCAAAATTGTCAAAATGGTTTAAATCAAATAAACTTTCGCTTAATTTGAAGAAAACTAACTTTATGTATTTTCGGAATAGAAATAGCAATAACAATTTAGCAAACCTTGAAATACTGCTCAATGGCGAATCATTGCAAAGAGTTGAGAGTACAAAATTTCTGGGTGTCTTTATAAACGAAAATTTGAGATGGAATTACCACGTGAAACACATATCTCATAAGATTTCACGCAATGTTGGCATACTTTTTAACCTGAAATATTATGTTCCATTGAAAATTTTGTTTATGCTGTATAACTCGTTAATATTACCATATATCTCATACTGTAATATCATATGGGCAAACTCGAAAAATAATATTGAAATTATTCTACTGCTACAAAAGAAAGCTGTTCGTTTGTGTACCAATTCTTCGTTCCGCGATCATACTACCCTTTTGTTCTCGACACTTAAAACTCTGAAAGTTGATGATATAAATATTCTACAAACTGGGGTTTTCATGTTCCAGCTAACAAACGGGCAGCTACCCCCATATTTCCCTCCACTGTTTAGTCTAAATAGAGACATCCACTCTTATCCCACAAGACAAACTGAACATTTCCATCCAATAAACCCTAAAACTGCATTAGCCTTGAAATCTAACAGACATAATGGTCCAGATATTTGGAACTCATTTCCTCCTGAAATCAGAAATATGAAGTCATTAAATGCATTTAAAACAGCTGTCAGATCCATGTTGTTATGTAAATACTGCAACTGAGACTCCTTCCTTCATCTATTTGTTCATTCAATTATTATGGTCCATGACCTAGCACTCTAATCTTTTGTGTTAATAAACTTGTAAACAAGGTGTATTATCATAGCGTATAGGCTACCAGCCCCTCCCCGTCTTTCTTTTTCTCTCTTCTCTCTTTCTCTTTCTTTGCAAGTCACTCCCCATATTTTGGGGTTTAAATTCTTCCCTTTTTAATTTATTTGTATTACATGTATTTTACAACCGAGGGCTGCAAGCATTTCAAGCTCTATTGCTTAAAGGGGAATGAAAGGTAACAAACATTAACCTACAATCATGTAGATAATTGTCAGCCTTTTACAAATATCTTGAAATTACTCATGTTTGATTATTGAAGAAAGATAACAGTGTCTCAAAAAGTTGCAGATTCCTTGTTAGACATTATCCCATGGGGGCTGCCATTTTCTTTACAAAGTAATGTCAGAGCAGTTATATTTATGAGATACCCACTGACCTATACACTAGCTATAATAACACTCATGATCACCTGTGGAATGCATGACACTGGATTTTCCCATAATACATGTAAAGCATTTTTGTAGTCATGTACATTCAAATGAAGATACTATTTGTATCAAGATATTTGGTTCAGCTGTTTCTTTTGTTAAGCAGGATTTAACATGCACAAGTTGTTTGGTCAGACAAAGGTTTGTCAATTCTACAAAAAAGTGACAAAGACCTACAACTGCTCTTAGATATCACCTGTGCGAGACAATGGGGGTACCAAGATGGCTGCCATTTTGCATTGTGGCTTTAGTTGTACAATAGCTATTCAATATGCAACATCATATCCATTATATACAGGTAAATGGACATGTACTCATATGACATCACAGTTTTTCAAAATGGCAGCCCCCATGGGATAATATCTGGCAAGGAATCTGCAAAATTTAGAGAGATTGTTCTCCTTATTAAGTAATCAAATAGGAGTATTTTCAAGATATTTCGAATAGGCTACCAATTTTCCACTTGATTATCAGCTAATGTTCGTTGAGTTTCATTCTCCTTTAAGCAGTAGCCCTTCTATATCTCATTTTGTATTATGTTAGTCTCATGTTTTTTTTTTTTGTTTACTCATGTATGATGTTATTATATGTTGTATTGATTCATCTGAATGGAATGTAATGTGATATAGAAACCAATAAATTCAATTCAATTCAATTCAATATGTACCGGTAATGCATCGCATGTTGCAAGGTGACAAGGTTTTACTGCCATAAATATGCCGTTACCATGGCAACGCAGATTCCGACTCATCCGAAAAATATGTCTTGCACATCTCACAGCTTAGGACTGTTCGTTAACAACGGGACGACGCCGGCGCAGCTCACTCGGCGGAGGGCATTGTTGTTGTACAGTGCTGGAGCGTCAGTTCGGGAAACCTCAAGAATTTGCAAGATACAGGAGGTAAGGCAGATATGTTAAAGCTGTTAAAGCTTTGAAGGAGCATGTTGTGCAGACGAATTCGACATTCCAACGCCATGTATTCTGCCAGATGAGTCAGAAGGAGGGAGAAAGTGTTGCACAGTTTGTAACCAGATTACACCAGTCATCGGACAGAGTTGAAAAATCAGATGAGGGATCAATTAGTAAAGTGCTGCAAATCCAATAATCTGAGAAGAAAGCTGTCGGAGAAGGGAGATTTGTTGAACCTCAAGGAAACATTGAAAATTGCAGCAAGCTTCGAGGCTGTTGAAAATCAATTTCAGTTGATGAAATTGGATGGAGGACATGGCCATGGGAGTCACAGTGTTCGTAAGATGACCACCAGTGTAAGCAGTATTTATAGACCCAGAGAAGGCCTGTTGTTACCGATGTGGGCGTGATGGACCTTTCAGTAAAGATCCCATTTGTCCAGCAAAAGGCAAAATCTGCAAAAAATGTGGCAAGAAAGATCATTTTGCTGTGCAGTGTAAAGCAAATCTGAGCAAGCTGAGGCAAAATGATAGATCCAATTCCAAAGGCAAAGGCAAAGGGAAATATGGACAGAAAAAGAAAAGTCACAATGTGCATCAAGTGGATGAATGCACATGCCAGAACAAGCAGTGATGAACAGAATCCTAGTGAGAGAGGATATGCATTTGCTGTTGACACTGATGAGCACGTGCAAAGGTGCCTGTTGTGATTGGAGGCGTACCAGTTGACATTATAGTAGATTCTGGAAGTGACACAAATATATCATTGACAGTACCCTATGGGAGTTTCTGAAGGAGGAGGAAATTACATGCTCATCCCGAAAGTGTAACAGGGTCAATCCAAGTCAAATCAACCAATGCTTGTCACCTGACCCCCTTCGATTTTCTTTAAACTCGCACCAAATGTTCCTCGGAGTGTCTGATGGAAAACCCCAAATAATTTTGCCCCAAGGTCAAGTGGTTGCTAAGATACAGCCTCGCATAGCAACCAATGCGCATTCCAAGAAATGAGTTTTATGAAAATTAGGGTTTTTTAATAGACCTGTTTACTAAGTGTTCAAATTTTATGCATACTTTTGACACAAAGGTTGTTCTTGACAACCTGAAAGGTTGCCAGAGGCTTGTCAGACATAGCAACAAGTAATGTATGCAAACTGGATTCCAAGTATTGTAGTTCATTCATTAATAACAGGTTAATGGAATAGCTCGTTACTAGGTCCCAAGGAAAGAAACATCCATAAATTTGAATCACTTAGTAAACAGGTCTATTGACCATTGAAGCCAGAATTTGTATCCAGTACAGCTCATTATCTGTAAATTGGAAGAACTTTATACTCTATAAAAGAAAAATCAATTGTGACGCAAAACTCACCTTTCGTTTCTGCGTACGAGGTCACCGAACATGGTGTCGAATTTCGTTTTTGAAATTTTGGATGCATGTTTAGAGCCTCACATCTCTAATACTGTATGAGCTCAGGAACTAGAATTTTGTACAGTTTAATAAAGACTTTGATTCGTGCAATAATCCTACAAAAAATCAGCGGAATTGAGCAAGCCGTTTTGTGAAGGGTGCCCCCAAAGTTGGAAAAAATGATAAATGTTCCAAGTTCAAGGTCACAGATGATCCTTCGTCCCATCTAGGAATACCATGAAATTTTCTGTATTAATAGACATTTACCAATATTATCAGGGTTACCAAAGAAATTTTGGTACTGAAAGGTTTAACGGCTAATTTTCACCACTGAAAGTGGTCGTAAACGATGAACAATCCTTATGTCATGGCATATATGGGATTCGGGGGACGTTTCACATGACGACAGTTTCAAAATGGAGAGCTCCAGCCCTGTCATATTTGCTGTAGTAATAGTTTGTAATACATATTTTAATAAAATATACCATATTTGTATGATTTTGGCCTTGAAATTTGATCCAAAATGTGATAAAAATGGCTGTCTTGCCATTTCTCGTGTGTCTTTGTTTGTGAACGATACTTTAAGAAGGCATTTAATTAAGCAATATTTCAAGAACTATGAAAAATTACAATGTACCATATTCAAATCATATAGCATCTATGCTTTTCTTTCAGAATTGGTATGTTTCTTTGATCACCTCGTAATGACTTGACCTTGAAATGCTTCAAAATATAGCCATAAACTAATTAAACATAGGATACGTGTACACAGTGCATCATTCGGTACCATAATGAGTAAGTGATATTTTTATAAAAACAGAAGCTCTTCAAGATGTAACTTTGCATATTGGATGTCTTTAATATGTACTTTGATAATATGTAACATTCCTATCGCTTCTCTCAACAATGACGTCAAACCAATGACCATGAAAATCCTGATAAACACTATACCTGACTATATCCTACCCATGTTCCTGAAAACTGATGCTTTAAGACCTAATTAATACTGCACTTTTTTCATACATCACGTATGTCCGCGCGTTGAACATTTAAGGCCGGCGCCATATTGTCGAAGTGCCGTGTGCAAAATTTAAAAGGTTAACTAATTAACGGTTTGAAAAATGTAAACAAATAAGCCTCTGATTGAATTATAACCAATGAAAGAGCAGGAAGTAACAAAACTATGAATATGCACGAGGGGGTAGTACGAGTCGTATATTACCATAAACCTAGATCAGTTTTTAATTTTTGTTAAATTTCTTCTCTAATTAACAGTAAATTTAAGTTGTAAATTTGAATATTTACCTCAAAATATGCTAATTTTTTAAACTTTTAGAAAATCTCGTTTTATACCCTCATCGAATTTTTTCTTGCTTAGTTCTTGTTAAAATTAAGTAATCGAAGATGTCATCTTAGTTAGGTCAACAAACTTTTTTCTTGTAGAGTTTTTTTTGGATCTCGAGAAAACCTGAAAGATGACCAAATTCATGGTAAATTTTAAATATTTTAAGCTAAAGTGGGCATGTTCGGCATTTTCGTGTGATATGACGATTATGCATGATTATGTGGGGGTTCTTGATATATATTTTTGTTAATGTGCTTTTTCTGAAAGTAATATTGACGATTTTACCGTATCTTTGGTTTTAAAAATTTAGAGACGACGTAAACAAATCATGGCTTTGAGCCCTGGATTTATTTTCCATCGGGACGCTAGTAGCTCAAACCCCGGACGCGCTGGCCTAGGTATGCTAGTCCCGCTCTGTACGTGCGCACTGTCGCCTGCAGGCCGCAGTAGTGAATTTTTGGCCAAGGAGAATTCAAATAGCATATAAAAGAATATTATTCTAAGATTTGGTTGTAAATTAATTCATTGAATGAATGTTATATTCCTAGATCAAGATATAAATGTTAACCAGACATTAGATGTTCTGGAGTAGGCATTGGGGGGGGGGGGGGGGGGGTTCTCTCTGCCCCCTCTTAATCTTATGAAAACCAAAAAATAAGCAATAGATACAAAGTAGTCTACATGTAAATATTTGCAAATGGGTTGTGCCTAACAAGAATGGCTTTACTGGCTTGGGGTCTAGATTTTAGAGTTAGTCTTTAGACTTACTGGCTGTTGGTAGCTGAGCTCCTGACAGTGGGAGGGGGTAGCAACTAAAAAAAAAATGACAAAGATAGATTTCCTAGACCCCAAATGACGGATGTCTATGAAAAGTACACATCAGTCAGAGGCAGCGGAACGTTAGGCTCGGACAATGGAAGCGGGGGGGGGGGGCCCTGGGAGGGGGACCTTTTGTTTGGAGGACACAAAAGGTGCCCCCCTTCATTTCCATTGTCCGAGCCTGACGTTCCGCCACCCGCTCAACGATGAAAGTGGGGGGGAGGGACCTTTAGTTTGGCGAACGAAAGGTGCCCCCCACTTTCACTGTCCGAGCCCGACGTTCCACCGCCTCTGACATTAGTAGATCTATGTCATCTAGTCTACAACAATCAATTTTTCTAATAATAGCTAATCAGTTACATCTAGAAGGGAGCTAGCAACCTCAATGTCGCTACTGGGTGACCGTGGGCATGGTGGGGTACATTAATTAATAACTAGTAGACACATTTCTTCCCATAGCACAATATTGAAAACTTTTTTTAATTGTCTTCCATGCATACAGATGCCAGAGGTAACCTGCACATTGGATTCTTCTAGTACAGTCAGCCATAACTGCTAATATTCTGAAGCAAAATTTTAGTCCTGGCAAAACATCACTTGCAAAGGACAAGCTAAAGTTAAATGATTGTATTGTAATCTGAAACTATTTTAGTCTTATTAAATATTTCCATTAGTCACTACTTTTTTTACATAAACTAGCAAGCTAATGACAAGTTCAAATGAATCTTAGAATGAGTACTAACTGATTAAGTCCCACCCCAACCCCCCCCCCCGCCTTTGACTAAACTTAATATCTAATACATTGTATTTCTTTAGATCAGGCACAACAATACTTCCTGTTTTTAAATACCTATGCTGATTTCGAACATGATGGTGTTAGACAAAATATTGATAATATGTACTTGCACAAAATAAAAGAAAAAAAAAATAAAATCAAAAATCAATTATCAACAGCCAGTAGATTTGCCTTTTCCAGAATCTTTCAGCTGAGTAATAGGGGACAACAAATTAAAGTCTCTCATCAACTGATTCTTCTTTTTCATTTCTTCCAGCTGTTTGCAGTATAATTGAGGATTACTCCATGTAGACTGGACCTTGACTGACTGCAGGGTTCTCCTGGTATCCACAAAGGCCACCGCAGACTGTATTGAGCTGTAAATCCTCCTTCTTGTTCACCAATGAAGCCGAAGGGAGCTTTCCATTTCCACATACATGTACATGGAATGAAGCATGATTAAAAAGTAGCAATAGATCAGGGCAGTTCTAAGGTGTATTTTGGTCATTTGGTTTCCCATACAGTACAGGAATTACAGAGTTTTGAGCATTATTGACATCAAAAGTCTACATTGGACTTGCCCATCAAACAAATAAAAGAAAGAAATCAGCAAGAATACTATGACATGGACTTCTTAGATTCAGAACATTCCACTGTTATAACTGAAAGACAAGTTACAATGATACAACCTACCATTACAAGCATCCTTGCCTCTTTCTTGTTTTCTGTATATCGTCTCACATGATGAAATGTTAATGTTACCTCCTCATTTTGATATTGTAATGAAATAGTTAAGATCCAAACTGTAATGGTACAAAGCTTTGTACATGTATATTTACTGTTCTCTGTTCTATAAGCGCAAATAATGATGTCTTTCCATTATCAGAGATATGAAAATGTTTTTATGTGCAGTATTCTGATTATTACATACATGTACATTCAAGACCTAATTGTTTCTTACAATAAAATGTGGCACTCTCAGACATTTTATCTCACTGAATGCTTGACATGCATGCCAATCATGTAGGGTTCGTTCACCTCTCGGCACGGACTCGGCTAGTGCATTTTTTTCTCCATCCATGCCTTCCCCCTTTCACTGAAACAAATTCAGTTGATAAAAGACTATTGGCATGGCTTGCTGAACTGAGAAATGTTTTTCATGACTTATTTTTTTTTAATCCTGATGTTTATATCCTCTTTTCATTCTTCAGCAAATCATTTTCTTCTGTTTTCCATATTTTGCAAAAGATGACCAATGTGATTTTTATTTCTGGTTTTGTAACAAAGGATGGCACATACATTGATCTTGTTCATTAAAATGACAATGATTATGTTTTAAGGGAAATGTATACTACAGTATAATAATTCTTGTGATTGTAATTAGTAGTAAAATATCTCGCAATCTTTTGATATTATACACCCTTTGTATTTATTCTCTCTCCCTCTCTCTCTCTATCATTGCTTCCTCTTCATCCCCCCCCCCACCCCAATGTTCCCCTTTCTTTAGTTTCTCTTTCAAATTATAAATGACATGCATTGTATATTTGTAATGCTTCTTTGCCAAATAAAATGGTGAAATTGAAATACTGTATAGAAATAACAAATAATATTTTTAACCCCATGGTAAATTTGCAGTGATGTAAGTTGAGTGTGAGACTGTGAGTGGAGTCTGTGTCTTAATTAACTGAAAATGGCCTTGTGGTTGCAAGGCCGTACGCAGAAATTTTTTTCCTGGGGGGGGGGGGGGCAAGATGATCGCTTTCAAAGGAACCCATAACTTGAAGTCTAAAACCCAATTAAAAAAAAGTATGATTTTGAAATTTCTGGGGGGGGGGGCAACTGCCCCCCCCCCCCTGGCTGCGTACGTCCTTGTGTGGTTGATATGATGCATGAATGTCACCAGTTTGAATATAGGGTACAGTATGTTGAGTTTGTGTTCCAGCTTCTTTGGGTTAAACTAAGGATCCAGGGGCAGATTCAGTACATATATTTTGAAATGGGGGGGGGGGGGGGATTCTGCAAGCTTCCAGAGGGAATTCCCCCCCCCCCTCCATTGTTTCCCTGTATCACCCACGAACCACACACAGAGATATACATGTAGATCTATGTAAAAAAATTAAATAATAAAAAGGGGTCCAGACCCGATGAACCCACCTGTCCCCCCCCCCCATCTGATTTCTGGCATGTGTGGCACGTTATCCTGAGCTACCCCACCACTTGATCGGCTACAAAGGCTATATGGGGATTTCAAACCCTGAACCATTTCTCAAAAAGTAAACAGAAAATGATGCTGGCAAGCCCATATTACTCGTTCAGTAACTCTTACAAAAAAACTCTACAATGCCCAGAATAAAAGGAATATGCATTATGCAGGCAAATGCATCAAAATTTCCAAAAAAGTAGGCAGCAACACACAGAAAAATTCCGACAATTATGACAGAAGTGAAATAATAAGTGTCAAATTTGTGAATTTCGCGTCTACCGCGCGCACAGCCACGCACGGCCATCCGTTCGCGCTCCTTAAATTTAGACTCTCCGTCCGCGCGGACATACGTGACATGCAAAGACCTTTCTTGATGTAGCTTTATATATTGATAGTATTCAATGAGTACTTGGGAGATATATGAAAATTACTTGCTCTCTATGAACAGTGACCTTGAACTTTCGACCTTCAAAATCATGATAACACCTAATTTTGCCTAAACGATGACGTTTGAAGGCATGATTTCTCCTGGATTTTTCATAAATGCGATGGTTTTTCTTGATGTAGCTTTATATATTGGTAGTATTCAATAAGTACTTGGGAGATGTATGAAAATTACTTGCTCTCTATGAACAGTGACCTTCAACTTTCGACCTTCAAAATCATGATAACACCTAATTTTGCCTAAACGATGACGTTTGAAGGCATGATTTCTCCTGGATTTTTCATAAATGCGATGGTTTTTCTTGATGTAGCTTTATATATTGGTAGTATTCAATAAGTACTTGGGAGATGTATGAAAATTACTTGCTCTCTATGAACAGTGACCTTGAACTTCAAAATCATGATAACACCTAATTTTGCCTAAACGATGACGTTTGAAGGCATGATTTCTCCTGGATTTTCATAAATGCAATGGTTTTTCTTGATGTAGCTTTATATACTGGTAGTATGCAATAAGTTCTTGGGAGATATATGAAAATTACTTGCTCTCTATGAACAGTGACCTTGAACTTTCGACCTTCAAAATCATGATAACATCTAATCTTGCCTAAATGATGACGACGTTTGAAGGCATGATTACTCCTGGATTTTTCATAAATGCAAAGGTGTTTCTTGGTGTTTATCACGATTAACTCTCCTCCCTAATCAGGTAGGTAAATAAACTGGATTAAACATGATTAATGAGTAATCATGCCTTCAAACATGCATTATTGTTTGACCACCATCTTTTCTCCACACTTGTCAGTTGAATCAAACTTTTCTTTAAAAGTTTTTTACCTCCCGATTGTTTTGAAAGATTACGAAGTAATAGACACTCCGATGATTGACTTTTCCCTCCTCTCCTTGTAAATCATTCCACTGTTCTCCTCCTCCGATTTTCTTTTCATCTCTCTAATGATGCAGTATAAAGAGCAGGATGCATTTTAGTAGCGCACTGGTGAACTGACCTTTTGTTACATGTTATTCCTTTCATGGCCTGGCGTGTATACGCTCGCATTCGCTCACTGTCCGATAATTTATATGATTTGACAAAAAACACACTTTCTAAGAAAAACTGACTTTTCTACCATATCTTGCAATATTTAAAGACAAGAATCTTTTACAGAGCATGCATGAAACATTGGAGATTCAAATTCTTCAATAATGATATTTCCAAAAATTTGATACTTTTCAGGATTTCCCCATTTTTTATATAATGAAACATTAACTTAATTTGGAAACAAAGATATAACAGGGAAAGAAAAACTTTTCTCAAAATTACATGGGAAATTCTGAAATCTTTTGATTAATCACAGAGGTGTTGTGGTCTAGTGAATTAGTGCCCAGACTGTGAAACACAAGGTACAGGGTTTGAATCCCTGGTGCAGCACTGATTTCTTTTGGCAAGACATTAATCTACATTTGTCACAATCAACCCAGGTCAGGTAAATGAGTACCTGGCAGGAATTAATTCCTTGAATGCTAGAGCATCGTTAGAGCAGCCATGCTAAAACCGAGGTAATAATTGTTGAGCGCCAGGATTGTCTTCACTTCTTCTCAAAGAAGTTCAGTGGTTTCAAGCAGATAACAAGCAGACTCTAAACACAATCCCTATAGCACCACCATCAATCACAACATGTTCTATAATTTACTGGGTAAGTTTGTTATTGGTGCGTACTTAGGGTCTGAAATGAAACCCACTGCACACAGTATGATCCGACTGTGATCCAATTTTTTAGAGAAATTGCAATATCATGAAAATTTTAAACAATTAAAAATAAAGATGAATTCTTGACCGCGCGTAGTCAAAATTTATGCCTCCGCGGCTGCAAGATCAGAAATATTTCGCACATTCATGTTGATTTTTCAAAATTTTGTACATTTCATCACTCGTTAAAACTGATACGCCAAGTGGTTCATGAGGTTAAAGGTCACAAGCAGAATTGCCATATGACTGAATTCCCTAATCTAATCAGATCATTGTCACCCTAGTATGCATACATGTACCAGGCGGTTATCGCCTGTCGAGACCGACTTAGACTTCGGAAAGGGCCGAGCAGGCTGAGTGGGCAAGAATTGTCTGGCCATCTCCTTTGCCTGTTTGCGACCCTCAATCTCTTTGTGGAAGACCTCGTTAAACTGGCCCCCAGAGAGTTTGGGATGAGAGGAAGGGATACCCAGCAAGAGAGGCGGGATGTCTTTCCCTAGCACTCCCAGTGTGGAGAGCGCCAACTTGCGGCGTTGATGTGTAATGTCAATCGCCGCTGATGAGAACTGAGACCACTGAGTCCCCCTCGATCAGTTCAACTGATCTGGCCCGAAGACGTAACAGTGAACCCAAGTACGCCGAAAGTCTTAAGCCCGACCTGATTTTGGTTTCAAAGTTCACTAGGGGCTTCTCGGCGGATCTATAGGACCGAGACTTGAAATTGATATTCAACCGTTGTCCCATACCAAAAATTTCCTGGGATAAACCCTTGGCTGAATAGAAGCCCTGGGTATCCTCCTGATAGAAAGAGAAGGCACTACCATAGCGACGTTGGGTAGCCCGACCCGCATCGGCGAGTGCCTCCCTATCCCCATATTCCTGTTTGAAGTCCTCTGTAAGAGGAATACCAGGATACGGGCCATGCTGTCTGAATAACAGCGATGGCTGATCACTGTCTGACTGGACTTGGGGGAAAAATGTCTGGCATATACTTCTCTAACAGGTTTATGCATGCTTGGGCTAAAACCACTTGGTCTAATTTCCAGATGGGCTACCTTCATTCGGGCTAAACCCTTTTGGTCCACTCTTCATTTGGTCTAATTCGCTCTTGGTCTAATAACCAGAAGGTCTAATGACCCGTTGGGCTAATTATCACTTGGTCTAATTATCATTTGGTCTAATTACCATTTCGTCTACTTTATTTTGATGTCGCTTGGTCTACTACCAGTTCGTCTAATGTCAGTTTGTCTAATTCCCAGTCAGTCTAAAACTAGTTGGTCTATAGGCATTTCGTCTAAAATCCACTTGGTCTAGTATCCATTTGGTCTACATGGCATTTATATGGTCTAATGTGCAGTTGGTCTAACTTTCACTTGGTCCATTTTCCATTTAGTGTAATTGTCAGTTGGTCTAAATGCCAATTTGTCCAAACATCACTTTGTCTAATTATCACTAAGGCCTAATTGCCTGTTGGGCTATTCCCTTTTTTGTCTACGCACCGACCAACAACACTATGCGTCATTTTGTTGGCTGTCCCTGTAAGAAAAAAAATCAGCTAAATGTAAGTCAGTTACCAAGGTTGCAAAAAGATTTGACAGCTATCAAAACATATGATATGGAAAAATATATATCGAAGATAAATCTTAAAGAAGATAAGTTTGAAGAAAAAATGTTTTCATTTCACCAAATGTTTCTGAGAGTCTATGTTCTCTTTGCCTGTTTTGTATGTAATATATTATTGTACACAACGTGTATTTTGTCAAACTATCCAATACACCGCTGTGCGGCTGCATATTTTGTTATATTATGGTATACTCTATTGTTTAAGTATTTACATGACAAATCATGGCGAAAAATATATATATGTACGATCTTTTGTAAGAATTGTTATATTGATGATGAATAAACAAACCCTGTAGAAGGGTAAAAATATAATTGAATAAAAGAAAATTGCTGCTCGGTCGTTTCGCTTCCTCGCATAACATAATTTGACTCGGGAAGGGGGGCTGGGTTAACTTACGTTTTAGATGAACAAATAATGATAATAATAATAATGATGATGATAAGAATAATAATAATAATAATAATAATAATAATAATAGTTCCATAATCTTCTTTCTTCTTCTTCTCTTGTCGTTTTTCATCTCTTTCTCTCTCTCTCTCTTTTAGGTCACTTGAAAAATCATAGGGGGCAACCGCCCCTGCCCCCTCCCCCCTGTGGCGCCGTCCCTGAAAATAGCAGTTTGCATAGCTCAAAAGAATCAGAGAAGCTTAATGGGAGAATATGTGACCCGCCGCCTCAAAACCTACAATAAGTCGCACGGACCACAACGTAGCAAACAGCCCAAAATAGTAAATTTGCTTGGATCAGTCGATTTTCTGTTTTTGATAGAAATGGGTACTTTCATTATCATTCTATCATGTCTCAAGTTTGTGAGTCGAAATTCGACATAGAAATATGTTTTGGGGGCATTTTAAAATGACTCCTTTTTTTCACCTGTCCAGCTAATGAATGTTGGAGAGCTTTTGTAATACTTTCATTCAATGCCGAATTACTACTTTACCTCTAACAGTATTAAATTGATTTTTGGAGTGAGTAAACAATAGGTCCTCCTGAGGCAGCATGCCAAAATTCATCCTAATCTGATAATCCCTTCATACCATTTTCTCTGAATAGGAGTTATTGATTGCTGGTTACATACTGATTCTTAAAGTGATATTTAAAGGTGCTATCATTGAGTAAATTAGGCAAGTGATATACCATTGGAAAGCTGAAAATCTCTACTTTCAGAAAATGTATAACACAAAACAAATAATTTTGGCAACTTATTGTAGGTTTTGAGGCGTCGGGTCACATATTTAGTTCTTGATATGACAACAGTGTGACACCTTTGAGCTGGAACTTTGCCAGTGCCCAAATGTTCAATTGCAGCAATTAAGATATCCCCCGCCCAAAGCTTGCTCGCACTCACTTGTAACTCAGTAACATAAAGTCCTATCTATCTCTTTTATTGAGAGATCATGGTTGAAATTAAACGCTTTTGCGGCATCTTCATCAAATCAATATAATGCAAGCACTAACACGCATGAATTGTTTAGGATATATTTTCTAATCTTTGCAAAATAGGCAATTCTGCCTTACAACTTGCAAGCGAGTGACCAAAAATATTCTGTTCTTGTTGAACAATGTAGGGGTACTGTGACAGCAACGTATCAAAACGCCATTTCCCATTCTTGTCTTCACCCTTTATAATTAAGTTCCCCCTTTTCCAAAAACGGTACCCAGTTCGTTGAAACCCCAAGTGCGTGGGTCGTCTTGCCCCTCCTGTGAAATACCCTGCACGCTCCTAGCTTTTGATTACTTGCACAAACATTTCTACATCGGATATCAAATAAGAACCATGAATAACAGATTATCAACTCATCAAACATAATTTGAAGTGCAATACAAAGTCAGGTTCTTCTACTTAAGTCATGAAAGGAAGAGAAGACCTAGGTTTGTTTTAATTACTAAAAAATAATACTAAAAATTGATTTTAATGAAATTATATAATTAATACACTAAAGGAAAAAAGAAACTTATAAAAGTTCAAGAGATCACCAAATTAAATTCTCTGCATGGAAATGTACCAAATTTGGATATAATGTTGATTCAATGCATGGCTTTAAATGACAGTCAATAACAAAAAGTTTTCTTCAATGCCACAAAAGAAATGTGCACTGAAGCAAAGGACTCTCTAATCCCCAAGTCACAAAGACAAGCTGCAGCCTTGTACACCATATGCATGTCAATGAATGAAACAAAAGAATTTCAAAAGGGATTTGCAAGTTCATATCCAAACAGATTAATAGCCAGTATGTCCACCTCTAGCTTGCTGGCAAGCTGTACACCGTCTTCGCATGCTTCCGATCAGATTCGCGATGGTAGCCTGGGGAACATTGTTCCATTCCTCTTGCAGTGCTGCAATGAGCGTCTCCCTATTGATGGGTTGATTGTCACGCCTTGACACACGTCGACCAAGCTCTTCCCAGAGATGTTCAATTGGGGAAAGGTCTGGTGAACGGGCGCACCATGGCAGAACATCAATATCCTCTTGCTCGAGGGGTGCAAATCCCTTTTGAAATTCTTTTGTTTCATTCATTGACATGCATATGGTGTACAAGGCTGCAGTTTGTCTTTGTGACTTGGGATTAGAGAGTCCTTTGTTTCAGTGCACATTTCTTTTGTGGCATTGAAGAAAACTTTTTGTTATTGACTGTCATTTAAAGCCATGCATTGAATCAACATTATATCCAAATTTGGTACATTTCCATGCAGAGAATTTAATTTGGTGATCTCTTGAACTTTTATAAGTTTCTTTTTTCCTTTAGTGTATATAAAATGTAGGGATATTGATTGACTTGATATAAGCAGCAGCAAGGGGAATAACTCTTTTAATGCACATTTACGTATAGATGACTTCTTTGAAGTTTCATTGTTTAACGTTTCATTTCCCTTTCCTTTCTCAACAAATGGCCAGAAGAATAAACAGTAGGGCCTAATTAGACCATATGACAGTTAGACTAAATGTGACCCGCCGCCTCAAAACCTACAATAAGCCGCACGGACCACAACGTAGCAAACAGCCCAAAAAAGTAAATTTGCTTGGATCAGTCGATTTTCTGTTTTTGATAGAAATGGGTAGTTTCATTATCATTCTATCATGTCTCAAGTTTGTGAGTCGTAATTCGACTTAGAAATATGTTTTGGGGGCATTTTAAAATGAATCCTTTTTTTTCCACCTGTCGAGCAAATGAATGTTTGGAGAGCTTTTGTAATACTTTCATTCAATTCCAAATTACTACTTTACCTCCAAAGGTATTAAATTGATTTTTGGAGTGAGTAATGAATAAGTCCTCCTGGGGCAGCGTGCCAAAATTCAGCCTAATCTAACAATCCCTTCATACTGCTTGCTATGGCCATTTGAATACCCAGTTTTACTTGGGCGCACACAGAGAGGGAAGGTTTAGCGCTCTTTTGTTCCAAACTTAAATGGCCATTTTCTCTGAATAGGAGTTATTGATTGCTGGTTACATACTGATTCTAAATGTGATATTTAAAGGTGTTATCATTGAGTAAACTAGGCAAGTGATATATCATTGGAAAGCTGAGAATCTCTACGTTCAGAAAATGTATAAAACAAAAAAAAATTTTTGGCGACTTATTGTAGATTTTGAGGCGTCGGGTCACAAATGATAAGTAGCCCAACTGGTTATTAGACTAAATGGAATTGGACCAAATGATAGGTAGACCATATGGTATTAGCCAAAGTAGGTGTAACCCAGATGGATATGAGACCATGTGGCTTGTAGACAAAATGACTGTTAGACTATTTGGAAATGGACGAAGTGAAAATTAGACGAAGTGAAAATTAGACCAAATGGGTTTTAGACTAAATGGGGTTAGCCAAACTGTGTATTAGACGAATTGGTTATTAGGCCAAATGGAAATTAGACGAAATGGTAAGTAGACAAACTGGTTGTAGACAAAATGAAGTTAGACCACGTGGAGTTCAACGAACTGATGATTAGACCAAGTGGTGGTAGACCAAGCGACATTGTACCCTCTAACAGGGCCTTGGCATCTGCCGCCATTCCCTGACAAGGCTGGGGGTCGAAGCCGGCCTGAGATTCTGAAACAGACAGGGTAGAAACCTGCGAGACAGAATCAAACTCGGGAGAAATAGTCCGGCGGGGAAAATCCCATGGGGGTGGACATGCCCACGGACCAGTGACAGACTCCTCCTCCGGCGAGGCTCCAATAGCCGCAGGCACAGGAGGAGTAAGTCGAGATACCGCATCCGGACAAAATTGTCCAAGCTTCTCATGAATATCGGAATATACTCGGGAACATCCTCCATCACAGTGACAACTGACTGGGGAGAACCCGTCTCAGTAGCCGGCAGCGTCGGGGGATTAGTATCCCAACCTTGCTGCTCAGCAAAGAGTCTCATTAATCTGAGCAACTCAGATTGAGAGTCGGGGGGGAAGAGAGGGCTGAGCCTTCTTACCCGACTTGGGTATATCCTTGGATTTACCCTTCTTGGCTTTAAACTTCTTGGCGGGGGTGTGAGCCACCGTAATAGAAGCACGGGAAGTGTTTGGCTGCAGTATAGAAGCCTCACTACCAAAATTGTCCGGGACGGGCTCCCCAGTGGGGAGAAGCAATTCGGCCGCAACTCTAGGGACTGTGCTTCCCCGACCAGAGCCCCGATACGCATTGACTGCCGGGGGGTGGACGGGCTGCTGCATTGCAGCACTGCTGGAAATAGCACCCGGAGCACTGACGTTGGTCAGTGGCTGGCGGGAACCAGCAGTCTTCCGCTGCGAGAGCCTGCTCGAGAAGGAGGTCTTCTTAGCGGGATGCGAATTTGCGATAACGGCTGTAATTCCCCCAGACACACCGACGGTGGTCGGATGTCGGGGGAAGCCAGTAACACTGGGTGAAATCTCGCTAGGCACCCCGACCACCGTCGGGGGTCGGCAAGACCCGGTAACATCATTAGCTGACCGCTTAGCGATCTTACCAGCCCCCTCCAGGCTCCAGACGGTGGTCGGGGGTCGAGAGGACCCGGTAATACTAGCTACCGCCCCCCCCCCCAACTGCAGACACGGTGGTCGTGAGTTGGAGGGAGCTAGAATTGCTAATGACGGGTGTGCGGTCCAAAAACTTATGAACACCTAACTTACCTATAAAGCCTGTCTTGCTCGACGCTCCCGGTACAAAAGTACCAGAGCGAGCCCACAGACTGATGCCCTTAGCTCCCCTGACCATCGTGTTTGACTCGCTGGTAGGCAAGTGAAACACAGAGGTCTCCACACACTCACTGGGCTGATGCCCTTATAAGTGAGAGTAGTGGAAGGGAGGGAAGAAGAATTGGAAGAGCAAGGAGGCAACCAAGACCTCGATTGCTCTTCCTACGAAGAACTCTTTATCACCTTTAAGGAGATATAAATGAGTCAAACAATAAACAATTGTAGAGAAAAGGGCGTAAAAAGCGAGAGTGAAATGGAATGGAATTTTCCAACGTAGTGTGTGGAAAATTCCATTCATGCACTACGAAGAAAGAACACTCTCGTAAGGGTATGCACACAACAGCCACACACGAAACACCAACAAAACGTAATAGGGCTGAGCGCCCGGCAATACGCCAAAGCGAATGCCCGGGGCTACTACACGAAAGAGGTGAAAAGTGAGGTATGAATTTAAGCTCAAATATCACCAAAATAAATACCCGACAGACATAAACCGACACTAAACAGACATTAAAACAAGTCTAGGACGGAAATATTGGCAAAAGTCAGCAGAAAACGCGCTAAAAGAGTAGCAAACTCTGAACTTTTGCACAAGATAGTGACTTAGCTGCAACTCTTTAGGCTGCGAGAAGGAAAGAGGAGGATTGTGTGCGCGCGTCATGCGTACGTGCACAGAGGAAGGTGTGATCTTAGCGGGTTATAAGCGCTGTCGTGACTTTAATTACTCGAATGGCTTGCGTAGTCGGAAGACTAGCAAAATAGGTAGGTAGATTGATTTATTGAGTAAATATATAAAGTTGCATCAAGAAAAACTTTTGCATGTATAACAAAAAGTCCAGTATTAATAAGGTCTCTAATAAAGCATCGTTTTTCAGGTATATGGGTAGGATATAGTCAGGTATAGTGTTTATCATGATTTTCATGGTCAATTGTTCAAGGTCATTGTTAAGAGAAACGATATGAATGTTACATATTATCAAAGTACATACTAAATCCGTCCAATATGCAAAGTTACACCTTGAAGAGCTTCTGTTTTTGTAAAAATATCACTTACTCATTATGGTACCGAATGATGCACTGTCTACACGTATCCTATGTTTATGGCTATTTTTAGAAGCATTTCAAGTTCAAGTCATTAAGAGGTAATCAAAGAAACATACCAAATCTGAAAGAAAAGCATACATCACTATGCACATGGCGAACAAAGAAGCGGACAAAATATACAGCTCCTCATTGTACCTTCCGCAATTGCCCTGGTAGACAAAAGAACATTCCTTCATTGCTATTACGTAAAAATATGTAGAACAGGCGTCACATGCATATTCACCTGTTCTACTTATTTCACATAATAGCAATGAAGGGATGTTCTTTTGTATACCAGAGCTATTGTGGAGGGTACAATGAGGAGCTGTATATTTTGTCCGCTCTCTTTGTCATCGTGTTCATAGTGCATACTACATGATTTGAATATGGTACATTGCAATTTTTCATAGTTCTTGAAATATTGCTTAATTAAATGCCTTCTAAAATTCTTGTTCACACACAAAGACACACAGGAAATGGCAAGACAACTGTTTTTATCACATTTTGGATCAAATTTCAAGGCCAAAATCATGCAAATAGGCAGTCTTGTGGTATATTTCATATATATATTTTAATATATGTATTACAGACTATTACTACAGTAAATATGAGAGGGCTGGGGCTCTCCATTTTGAAACTGTCGTCATGTGAATCGTCCCCCGAATCCCATTTTCATCGTTTACGAACAATTTCGGTGGTGAAAATTAGCCGTTAAACCTTTCGGTAGCAAAATTTCTTTGGTAACCCCCAATAATATTGGTAAATGTCTATTAATACAGAAAATTTCATGGTATTCCTAGATGGGACGAAGGGTCGGGTGACAAATTGTCAAAAAATTGGTTGATTTGACGTGGATTGACCCATATGCAATGACCCCTGTGACCTTCATCCTTTGACCTTGTGACCTCAAAATCTAATCAGATCATTGTCCCTCCCATATGCTTGCAAGAGCCAAGTTTGAAGTTGATCTGCCAACGGGTTCTTAAGTTATCGTGAGAACGAAAATGGGACGGACAGACGTACATGTACGTAGGGGACCGACAACCCACTGACAACCGACAACATATCTTGATGAAGTTCCTAATGGTCACATGATTAGTATAATCAAAATACAAGTCGTTGCATGCAGACCTTTAGGTTTATAGAGAAAAGGCCAAACCAGTTTCAAATGGGGGAAAGTCTTGTGAATGGTCTGACATTACTGTGTTTCACAGCAGGTTGAACTTTTACTCTGAACAGAATGCCCAAAATACCTAAAAATTATGATTTTACCATTCATGTGACTCTTATGAACCTCAATAAGGACAATTTGACATGTTGATATTTTCATATCATTTGATATTGCACGTGTTTAACAAAAATCGGAAGGCAGTCAGATGGTATAGTGTGCAGTGGGCTTGATTTAACAACAGGACAGTGCATTTACCTAGATCTATGGATGACTGTGTAGTAGCATTCATACCAGAGATGTCTTCTTGTAAACATGGTTCCAACGGTTCTTCTTTCTTGATATAAAAGATCTCATATCCACTGTCTTTTTCTGCTTGCTGCTCTTGAATATCATCATTTTCACCTAAACTTTCATGGTGCTCTGGAGGAAGAAATGAGAAAACAGTGACAAAGAAAACAGTCAAGTGATATACCTGGTACGTCTTTCAAAAATGAAATGCGAACTCCAGTAAAAGTACATGCCTTGAGTCACAGAATAATGAAAGAGACCAGGGAAAGAGAGAGACAGAGAAAGAGAGACACAGAGAATGAAGTGGAGAGGCGAAATGGAGTGTGAAAATGATCTTATAACATACCTTTCCACACCCTCCCCCTTATTAGGCGGTCTTGTTTTAATGCACCTAGTACCATTAATGCACCAAGTAAGACCAGCTCCTCCCCGATGATGCCAGTAAGCCATCATCCCTTCCCACACTTTACACATAGCAAACGTATCCTTACCTTGATAGACACCTATATTGATGACTGTGCAGTACAAAGGCCTGCTCAGACTTCACTAATAACAATAAATATATTCAGCAAAAAAGAAAGTGGACACTCTTTTATTGTTCCAAATTTTCATATAAACCCTCAATGAAATATAACAAAATAAATATCACATTAAAGAAAAATTATACTCTACCAACATCAATTAAGATCAACTTTTGAACTTTCACGCTTGGACGGCCACATTCATTTAACAATAAAGTTGGCAAGACCTCAATGATATGCTAATGAGCCTCCCTCAACAATTTATTGCGTCTTTGGAATCGCTCAACACCGATTTTTTTTTTTCTAAGACAGACCTCAACAATAAAATCTGTGAGCCAATAAGTAGAAACTTAATTGGAAATCATTGTTGTATGAAAGACCTCAATATGTGCTAATGAGCCTCTTTATTGAGTCGTTGGGATCGCTCATCATGAATTTTTTTTTAGGTCAGATCTCAACAATAAAATCTGTGAGCCAATAATTGCACTCCTGTGATGTGTAGTGTGTGGTAGAAGGGATGGAGCCGATGTTGATAATGTTTGATTGAAAGAACCAACAATCTTATTGTTGCGAAAATCAGCAAGGTCAAACCACTTTTTGTCATTGTTATCGATACCTTATATACCTATGCATATAGTTTTTTATCACTATTGTTGAGGTTTGACCAAGCCTTAATTTATACCAGCCCCTAGAGAGGTACCTTCTGGACGACATGCTCCGGACAAGTCTCCTTCCTTCATGTAGTGGATCTTGGATTCATCAGTTCCTTCTGACTGCTGCTCCTGAAATCCTTCTTTTTGCATCAGATGAGAGGTCCTCTTCTTCCTGCAGACTTTTTTGTCAGGTTCTTGATTGATGTTGGTTTGAAGGTGCTTCCTCTTCTCTGATACTGATGATGACTGGTCTTCATCTTGTAAATGTGTTTCTACGCAGTCTTCTTCCTTCATATAGTAGATTTTGTATTTAATCTCTGCTGATGGCTGCTCCTCATCTCCCTGATTTCCATCCAAACTTTCATTTTGCTCTGTACACAAAGTAAGTTCCATTATCAATCATGATGATGTCTATAATTTGAGGTATCGACTATAAATAAAACTATTTAGCCACTAGAGGGCATCAACAGATGTTTATCAAATACTTGCTTTTGATTGGTCAACATACGCAGCGGGTCCAGCTTTCGGTTGTATTGTCTACTACCGGCCTTATCGCTTACAGTACATTTCTAACGTATGGCATATTACAGTCCCTCTCTTATTTTCCTCTGACTAGCACTTTGCTGCTTTGCAATTTGGAACCCCATAACCGCAAGAACACTTCTGTATGATTTAAATCAATGCTTACGTCGATTTCAACAGCGTTTAGACCCGTCATTGACTAAAACGCCTGTACCGGCAATTATCTTACAGCTTTTGTCAATCCCTCAATTTGCATAGGGGCTATACCAGTACGTTCTGTTCTAAAAACAGTCAGATTTCAGTTTACCTCATGTTTGCATTTTGAATTGTGAGTTTGCCTTTATAATTTAAGAAATTTCAAACCAGCTTTTGCTATGGTAGGAAGTTGGCAAACAATTCTACATTTTAAGAGAAAATTATTGACTTTTAAAGTCTTTTTAATAATCTTATATGAAGGGAAGAAAAAAATCTGTTTCAGAATGAGATAAAACCATTTTACTCAGGTGGCTTTTAACGTAGATATGACCTACTTTATTTGTATGAATATTAAATGAATTTTTCATGACTTTTCTTGTACCTTGCGTGATTGTCCACGGATCAGGATCAGTATCCAAGTATCCTGCATCCATCACCTCTTGCTTGATTTTTTCTGAAAAACAAACAAACAAAAAGTACTTTTACACAAGGTGATTTTGTCATTTTCATTTTCATTGTCATAGGTGCATTTCATACAGGTCTAGGTGTACATTTTAATTTTGATATAAGCTGTGAAGACTCTACTCCTCAAGAGTGAAAATAAAAAAAGTTGGTGCCAACTGGACAATTTTCATTTCCTATATGAATAAATATCAAAAATCTTGACAAAAGGAAAGGCCAGTTTGAAGGGGGTGTGACTGCACCCGATTTCTTTATCTTGTCAGAAAATTTGGGAGTAAAGCTGTGACAACCCTATTTTGCTTTGCCAGCGAATTCTGGATACATCTCCCTCACGTTTGAAGAGAGATTACTACCCATTAACACATAGACCTATATGTTGTTGGTGAATGGAAAATTTCCTCCCAAACCTCAATCCCCCAGCCTGGAAAAGCATCATAGAAAAGCTGGTTTCAGGCTAAATTCTCCAAAAGGATCTTTATCACCTTGATCAAGTGAAATTTTCTGGCTCTTTTTGTCCAGCGATCTTGCTCCTGCAAAACACAAATATGTGCTGGAGATACACACCGGCTATGGGAGGCAATTCTGTGTGTGGTATGGAGTGTCCATACATGAACATGTACATGTAGGTTATAACCGTGCATATGGTACAGTAAATCCGCAGCGCGAGATAATTCGCTTCCTTTTATTCAGGCGTGTGCATGAGCGGTTGGTGCACATGATTATCTTCAAGTGCGCGCAATTATGTTAATTAGGATCATACGCTATAGTATTATAATCAGTTTTTGGGACAGTATGAGTAACGTTATAAGAGAGGAAAATGAGAAAAAAAATTACTCAGTAAACCAACCCTTTTAATGGTGAAGATTCAACAATATAGACCTTACAATTTTTCAGATTACTGCCCCTGGCCTCTTATTTCAGGTCAAAACATAAATATTTTGTATTTCTATGCAGTATGGTGAGTCATTTTCAAAAGTTTCCAAGAAAGCGTCTTTGCATGAACTTAATTTTGTATGTATTTTGTTCACTAGATTGTTTACTCTGGTAATCCGTTCAAATCAAACTATTTTCTTTCGTACCAGGGTCAGGAGTGCAAGTAAAATATTATCATGCACAATTGCTAATGAGGCAAAATTACAGACAATTCAGCTTGTGAAAATAATGCTTTCAGAAAGTTCTATGAATTGTGTTCATTTATGTATAGAAATAAAGAAGAAATTCTGAATAGTAATTACATTCTGCCATAAGAACTAAAGAAAATGTGCTCTGTCGTCTCAAAAGCGCAAACAAGACGCTGAATATATCTGCACTGACAATGACATTGACAATGGATACATATATGTTTGTTTTTTTATATAACCCTTATTTGAGGCATTTAAGAAAATCCAGCAAGTTACGTATTACAAGTACTTATAGGCCTACATCATAAGTGTCCAATTTCACGGAGTCTCCTGCAAAATCTGGGAGACTTGGCTATTGTTACACATCGCCAGTACACACACAGACACGCTCATTACTCATTCAGAATTTAGATAATGTAAGTTTTATAGCAGAAACTGAAAACAAGGTCTTTTTTTGGGGGGGGAGGGGGATTAATTATTAATTCTATCCGACTCTCTCTCTCTCTCTCTGTCTTTCATAAATGTCACTAGCATGAGTGACTAGCTTTATTTTAAAGAAAACATTCCTTTTGAAATTTGATCTGTTTATACTAACGTTAAGCGCCTTTCACCCAATGCTGTCGCGGTGTGAAATGAACAACAACAACAAAAAAACGGGTACAAACCTTCATGGGCTGGCATATTTGTGAGCATCATGACTTGTGATTAACAAATGAGGTCACAAGCCTAATTTTATGAATGGAAATGTTGA
Organism: Heliocidaris erythrogramma; assembly: GCA_025617745.1. NCBI lineage: Eukaryota > Metazoa > Echinodermata > Echinoidea > Camarodonta > Echinometridae > Heliocidaris > Heliocidaris erythrogramma. The sequence continues at coordinate 15,960,726 of CM046865.1, read as the reverse complement.
TCATGCGCACTCTAGACACATCCTTTGCTTCCCACTGCCTTCCTATTCACTTTCACATGAATAACGAAGGATATCATTGTGGATATACCTACCTAGGGGATACCTAGGGAAGATACTGAATGCAGGCACTACGCCTCTATATTCAGTTCCAAGTTCTTTTTCCTCTTCAAGATGGCTGGATCGTTTCCTGGTGCAGGCGATTCATAATCGTACTTAATGGGCTCATTTTTCCAGCACCTATCCAAAGCTACTTCAAAACTGTGCACACTTGGGGCAGTAATGGTGTCGTTGGAAAGATTATTCCATGGTTTATGTATTCGTACATAGAAAGAATTTTTGTATAGTTTTGGTCCTAGGAATAAACAATTTTTTACTATGTCCTCTTGTCTGATCTCTGGATTGTAATTCAAGATTTGGGGTTACATCAGAATCGTATTTATTAAAAATCTTGTATGTTTCAATCATATCGCCTCGAGCCCTCCTGTAAGCTAAGGTAGGGATATATTCAACTTCCTCAATCTTTGTCCATAAGGCAGCCCCTTTAACTCTGGGACTAATCTAGTTGCTCTTCTTTGAACATTTTACAAAGCATGTATATGTTTCTTAAGGTGGGGGCTCCACACAGCATGAGCGTACTCTATTTAGGGGCGAACAAGCGATTTGTACAAGAGTGAAAAATTATCCTTATCTAAATAAACAAAGGTTCGTCTGATTAAATTCATTAGTCTGTTTGCCTTATTGATCTTTGTATGTAAATGTTCTTCAAAGTTTAGCTTATCATCAATCACCACTCCCAAATCTCTCTCAGATGACACCTGCTTGAGGGCACTTTGCGAATTATCACTGGTCATATTATACACATTGGACTTGCCAGGACAGACTTGGGGGTACCAATGGTGAGAACACTACATTTCTTAGGGTTGAATCTAAGCAGCCATTTGTCAGACCAGCATTTGAGCCTATCAAGATCCCTCTGAAGGGCAATACAATCATTCTCATCTGTTATGGACTTGAAAATCTTTGTGTCATCAGCAAATAGATATATACACTACTCTCAGAAATCGTGTCATGTAGCAAACAACACGGGCCCAAGAACACTACCTTGTGGAATTCCACTTGCAACAAGACCCCAACTGGAATATTCTCCATTCACACATACACGCTGTCTTCTCCCAACTAGAAATGCTTCAATCCAATTAACCACCAACTCACTTATGCCAGAGCTTCTAATCCTGGCAAGCAGCCGACGTTGGGGCACCTTACACTATGAACACGATGACAAAGAAAGTGGACAAAATATACAGCTCCTCATTGTACCATCCACAATTGTTCTGGTAGACAAAGGAACATCCCTTCATTGCTAAAATAAGTAGAACAGGTGAATATGCATGTGACACCTGTTCTAATATATTTTTACATAATACTTAATAGCAATGACATGAATGAAGGAATGTTCTTTTGTCGACCAGAGCAAGTGTGGAAGGTACAATGAGGAGCTGTATATTTTGTCCGCTTCTTTGTTCGCCATGTTCATAGTGTTATCGAAGGCCTTCATGAAATCTAAATAAATCACATCAATTGAACCATTTTCCTCCAGGGCCCCCGTCTCATAAAGATGTCCTTTGTGGGATGGTCCCGATCGGCATAGCTTTAGGTACCTAACCGTTTCTCAAAGACGTCCTTTCGGAAAAATGCGTAAGGTCCCGCCAGGGACCCCTCTGGATATGTCCTTCCTCCGTCACATAGAGGGCACCACCATCGGCAGGGAAGATATAAACAATTTACGGAACGCTACTTTTTAAAATTTAATTAAGTGTATTATGTCAGATCGGTAATAACTGTATGGGTAAGATCGCTTATCAATATTGTAATAGTGTGTGTTGTTCTGCTTGAAGACCGTAATAAAGTACACTTAGAAGTTGATTAAGTTTGCATGTGTCTTTAATGCATGTATTCAGGATGTGTGTGTGCAGCTCAATGTACATAGGGAAAGTGTACAGAAAGGAATAGGAAGTAGTAGAGTGAAAGGATAGTACAATGTATGGAATGCCAATTGATAACATACATGCAATTACTACATCCCCCTCACGGTAAATGAAACTGAGTCCATAAAAGTTCACTATAGTATAGACCAAAAATTAACCCAATTTTAGTGTAGTGTAGATTTTTGCTTTCTTCTGACTTAGCAAGAAATCTGTTAATATGATAGCTTATCAGGCTTCTTGACGAGACGTCCACTTCGGGTGGTCTGGTGGTAGGTCGTCTTCAGAGTTGAGTCAGCATGTGAGGCTGGAAGATTTTCGCTACCGTTGAGAGGATCGCGACTCATATTTTCCGATGATGGAAGATCAGGTGGCGTCTGCGTCATCTCCTCGCCGAGGCTTACACGCTGAGGTTGAACATCAGCAAGGTGACGTCGGTTCCTGCGTAGCACACCTCCATTCGGTGTCTCAACAAGATAGGATCTCGGTTCACGACACTTTTCCAGAACAGTAGCTGGTAACCAATGTCCAGATGTCTGATCCTGGACTCTTACGAGCTGTCTTGGCGAGAGTGGTGGTAAGTCGTGGGCTGATTTGTCATGATGATACTTTTGGCTTTGTTGTCGTAGCTGCATACGATTGTAGATATCATCACGACGATGGGAGTTGTTGCGGACTCGTGTTGGCAAGTTGTCCTTCATCTTTCTCCCGTAGAGTAGCTCAGCTGGGCTTGGTATGCAGCTGTCGATTGGAGTGGCACGGATACACAGAAGAGCCATGTTAAGATCAATGCCACTTGCTCTAGCTTTCTTGAGCGTGTTTTTGACTGTCTGGACCATACACTCAATGAAGCCATTGGACTTGGGGTAGTGGGGTGATGACGTGACGTGAATGAATCCCCACGTTGTAGTAAACTCCTTGTAGGATGAAGAGTCAAAATGTCTACCATTGTCACTGATGATTCGCTCTGGAATCCCTTGCTCAGCAAACAACTGTCTAGTTGCGTTGACAACAGCAGCACTGGTACATTCTCGAGGCATTTTCCGGACGAAGGGAAATTTAGAGAAATAGTCTGCAATAAGGAGATAGTTGTCCCCTTCAAAGTGAAACAAGTCTGTACCCAAGACTTGCCAAGGCCGGGTAGGTATCTCGTGCTGAAGAAGAGTCTCAGAAGGCTGTGACGGCTTATACTCCTGACAGACTGGGCAGTCTTTCACCATTGCCTCGATATCATCGTTGATGGATACCCAGTACACTGAACCCTTGGCACGAAGACGTGTCTTCTCAATCCCCTGATGACCCTCGTGGAGTTTGCTCAAGATAAACTTCCGCATAGATCGTGGAATCAGAATCCGTTCACCTTTCAGAATTAGGCCATCCTCGACTGCAAGTTCATCACGAAAGGCCCAGTATGCTTGTAAGTGCTTTGGCAGCTCCCGTCTCTTCTCTGGCCAACCCTTCACAATCACATTCTGTAGCGCTGTGAACTCTGCATCATTGACCGTTTCCTCTTTCAACTGGCACAAACGATCTGGGGCAAACTGCACAAAATGAACCTTAACCAGGTCATCAGTGGAGTGTATCGCCTCTGTTCGGTGGATCTCTTGTACACGGGTGTGCATGGTGACAAGCTTCAGCTTCTCTGAAGTGTCCAGGCCTACGATAGCTGGTCCCATTGACTCGACAATGAAGAATACAGCATGGCACCATGGAGACTGATTGAACCTACATGGGATCCGGACTGATCCATAGTGCGTTATGGGAGTCTCATTGTAGCATCGCAACCTGACATGCAAATTGTCTACTCTTCGAGGATCAGGAAGTCCATTTGTAGTGAGCTGGTTGGGATACATCTTTCGAAACATGCGTATGGGAAGAGTGTTTCCTTCCGCACCTGTGTCCACCTTCGAACGAACATTCGCAATGGTGCGCTCACCAAGCTTGACCTCAATGTTTGTCATGGATGAATCATCCTTGATGTCCTTGTCGACGGCACTGATATTCGATACTCTAATCTGGTTGATTGTTAAAACATCAAACGCATCATGTAGTTGTGGTGTCTCTGCCGTATCCATGGCATTACTGATAGAGTTCACACTTTTGTATCTGCGCTGTGACGGGCGTTTAGTGTGTTGGGTCTTCTTCTTGGCATTCACCGGCTGCGACCTGCACATGCTCTTCCAGTGGTTCTGCTTCCCGCAGTTGTTACATTTGGTGCCATATGCCGGCATCAAATGAAATCATCAGCACCTTCTTTCTCCTGCTGAACATACCGCTGGAGGTACAGCCTAGCCACACGAAAATTGGCCCTTGGCTTTAGCTGAGCTTCAAGTTTCTCCCATACAACAGTCGAACTTTTCCTGTCATCACCCTCAAGTCCCCACGAATTGTAGATTTTGATGCCGGTAGCACCAGCGAACAAGAGGATGTGGTCAACTTGCTTATTATCAGCAACATTCTTAACAGAGAAGTACAAATCGCACTGTTGATGAAAAATCTTAACAGCATTGGCCCTGTCAGGGTCATTCCAGTTCATACGGGGTACAAATGAATCAGTCATTGTTCATGAAAACCATTCAGCATGAAAGAAAAATGTTCAAAGCACACGTTATACAGTACCAGTCAGAGATTTCAAGCTCACGTTAACACCACACAGAGCTAATCCCCCGCATCCGGCTGTCGGTAGCGTGAGTAACATGATCGGACACGGAACTGCAGCAGCGAGCCTTTGAACAGCGGGTAGTGATTCGCACACACACGAACGTTAAATGATTCGGTCCGCTGCTTCGTACCTCGGCTTACAAATGTAACAGGTGAAAAGGCGATGGTCACGTTGCATGCACGCGCGTTCCTCGATACATTGACAAAATTCCCGGATGTAAAATTGCACAAGTGCGTCTCGTTAAACGTGGATGTGCAATTCAGCCCGCCTTCTCGCTGGCGTGGGTCACGAGCAGAGTTTAAGTGCAGTGCAGTGGCGCCCGTCAGGATGGAGGAGAGCTGCGTCGGTTCAAGATGCCAGTAACATGTACCAATAATGGCATGGCTCGCTCAGATTATATTTGACTCAGCAGTGTGGCTCTGCAAATCGTTTTTAATTCATGACAATAATTTTTTTCTCACTTAATTAGCCTGTCAAGTTTGATAATCATACTACATTTTCACGAGGAAGCATTTCTGTGCGTGCAGCATGGTCGCTTCTCTGATATGCTTACTTGTTTTAGTTCTATAAGAATCTAAAAGTATAGCTAGCTAGAATGAACGCAGCGAGATACTGTAAATAACGTTCTTATAAACAGCACCCCTAAGTTTTTGAATCCGCCGGTGGTGAAAAAACCCACCCCACATTTAACTCACTTGCTCTTTCATGCCAAACTACAGTTCATATTTTCTAACGGAAAATCAGTAACATGTACCAATAATGGCATGGCTCGCTCAGATTATATTTGACTCAGCAGTGTGGCTCTGCAATCGTTTTTAATTCATGACAATAATTTTTTTCTCACTTAATTATCCCGTTCTGCTACGGCTTCAAGTTTGATTTTAATTCATGACAATAATTTTTTTCTCACTTAATTATCCCGTTCTGCTACGGCTTCAAGTTTGATAATCACACTACATTTTCACTAGAAAGCATTTATGTGTATGCAGCATGGTCGCTTCTCTGATATGCTTGTTTTAATTCTTTAAGAAGCTACATCATCTACAGCTGAACTCGCCTCCGTGAAATCCCCCCCCCCCCCCCCCCATATTAAACTCGCTTGCTCTTTCATGCCAAACTACAGTTCATACTTTCTAACGGAAAATTAGTTACGAAAAGAAAGGATTTAGTCAAGGATAAAAATAAAAAGCAACAGAAGTAAAATCCGCAAAGCAGTTCATTTCCCGTCATGATTGGTGATCTATACACACTCACACACACGCTTCATGTATTCAAGTGCATGACGCAATTCTTCGTACATTCACCCTTTTTTTAAAACTCGGTCACGATCTTTTTTGGACAAAGCAGACGAAGCATTCTTGCCACATTTGAGACAATCGAAAAATGATGCATCATCTCTTTCATTATTTTTTTCTTTTTAGACGAGTTTAATTATTACATCTATGATATTCATGTCAATTTTATTTTATGTTTTGTATGAGAGAAAATGTTGACAATAAAACCTACTTGACTACATGTACACTGAATCTTCATAGTGACCTCGGCCTTGTGACCCTTGTCCATACAGTGATAGATTTCACACAGTCCGTGATCTTGCTGTCCGAGGTCCAGACAAGCCACGTTCCACATAAATTCAGGACTTTCAATGTAATAAGTCTTGCAGACTATAACATCCACGTGGTCTGGATGACCACGCCCACATGTCACTCTCACTGCACACCCATCATGTGCTTGGATTGGTTTGTAGCTTCAAAGTCCAAAGATCATTCTTCACCAGCCAATAGCAAACGAGAGTTTGCTGTTAGCTTAGGTCGCCCGTACATGTACTTGTATCTGTAATGTGACACCCAGCTTGGGTTCCAGCTGTCTGACAGGCTTTTTGATTTTTGCTCTGTATTAATTTGTAAACAAACTGCCATGCGATTTGATAAGGAATGTCATTGTTTTGGTTCTGCCACATGACTTGTTGGAGGAAAGCGATCGAGATATAAAGGAGAAAGATTGTTGGGAGATGTGCAGAGAGACTGAAAGAAAGATGAGAAGAAAAGAAAAGAAAATTATGGTATACGAAGTGAATCATGAATGATAATGTAAAGAGAATCAATTTTTTTCAACTGTTTGGTAAATCGGTAATAAGAGACAAGATTTGAGATAAAAAAACTGGATACGAAAAAGAATAAATGGAAAAATAATAGAATTAAAAAGGGAGAGAGAAAGGAGAGGACGTGAAGAGAGCAAAGATGGAGAGAGAGGAGAGGAAGGAGAGAAGAATAGACAGAACAAAAGACTTAGCAGGGAAGTGTTAGAGACACTTCCCTGGTTCTAGTATATCTCACGTGGAATAGATGGAAATCGTAATTGGGATTTTCTCCGTAATTAAGTAAATTATAGAATATTGCTTTTTTCTCTGGTCTATTATATTTAACATTATTTCATGGAAAAAATGGACGTCACGGTCAACAACTTTTTTTTAATTGGCCTATTGGCGAGCACCGGACGACCAACCTGTCAGAGTGAAGGTCTGGAATTTGTCAGCAATAGTCTGTATCACAGACGCTTTAAACTGTTCTAGATTGAGTCAGCGTGGAGTACTTTTATCCATCTGCATGCCGTTAACAATTAATCTGTTATGAGATCATGATTTGATGCATTCTTGTTGTTAAAGATAGAAGACAAAATGAAGATGGATAAAAAGAGAAGAAAGAGAGGACAAGAATCATGCAAAGAGTAGTGAACGATCCCGCCCCCCCCCCCCCCCCCCCCCACTCGGAGGTAGAACGGACCGCATGCGTGTTCCCAAAATCTCCGGTAAAGGGGTATTTTGGGGGCGACAAAAAGGGCGTGTTTTTTTATCTTTCACCCGGAGATTTCATTAAAAAGGGGGCGTTTCTCTCTCTCTCTCTCTTCGACACCTGAGAAATTTTTAAAAGGGGGGTTATGAAATATCTTGAAAAATTGATCAAATCCCAGGATCAAATTCCTGAAATTCCTGCTAGTTTTGATAACTCATTCAGCCAGGATTATTTCATTTTGAAAAGTAGAAACACTGGCCCCCATCTCTTCCAAGGTATTGTCATGACAGCTTACTTGGGAGAGGGGGGGGGGGGGGGGGGTGGTGTCTGTCCCGAGATATGGGGTTGGAATGAGAGCTCACCTGAGATAGGGGGTACATTGAGCAGTGTTCTAAATTTAGGGGGGTCTCCAAGACAGGAAAAGCCCGCGATAGGGGGGGGGGTTCAGAAATTTTGGCAGCCCTGAGATAGGTGCTTTCAAAGGGAGGGAACAAGCATACGCGTACCCTAAATAATACTGAGTGGGGAGGGGGGCGGGGGAAGGGTGATTAGCGGGCGTAAAGTTTACAAACTCATGCATATTCAAGGCGGATCCAGGATTGAGTAAAAGAGGGGGTACAAAATGAACGTTTGTGAAAAGGTAGACCCGTATTTTTTGGTCTCTCCAGCTTCTCGAAAAGTCGCTCAGTGGGGGGCGGGGGGACAAAATTGTTTTTCGCCAAACCTTCAAAAACCTTCAAAAATCGCTCACGATCTGACACAATTTCCTGAAAAAAAAACTTTGACAAAGAAGGAACATAGAACTGAAATCAGATTAATAGTGCATAGCGATAAATCCTCAATGATATCCTTCGTTATTCATGTGAAAGTGAAAAGCAAGGCAGTGGGAACCAAAGAATGTCTAGAGTGCGCGCGATCAACATTTCCATTCGTAAATTGGGCTTGTGACCTCATTTGTTAATCACATGTCATGACACGCGCAAAAATATGTCAGCCATGCAGCCCACGGAGGTCTGTGCTTTTTTTTTTTTGACCTTTCACAACGCGACGGGCGAAATGGGCGAAATGTGTATGGAATAAACAGATCGAATTTCAAAAGGGAACCAATGTGTGTTAAAGAACGAAATTATGGTCGGGTAGAGAGAAAATGTTGGCTTGATATTTTTTTTAATGAAGATGATATTGATGACTATAATGATCATATCAGATGATCATGATGATGATCATGTGTGTTGATCATGTGTGTTAAACCCGGTGTTAAACTTAAATGATAAAGTTACGGTCGGGTAGGGAAGAACATTTGGCTTAATGATATTTTTTGATGCATTGAAGAAGATAATGGTTTTGACGATATGATTATCAAGATGATGATATAATTAGGATGATCATGATGAATTGATGATATTATTATATCGCTTTCTCTCTCTGCCCATCGTATTCACTCTGTTTATTTAATCCCTCTCCCTCGGTCTCTCTGCCCCTCCCCCTTCCCGTTTTTTTTTTACTCTCTATTTAATTCTTTATTTTCCCCCTCTCCACATCCCTCTCACTCTCTGAGTCTCTCTCTGTCCACTCGAGCTCTCTCTCTGCCCATCGTATTCACTCTCTATATTTCATTCTCCCCCTCCTCTCCCCTCTCTCTGCTCCTCCCCTTCCCGTTTTTTTTTTTACTCTATATTTCCTTCATTTTCTATTTATCCCCCCGCCCTTTCAGATTTTCTCTCTCTCTCTGCCCATCGTATTCACTCTCTATATTTCATTCTCCCCCTCCTCTCCCCTCTCTCTGCCCCTCCCCTTCCCGTTTTTTTAAAACTCTATATTTCCTTCATTTTCTATTTATCCCCTCGCCCTTTCAGATTTTCTCTCTCTCTCTGCCCATCGTATTCACTCTCTATATTTCATTCTCCCCCTCCTCTCCCCTCTCTCTGCCCCTCCCCTTCCCGTTTTTTTTTTACTCTATATTTCCTTCATTTTCTATTTATCCGGCCTCGCCCTTTCAGATTTTCTCTCTCTCTCTGCCCATCGTATTCACTCTCTATATTTCATTCTCCCCCTCCTCTCCCCTCTCTCTGCCCCTCCCCTTCCCGTTTTTTTTTACTCTATATTTCCTTCATTTTCTATTTATCCCCTCGCCCTTTCAGATTTTCTCTCTCTCGCTGCCCATCATATTTAATCTCTATATTTCACCCTCTCTCCCCTCCCCTTTTACACCCCCAGTTCTCCTCTTCCTCTCTTCGTTTTCAATGTGTCGCACGCCTCTAGCTCTCATTTCATCCATTTTCCTTATCTTTTATCTTGTGGCGTACCTGGCGTTCCTTGTCAGGCGGGGTAAAAGCAAGCAATAATTATATACATAAATAATAGAGGTCAATAGTCACCATAATTTTCAAAAGCATTTTCCTGTCCAAAATGTTCTGCCTGGCAAACTAAAAGCTATTACAGTTGGGTGCTCTTATATTTTCTTTTCACTTTCAAATTGAATATAATTCATTCACTCTCTATAGTTTATTGATCTACTTTACATGTATTGTAAATGTATCTCATAGAACCCACTAAAAGAGTCATGTTCGGGATACATTCTGTTCTTTACAATACAAAAAAAATACACAATACACCCTCATTATATAACCAAGATGCCCAGGAAGTCAATTGAAAGAGAGTTGGGGATCAATAAAACTCTCCTCGTGGACAATACCAAGGTTCAGGCTCATTGTTCAGTGGCTATTGGATGTAGTGCCTGGGCCGGGGGGATGCACGTTGTGCGGGCGATCAAAGAACAACAGACGTGCGCCGAACACGCTCGAACATTTTGGTGTACAATGGAATGTATAGTATGGGTACACTCGGATGAGGTCACTCGGGGGTCAACAAACGCAATCACTCGATCGAGTGATTGATTTTGTTGCGTTTTGATTCCGCTGGTGACTTGGTGTAGAATTATTTTTTTCGCTTGTTTTTAATGAGCGATGTGGTATTGATCTGGTGTTTATCTTGAATTTCTACTTCTTAAAACTTTTTGTTTTCTAACAAAGTGAATCGTTTATTTATTCATGCTCTCCCTCGGTCTTTCTCTTTCTAAACAAGCTCCCATATTCTCCCCTCCCTCTCTCTCGAACTGCTTTGTCAGCTCCCCTCTCTTCTTGTTCTTTCCGTTATTTTCTACGCAGAAATTTTCAAACTTAGCTACATTGTAGATTAATAAAATTGCTCTCGGTCTCTCTTTGGCTAACTTAATTGGCTCTTCTTTGACATATCTCTCTCTCTCTCTCTCTTATCTTATGTTCCAGTTCATTTATCTTTCATTCAATATTTATTCCTTGTCTTTCTGTTTTAAAAAACTCAAGAACCTCATTTCATAAATATATAAGAACAAAATGAATGCTCTCAGTCTCTCTTTGTCTAATTTGGCTCTCTTCTTTGACATCTCTCTTTCTTTCTCTCTCTCTCTCTCTCTCTCTCTTCTGTATCATTCCCCGCTCTATTTCTAATTCAATATTTATTACTCTACGTATACACTGTAGGTACATGTAGCACCGATGTGAAAGAGCTTTTGTCAAAGACACTGCGTTCAACAGCTACTCCCTTTTACGCTATTTTATAAACTTTTCTTGTCACATTATAAAGGTTTTGGTATCAAAGGAAATCAATGAAAATCAATATATGTCACGATCAGAAGTTAAACTGCTATCAACGGCATTGTATACCGAAAATAAACTACATGTACATGTACACCAGTACCCCATTTCTTCGGTCATTTTCCACCATGACTTGCGTAGTCTGTACGTGCCTACTGTCTGAGCCGCGCAGCACGCGCGGAACGTGATTGCTACTACAATGTACGATAACACGTTCGATTCGCACCACAGAATGAGGCGATTTTCTACACCGTGATTCGCGGACGCAAACCTGTCATCGCATGGGCGATTGTTCTGAAAAAGCTGAGGGCAGCGTGATGAGCTGGAGCGTTCACGAGTTCCGGCTTAAGCTGTTCGAGCGCAACACAGCGTGACAACGTGAGCTTGAAATCTCTGACTGGTACTGTAGTACTCACAGTGAAACATCCATGTGGGACTGAAGTAGAACAACTGCAGAAATCCAAGATTAATGATGCTCCAAATCTGTCCAAAATGTCACAAAATTCCTTGAAATCAAATCAGTGGGTTCCAAATCCGCTGCCACATTTTGTTCTCATTTTATGGCTTCTAGAATAATAGCAATACTATCCACAAATCTCTGTTATGTCTCTCATGTGTCCGGTCTGAGCCGTAATACCTCCAATCTACCATCATTAGGAGATTTATGTCGACCCCGTTTGTCGCTCAACCTTAACTGCAAGCAGCAAGCGCGATGGCTAGCCGCGCTTCCCCGCAGGCCGGCTGAGGGCCGCGCCTGAGCCTGATGAAAGTGTTACTGCCGCACTGGGAAGGCTCAGGATAAGAATTGTTAATTACTTTCAGAGGGAAAAATCAGGAGAAAGTGAGAAAAAAAAGGACAGGAGAGACAATGAAATAGATTTGTAGATAACATCTTGTTGTTTGGTGCCATTGAGAACAAATGTGATGGTGATGACCGGTCCCACTCACGCCTATACTAAGTAATAATACTACACTAAAACGTGCGTATCTAACTAGTACTAGTATAATTATAATGTCAAAGACGAAGCAACATGTACATGCCATCCACTTAATTTTACTTTCAAGCTTCAGAAGTTATTTTATGTTTTTGTATGAAGAGGGGGGTGATGAAATATACAATAAGGTTAAAACTTTTATGAAACTAATTCTCAAATTATGCTAATATAATTACTGGACGGGGTTTGTGTGCACGGTGAATCAAGCGCTTTTAAGCCATCAACATATACATAAACCATGATGGTCTAAATATAAACTTCATTATTTTGGGAATTCGGTCCGTTGTGTCTGTACAAGAAATGTTGAAAGTCCATTGATTGGTGATTATTGCTTGTGTGTTTGTGTCGGAGCTAGGGTATGTGTGTGTGTGTGTGTGTGTGTGCGCGAGCACACGTACATGTACATGACGGTGCGTAAGACTGATCTGATTAATAAATAACAATCATTACTTTTATAATTATAAATGCATACTCCTGACAAACACATATACCGCCATATACACATACACACACCCACGCACACACGCAACGGGTGTCATTTCATACTTACATACCTACCGATCGACGTGTGCACGTACACAAAAACATAATGCGTCAACTAATAGGATACAAAAACTGATAAAAAAATTAAATAATTTTGTTAACAACGGTTTTTCATACTTTCGGGACTATTCTAGTATACCCAGACTTTAAACACTCCATAACATTTGTTTTCTTCACACTTATGGCATAATTTGTTACATTGTGGTAGATTTACATTTTCTTATGATACAAATTTCAATTCTAGTTCAAATTATTCACATGAATACATGAAAATCTGCTATTTTAACATTTATTTGTAAGGTCTTCTAGAAATACTGTCTGAATGCTATAAATAGCATTCTATGGTGTCCTTCGAAACATAGTCATGCCTCTGGAGGAAAAAGAAATGAAACTAAGTTTAACTAATCGTTAGTTTATTGCGTGGAGCCTTTTACTCCGTTTTTCTTCGAAACAAAGCTTCATGTGATGGAGGATACGTTTGTGGTAGAGAAACAAAAATACGCCCATCATTTCAGCGGGAAATTAGCCTTTTTACATCCCAACGTTTAATGATTAAATGTGAAGCTCATGATCAAGGCTACAAGATATGACCGATATTATCGATAGTGCACGTTGTCGTTATAGTCGATGCCAATCACATCTTTGTGAAACGGTTTAGTCCCTGAAGGGACTGGCAGTCCTTCCGACGTGGGATGGTCCCTGAAAGGACCCTTTTGTGAGATCCTACCCAGAGTGCTAGACCATTCATCAACCATGTCAACTACGTTTTTCAATATTCATAATCATGATATATCGCTCATGTAGGCTACTCTTAATCTGATTTCAGAGATGAAAAATACTTGTTGACCTGACATTCATTGTTTTAATTTAGTCAGCAAGAAAAGGGCATTAATGATTAATCATTTTAAATTTTTAAATGTCTGCGCACACGCGTAACTGCGCGATTCTAATAAAACAAAACACGCAACGAACACAAACTTTTCATCATTATCATAGCGATAGGTATTCATGCAAAAAACGAGTCAAAATCATGAAAAAAAGGGTCTTATTTCAGACATTTCATTCACAAGCCTCAAAATGTTGTCTTTCACGTCAAAACTCCCGAACTGCGTGTAAAATGAATGAGTGCGCAGACATGGGCACCATTGTTTTTTCAATGTTGAATTGACACGGCCACCGTTTCTTGTGAAAATGGCATTGACTTCTTTCTCTAATTTTGATGAGATTTTTTTTCAAACTTACTCTTTAGAATATCAGGAATAATATAAAATAAAGCTTTAGACTAGAGGAATATTAAAGAAATTCTTGTTTATTTTCAGGTCAAAACCTTAGGTGCGCAGACATAGGGCTCCCCACTCATAGCTACATTCCTATACTTCGTTTGTATAATGTAGGCAGTCATACACCTCAACACCATACACCACTGCACAAAAGTCACAAACATTCACTCAAAATCGGCATTTAATTTACAAAAACCGACCACTAAATATCCAAGAAATACAATAAATTCAACTCACCGATGTTGGAAAAGATATTTCCAAAAATCAAATCCGTAATTTACTGTTGATTCTCGCGAAACGAGCTATCGGAGTCATTGTGTACATTTCCTGGTCGCCGCGGGCGCTGACATCTCCCCAAAAGAGTTTTGTCCTTAAAAATTCGGTCCCTATGTGGCATACACGGAAGTCCCAATTTTCTGTGTGCGCGATCGTAAAGATCGATGTGCGCTTGCGATCCCGAGTTTCTTCGTGGACAAAAATTTTATTGGCCGATTTTAGTCTAAGACATCGGCAGTATGTAAACAACACGCGATCGCGAAACAAATCGGCGGGGATTTCTCCGGTTTTGGACAAGTTTTTGACTTTGGATTTTGCTGAAAATATCAAAAGTTCTTTCTAACGGCCATTTGAGGTAGGAGTGAGATTTTTAAGGCCTGAATTTGAAAGCAAGTATTTAAAATATTTATCTTATTTTCCCCCCATACCTTTACTACACGCGACAGAAAATACCAACTATTTTTGCATTTTGTATTCGTAGTGGTCAATATGACCACTATTCGTGGTGTGGGGCTCCCCATCATTACAAATCAGCAAGCAATGGTCATATTGACCATTAGGATCATATACATGTGTGTATACTGGGTATTGGGGATACAGATGTAATTTTGTTTGAAATGGAGGTTTTTGTGGGCAAACTGATACTTAAAGGAGAATTATCCCCAGGCTTTTAAATGTAAATAGGGTCATAGTGAATAAAATAACATTTAATTTGATATAAAAATCACCGTTTTAGACCAACTGATGCCGTTGTAAGAGCAGAAAATAGAGACCACTTTTTACGATGATTACAACGTCGTCTGCTCCACTCATAGCTACATTCCTATACTTCGTGTGTATAATGTAGGCAGTCATACACCTCATCTTTTTAAAACACCACTGCACAAAAGTCACCAATATTCACTCAAAATCGGCATTTAATTTTCAAAAACCGACCCCAAAATATCCAAGAAATACAATAAATTCAACTCACCAATGTTGGAAAAGATATTTACAAAAATGAAATCCGCAATTTACTGTTGATTCTCGCGAAACGAGCTATCGGAGTCATTGTGTACATTTCCTGGTCGCCGCGGGCGCTGACATCTCCCCAAAAGAGTTTTGTCCTCAAAAATTCGGTCCCTATGGCATACACGGAAAAGTTCAGATTTTCTGTGTGCGCGATCGTAAAGATCGATGTGCCCTTGCGATCCCGAGTTTCTTCGTGGACAAAAATTATATTGGCCGATTTTAGTCTAAGACATCGGCAGTTTGTAAACAACACGCGATTGCGAAACAAATCGGCGGGGATTTCTCCGGTTTTGGACAAGATTTTGACTTTGGATTTTGCTGTAAATATCAAAAGTTCTTCCTAACGGCCATTTGAGGTAGGAGTGAGATTTTTAAGGGCTGAATTTGAAAGCAAGTATTTAAAATATTTATCTTATTTTCCCCCCCATACCTTTAGTACATGCGACAGAAAATACCAACTATTTTACAGTAATGTACCCGTGAGTGGTCTACTCCTACTGGCGGCGTCCATTTTCTCTAAATTTCCCATAAAACCTTGCGCGTGATGACGTAGGGGATGGAGAACTCACTAGCTGGTAGCTAGCTTGCATGAAGCGCGCGCTGCATATACACACGGTAAACATGGTGTATTGTCAAGCGTTCGGCTGTTGTAACTGTTCCAAGAAAAATCATTCCATCGGTTCCCAGACCCGCAGAAATGTCAGCAATTGTTCAAGCGTTGGGTGACCATATTGAACGTGGAAAAATTCCAAGGAAAAGACTTCAAACTTGATCGGAAAAATGATGTGATCTGCAGTGATCATTTCACGGAGGCCGATTATCACGTAGATCTGCGGGCTAAGCTTATGCCCGGGCGAATCGTATAATCAAGCTAGTGTGTCCTGGAACACGTTTTACTTACGATGATTATTTTACTCTAATAAATGTTTTTCAAATGTGATAGTTATGTAGATAAATATAAATTGATTTATTTAATTTAATTATGAAACTCTTGCGTAATTTATGTTATTATTAATAATAATAAACTCTTTTTAAAATAATGTTGGTGAACTATTGCGAGCCAATTGTTTTTGTGGGCAAACTGATACTTAAGTATCATTCTTTAGATTTTAAGTTATCAGTTCGTTAAGATACAAAATGTAGAAAGTTATAAAAACTTACATTTACAGCCCTCTTTTTGATACTTGTTACCCACACCTCCATACGGATGGCGACTGCTCTCAATATGTTGCGCACTAGTACTACGTATGTACGTAGTAATTATTACGTACGTACGTAATATTTTTCATTTTTTTACGTTGTCAGTTTGGCCCTTCCAGGTCTTCGTAGGAGATCGACGAACCGATCGCGCCGGTACTACTACGAGCGCTGAGGGCTCCCTTCATCATAATCGTGAAAAATACAAACTGGATGCTGACGGGACAGTCTCGATAGCAGTTATCGACAAAAAGGACCCAAAATTTCAGGAAACCCTCTTCAAAGGTCACAAAACAACCTGGTAAGTTTTAATCATCTATTATTCAGCATAAGTATTTGGATGTAAGTAAACTGCAATATATGAGTTTCAATTAAATATAGGCCTAGCCAAAAATGCACAGTGATCAGACAGTGATGGCTGATGCAGTTTAGTGTGTTGGCTGCGTTACTACACAGTCGGCAATGGCGTGTACCTATGACATGTATGAGTGGCTCCGCGCGAGCTCAGCCTCAGCTCTGTTTCTTTCATTGGCAATCTCCAAACCAACAGTAACAGTAACACGAATAAGGTATGGACGGGACCACGTAGGCCTACATGGTCCGTTGGTCAAACAGAAAAGAAAAGAAAACAGAAAAGCCGAAACAGAAACAGAAAAGCCGAAAACTCCTCCAAACAGACAGGTTTTATATCTAGATTTATACCAACTCACCCCCTCTGTCTGCCATGCTGGTCATTACATTAGGCCCGTTAGCAAAGTCAAAGACAAGTTTACATACGAAGAGTGCTCAGTGCCAAAATAAGCGAGCACGCGGGTATAATTTATATTGTGGTACATATCCATGTCGATCGGCCTTTCTTCTTCTTCTTGTCTTGATTTGTTTTTTGTTTGGCAATCAGTCATAATTGACTATTTTTGCCACACACTATACTTATGTAGACCTACGTAACATTTGTAACATTTGAGAGGGTGAGAGTTGGGAGGGGGGGGGGGGGGGGGGGGGGGGGGGCTTCGGACTAGATTTTTGTATTTTATGAAATTTCTATTATTATTTATGTGATGATGGGGCCGGGGGGGGGGGGTCCAAACATGTTCCCTGATATTATGAGCAAACACTGCGATATCTGACGGGAATGTCGGGAAAAGTTATTTAAAAATAATAATGTGCTATCTTTATTTTTCTATTAAATCAGAATATTTCATTTGATATGATTTATGGAAATTATAGGGATTATAGACCTGCAATGTAATTTTATTAGCCTTAATCTTTTAAAATTCAAGACAGAAAAGGCTTTAATAAAATGAGATTGCGTGCGAGCAATTCCTTATATAAATATAAAGATTACATTAAGAGTGGCGTAAGATGTTGTTGTTGTTGTTGTATTATGGCACCTTTGACACAAAAAGGTCCTGTGTGCCAGTCACTGTAAAAACAAAAACGGCGTAAGATGTACATGCCCCTATGTGCCAGCCAAAACAAAATCTGACATAATATTGTAACGAGCCGACCCCGTCTCTTTATCCAAAACCTGTGTTTTTCTTTGTCTATGTAACTCCATTAACACCTTTTACACCCAATCACCAATTTCAATCATATACTTTGATTACAACGAATCCAATTCTATAAACTTTAATAAGCGAGTCTTCATCAATCGGCATCATCCTTGACAAAAGAAATAAAATATGAAATATTTGTTATGAAAAGCTAAAGTTCAATAATTCAGGTGTGTCGCCCTCTATCGGCGACAAGGCAGGCTCGCTGCATAAATTTTGGTGTCAGGAGTGGGATAAATTGAGTGATTGGGTAATATAGATTGAAGATAACTTGACAGAAATGGAGTCCCAGAGCAAAGAAGAACCAGAAACTATGAAAATTAACAATGAGGAGAACACTGACAAAGAAATGTGTGAATCCTCTTCTGAATCATCTGCCACGTTAACATCTACTAAAGATAAGAAAAGACAGAAAAAGAAAAGTTTGCAAACTATTAATGCATGGGGAGACGAAGAAGCGTCCAAATTTCTCGCGGCTAGTCTTAGAGGACAAGCACTTAGGTTGTTGAAAGAACAAAGAGGAAATACTTGGACTTACCAAGAAATGAAAGCGAAACTCGCGAATCGATTTTCCCCTGCCAAGCAGGCAGAAACATACCTTCTAGAACTTAGGAACCGGAAGAGAAATCCTAACGAATCCTTACAAGAACTCGGTAGAAACATTCGTGAACTAACTACTCGGGCCTACCCTAACTTTGACATGGAGGGTATCGACAGGCTTGCGAAGATTCATTTTACCGACGCATTGCATAATCCTGACATAAGATCCGGTATCTTTCATGCGAAAGCTGCGACACTCGATGAAACCGTACAGGCAGCAATTAACACTGAGACATTTCTTCAGACCGAATCTCAAAGAGGAGGTTGGAAGAAGAATGCTCATAACCGCACACTTACATCGGAAAATGATATACAAGCACCACCGATTAAAGAAATGATAGAAATAGCCGTCAAAGAAGCGATCGGAAAACTAACAGAACCGGATTAACAGAATTCGGTGCGAAGAGAAGCCAACGACGGCTACAGAACAAACAGGCCGCTCTTACAAAAACAAGAACGAACACTCAGAACTTGTTACTATTGCAACAAACCAGGACATATCGCGAAAGATTGTCGTAAGGAACGCGCGGACATGACGAGAAGTTCAGGCTTAGAACAGAACCGCCCTCCTCGAACAGAGTACAGAACAAGAACTGAAAAGTTAAACGAGCTATGGCCGCCCCACGGGGCCATGGCGCGGCCAAACCTTCGTCACTAGACGAGGCCCAAAATAAACAACAGAACAAACCGCAAAGATCAACTAGAATTCCGACTATAAACCCGAATAATCTTGATGGTGTTTTCATACCGGTAACCATTCATGAAAGGAAGTACAATTTTCTCGTTGACACTGGAGCTACTGAGTCATACATTTCGAGCAAAGTGTATGAGAATATTCCCAGAACAGAAAGACCGCCAATTAGACCACCCGATAGAACTGCTCGGTTAGCAGACGGTTCGCCCCTACCCATAGACGGTAAAGTAACACTAGAACTTAGTATCGGGCCTTGTAAAGCTTTCACCAATTTGCTAGTAGCTAATGTGAGCAATGACGGAATCTTAGGATTAGATACTCTAACCAAAATGGGAGCTAAAATTGATCTGACTAATCTACAAATAACGACTGAGTGGGGAAATGTAGATTGCGTTAAAGAATCTGGTGAAAGTCTTATATGTCGCGTAAGTTCAGCCGAAACCACTACTGTCCCAGCTGGCCACGAAGCCATCATAATGGGAACGACTAACGGAAAACTCAAGTCAAACAAAATTGGTATCATAGAAGCAGAAGATGCGAAATATCAATTAGCAAAGAAAGGTCTAATTGTTGCGAGAACACTAGTAGAAACCGGAGAACTTATACCAGTAAGAGTTTTCAATCCTTCCACATCAAACAAAGTCATAAGGAAGAACACTAGGTTAGGAACTCTCTCCATAGTTGACAAAGACGAAATCGAGAACCCGCCGAAGTACGGTACCAAAAAGTTTCAAGAAATACCAGAACATTTGAAAGACTTACTAGAGAGAAGCACGGAAGAACTTCCTCAGTTCTATCATGAGAACGTCATAGAACTCTTGACCGAATTTCAAGATATATTCGTCAAAAGTAATGGTGAATTAGGCAGAACTAATATAGTAGAGCATCACATTGACACTGGTAATCAGCGACCTATCAGGCAAAGGCCTAGAAAACACCCACTAGGACAACGCGGAGAAACAGACTACACTCAAGAACTACGAGAACGACTAGAGAAAACTTATGAACTAGAAAGGCCGTCAAAGGCGGCAGACCCACGCCTTATAACCCAATAGGTTTTGTTTTGTTGCGATTATTTTTGTAAGCAGTAGCCATTCAAAGGGGATAACAAGAGGCACATCTACCCCCCCCCCCTCCCCAATAAATTTTGCCATATCCAGGTCATAGCTTTGTGTGTCCCCACCCTTGAAAAAATTCTTCTGAAAAAGATATTTTATTATTGAAACATCCCTCCCCTAAAAGTAATTGATTAGACATGTCAGAGAGCGTGGCGTGGTGAGGAAAAAAATGTTAGCAATTTGTATTGTGTTCAGTCCAAGGCCGTACGCAGAAATTTTTTTCCTGGGGGGGCAAGATGATCGCTTTCAAAGGAACCCATAACTAGAAGTCTAAAACCCGATTAAAAAAAAGTATGATTTTGAAATTTCTGGGGGGGGCCCCCCCCCCCCTCCCCGCTGCGTACGGTCTTGGTTCAGTCATGTCAGTGTTAGTAAATGTATTCATGTTCTATCTTTACATTGCAATTCGGGTTGTTGTTGTTTTTTTTCATCGGGCTTGGATAAAATAAATATGACGACAAAAGAAGTTGGATCTCGACTTGAAAATGACGTGCATGCGAGGCACAGAGCTTACTCACTCAGTACTACAGTCAGCCGGCCGCCCAGGCACTTCGTGACAGTGCTGTGTATAGTTATGTACGTACACTACAGCTACTCAGCCACTCACTCAGATCAACACACGCGAACACTCGCGAGTGCGATAGACTCACTCACGTCGAACAAACGCACCAGATTTTCACCGAAAACAATTAAAATCACGTACTACACGTCCACCAGGATAAAATAAATCACAAAAACTTCCACAACAAAGTGGAAAGAACCGGGGAAAATAAACAGAAATCCACAGAAGATAAGAAATAGGAGAAATTAGACGTGCTAGGCTATACGTATACCGTATACCTAGCCGCTTTCGATTTCGCTACGAGAGTACAGTTCAAGTGCGAAAAATCCCTTGTTGCTGGGATACGTTGGCTTTGAATATTCATTGCAGGCTCGTGCGGATTTGAAGTGAAATAGCAAATAATGGGTCTAAAAGTCTTCTAAAATTCATAAACCTGAAATAGATTTTTGGTGAGACGAAGTAATGAGTGTTTTGATTGACCAAAATATTTCTGCATCGGCAGGCGAAGTTTGGGGTCATCAAACTTTCTAGTTTCTATCCTGTCACTCTCTGAACTGAAGTTCCTATACTTTACTACAGGGTCAAAAGTTCAAGGTCACACAGAATTTGCAGGGGTCAACCAATCATCACCAAAATCTAATCGATTCTTTCCTGTCACTTTCTGAACATTCCCTGAAAATTTGGTGCAAATCCGTTCACCCGTTCTCTTGTTATCTTGTACACAAACAAACAAACAAACAAACAAAAAAAAACAAAAAAAACAAAAAAAAAAACAAACAAACAAACAAACATACGGAGCCCTTTACATAACCCTGCCGATTTCATCGGCGTGGGTAACAAGTACGAGAACAGGGTAGAACAGAACTACGACGACAGAAACGAAACTATGACAAACGATCACACGGAAAACTCTATGAACCAGGTAACTTCGTTTGGCTCCGCAACAACTCTAGAAAGAAAGGACTTAACCCCAAACTGTTCTCAAAATGGACAGGACCCTACAAGATCATAACTAAACTCTCTGACGTCACTTATCGTATTCAGTACTCACCCCAGAGTAAACCAAGTGTAGTTCACTTTGACAGACTCAAACCTTTCGAAGGTTCAGAACCCCAAGTCTGGAACAAACAACAAACACCCAGTACAAACGACCAGTAGAACCTACCAGTACCACTGATGACCAATCTAATGAGAACGAAAACAAGACAGATGAAGAAAGACGCTATCCTCAAAGAAGAAGAGAACCTCCAGATTATTTTTATTAGATAATTTATGAAATAAGATGTTTTATCGCTGAAGGATGGATGTTCCTCAACTATCTTTCCCTACCTCATCCTCCACCTTTCCTATCCATCTCTCTATCCTTTACTTCTTATCTTTATCTGATTTTCTTCTATCCTTTAGTGCATGTCAAATACATTGTAACGCCACTGAGTAGAGAATATAAATAACTTATTAAGCTCAAATTTAATGTAACTTGAGCGCCATTGATTTCTTTCGAGTTCCATTTTCTCGTGAAATTTTAACTCACCACTAATGTGGGTGGTATATTGGTTATATATTTGGCAGGATCAGCCATTGCTTCTTGAAGATGTATATAAGTATTGGAAACTAAAAGTGAAGTATTGATGATTGATTGATGATGATGATGATGATGATTGTGACTTAGTCGAGAATAGTCAGTTCGAGATAAAGAGAATATGAGGTAAATTAGTTTTAAGAAGCAATTGCTGAAAACTTCCAAATAACCATCATTTCGGAATTATTATTTGGACCATTTATTTTCATTTTTGTAAATAATTAATTGCTTATTCAAAAGATTGACTCGGAGAAGGATTTGTTTGACTCAAGAAATATACGGTTTTGGGAAATGCGAGGACGCATTTCGTAGGAAGGGGGGCTGTGTAACGAGCCGACCCCGTCTCTTTATCCAAAACCTGTGTTTTTCTTTGTCTATGTAACTCCATTAACACCTTTTACACCCAATCACCAATTTCAATCATATACTTTGATTACAACGAATCCAATTCTATAAACTTTAATAAGCGAGTCTTCATCAATCGGCATCATCCTTGACAAAAGAAATAAAATATGAAATATTTGTTATGAAAAGCTAAAGTTCAATAATTCAGGTGTGTCGCCCTCTATCGGCGACAAGGCAGGCTCGCTGCAATATGAAAGGAAATGTGTACCCCCCCCCCCCCCCCGCACAGAAAGAATCTGAAAACTGTTATAATTTTTTCCTTGCTTGTCCTAAAAATTCAAAATAGAATACATCTGATGATTTTTTTGTTCGTCAGGCGTGAGCCTCCCCCCTCTCCCTGCATTCCTGGATACGCCACCAATGTAACAAACTTACGGTAAGTTATTTGTAAGATTCTGCTGTAGAAATGTGAGACGACAGGCGAAGAAAACAGTATAGGGGCTTGCTCCGAAGCCATCACCAACGCAACAGGGCCTTTACC
Source organism: Heliocidaris erythrogramma (assembly GCA_025617745.1). Taxonomy (NCBI): domain Eukaryota; kingdom Metazoa; phylum Echinodermata; class Echinoidea; order Camarodonta; family Echinometridae; genus Heliocidaris; species Heliocidaris erythrogramma. Next base: position 15,937,361 of record CM046865.1, on the reverse strand, counting down.
GATTGTACGAAAAGGGGGATGGCCTCCGTGTTTTGAATTGAATTAACTAGTAACCAACAATATAGCAGCTGATGATATAATTTAATTATTACCAATCCTATTCTGTCTTTGTAGGAATATCCCATTACTTTTGCCCCCATCTCTCTTTGTCTCCCCCCCCCCCCCCCTCATTTTTCTCATACTCTCTTTTCTCTCTTACAACAGATCTGTAAAAATGACTCCAATAGAATTAAGGAAAAAATAATGATCTCTTATTTATAATTTGTGTTTTTATTAGGAAATCAACAGAAATCCCAACAATTACAAGTGATTTACATGATTAAAAAAAAATCACTGAGCAAAAAAAAAAAACCCCAACAAAAACAAACAGTAAAAATAAAGCAATTGGAACAAAATTTTATAAAAAAAATAATAAAAATGATCTCTTATTGCTTCCCCCCAATCTTTCAATTTAATGAGATCGACCACCAACAATATGCAATTATATTCTTCACATGAATGACAGAATAGCAGGGGCGGATCAAGAGGGGGCGAATCGGCCGGGGCCCCCTTCTTGAAACCCAAGTTGGCATATACGGGATCTTGCCTAAATTGTGAAAAACCCGGATCGAGCACCAAATTTAGTTTGGAAGCCCAAGAGCCTAACAATGTCGTTCTATTAACCCTCCGAGAAAAAGTTGTAAAAAGGCCCACCTCGCAAGACTGACCTCACAGTCCGGGCAGCGAACTTTTTTTTCCCACGAACTCTTTGTCACTATCGTCCTTGACGCATGCGCAACTTTGAAATAGCCCTACAATGCTTGGAGTTGGATGGGGTTTCAAAGTTTCATCCTACTTTTAGTAAAAATTTAAAAACGAGATGTTATTTTTGTAATGTCCAAACTGAGAGTCGTACCCACATACCTCAGGTTAAATGTCCGAGGGCTAACGCATCTCGCCACAGCAAGACGCGGGGAGCAACCGTCATTATATCGCTTACGGAATAAACCCTATGATTGCGTAATTGATTTAGATCGGAAAGGATCAGGTGCGCATGCGCCAGGGAGGACAGGGACAAAAAGTTCGTGGGAAAAAAAATTTAGCGTCCGGGCATGGATCAGTGGCGGATTTAGGAGGCTTTTAAATAAAATTGTATCCCCCTTTTAGAACTGATAACTTTTTTGGCTTGTCAGAGAATTATGGAGGAAAACTGGACTAATAATATCTGATACCCTACACCCCTCCACTGAGCGACTTTCGGAGGGCTGGCGAGAAGAAAAAAAATTGCCATGTAAATCACATTTTTCCTAATTTCAAATAAATACTAGCCAAGGGAATTAAAATCATTTCAAAACCCCTGTTTTCATGTGTTAACCTATGGGAGCTGGAAGGCCAAAAGCATCGAAAATTCCCGGGGATTTATGAGGGGTTTACTGGACTCACCAAGCCTTCATTATACCTTATCAGAGCTTTAAATTTCATGTAAATCACATTTTTTACATTTTCAAAGAAAAATTATGGGAATTATAATCACCCTAAAATTCCTTGTTTTTGCGTGTTAACCTATGGCAGGCGAGACGTTTTTGGTCGAAAAAATGGGGTTCCAGTTTCCCTCCATAATCTGACAAGCAAAAAAAAAAAGGTTTCATTCCACTGATGTTGTTGGTGTTGTTGTCTGTCAGAGAGTTTGGACTAAATAGTTAAGGGTTCGATCATGTCAGAGTTTTTTGTTGTTGTTTGTTTTGTTTTTATTTTTTGGCTCAGAGAAGAACCTAGAAAATGCAGTGAAATCTCAGTTTTATTATTATTATAATTATTATTGTTATTATCATCATCATCATTATTATTATTTCTATTAGCATTTTCTCTTTTTTCCCGTTATTTTTAGGGGGCGGACTCGGGCAGAGATTTGTTTCATTGATCATGCCCCTACCCAAATGAAACTTCCAAACTGCAGGCCCGTAACTAGGGGGTTCAGGGGGTTCGAACGAATCCCCTCCCCCCCTCCCAACACCCCTGTTGGGGAGAAGAGGTCCGCTTTAAAAAAAATAATAGAAAAAAAAGCGAGGGGAGAGATGGTGGAAATGGAAAATAACGTGGTAAAATATTGGTCTTTCCGTCTATTTTAATACATTTTATTTTGATTTTTGCCCGTAACTTCCTAATCTGGCAAATGTATAATTAATCAATGTCGTCTTTCACCATTCATTTTCGAATTTTGTACATTATGCCATGTTGCAATTTTTTTCAAAGCGTCATTTAAAGAAAGAATTATTCAAATTCGTTTGTAGTATCGCCCCAAGCTGGCGAGGAGAAATCTGCTTGAACAACAACAAAAAAGAATCATAAGGCGAAAAAAATAACCAAAGTGACATCAGAATAGTGATTTTTAGGTTAAATCTTTAAAAACATTCCCATACCAACTGGTTTAGATAGGGGAGGGGCGCACAAGGGGGTCACGTGAAAGGGTAGAGAGAAGGAAAGTGGAAAATAATGTGAGATAATAGGGTTTCCAGCCGGGTTTCCAGTCAATTTGACCACTTTTTTATTTGCTTTTTGTCCTGCAACTTAATAATAAGGCCTATACACACACAGAAATTTTTACAAAAATTATGTAAATTGTTTTGTTAAATAGGAACTCCATAACTTTTTTGTAAAATTTACTTAACAAAATGTTTTACCAAAATTATGTAAATTGTTTTGTTAAATAGGAACTTGTGTAAATTTTAGCTAACAAAATATTCGACGATAATTATGTAAAATGTCAAGTTAAATATAGGTACTTAAAAATCATGTGTAAATTTTACCTAACAAACAATTCTACACATGTATTATGTGGTTGGGCAAATTCATTTGCCCAATTGTTTCCTTTTTCCTCCAACCCAGGTAAAAAAATAAACCTGCTTGTTATGTCTTTCTGGGTCTTACCCTATCAATCCTAACCTATCCTATCCTACATCTTCACCTATCCTATCCTAGTCCTATCCTATCCTATCCAGTTTGTACAGTCTAGTGCAAGCTCTTATATACCCATTATAATTTTTTATGCATTTGGTAACAGTTATTAAAATCGGGCCACCCCCCAAACCATACGCTACTGAAAATTCATGAATATTCATATAAGTGTTTCCCCCAATATTGAGGGAAAAATACGAAAATGCATTTTTTACAAAACCGTTTGCAAAACATTTTTACTTAATGACGACAAATTACATTGTGCATGTTAAATAAACTTAACGAAAAGGGCAATATTGCAAAATCTTTATGAAGAAATATCTTACAGCGTTATTTTGCAAGATTTGTTCAGTCAGTTTTACATAACTGTGTATCAAAATCATGTTAATGTCAACTGACATTCGTAAAATGTATTTTATACACAATAGTTTACAAAACATTTCACTTAATGATGACTTATAACATCTGCATGATAAAATTCCCTTTAAAAAATACTTGTACTTAACACATTTTACATAATAGGCATTTCTTTTGCAAAATGAATTTTACTTAAATAGTGCTAAGTAAATGTTACATAAAATTTTACATTTTGCATGACACATTATATGCGAAATGTAATTCATTACAAATATTTAGTAAAATACTACATAAAAACATTCATTTGAGACAATTTTACATATTGTAGGATATATTTAAGGTCCTTCTCTTCATTTCAGCTCTTTATCACCATGCAACCTATCTTGAATTGAGAGTTTTTAGTTGTGCCATTGAACTTTAACTATTTCTCTTTTGAATTTATTCTATTCTTTGCATGTTCTGATGCACACCCATTCATTAGTTCTCTTTGGGTTGGCTTCGTGAAGTGTTTCCCCTTTCTTATTCTGAAGCATTCCTTTCAGGTACCAGGATGGTTAGATTCTTTTGTTCTCTATTCAATATTCATGACTTGTTAGATGTCTCTATATTCTTATTGGTTCTTGTAAGATGCAAGATGTTTAATATTCATTTGATCCTTTCTGTTATCTTATGAATATGTATATTTTCATGTAAATCTTATCTTCTGGAATAAACCCTTGAGTTTCAAAGTCAGAAACCAAGTCAGTCTATACCAGGCAGTCAGAGAGTCAAGACCTGTTTACTTATTTCTCCCTTACATCTGAACCACGCTTAATAAGGACACACTACAATTTGGTGGCAGCGGTGTTGCAGTTTTTCAACTGAATTTAAGGTTTTTCTACAGCAGTGGACAGGTTTATTACAGTGTTTTGGATACTGAAGCTGTGCAGTTTAATTCCAGCCTGTTTTTTTTCTTGCCTTGGTATAGATTCACCCTTCGTCGTTTGATTCGCCCTTCGTCTTAGATTGGCTTCTACATTGGATTCATCCTCCATCTTGAATTCAGCCATTTTGAATTCAGCCATCTTGGATTCAGTCATTTCAGTTTTTTTTATTTTCCCTGCTTTAATTCGTCAATATTCCTGCCAAGACAAGCCTACAGCATATTTTATCTTCCTTCATCTTGGTAAGCCAATATTTGATGCTTATATCTCATATTTTACATATCTCATATTTTATGACTTTTTGTGCCTCAAGTTGCTGACACGCCCTTACTTCATTTTCATTACTCAATTCTTAAGGACAAGCTGAATGGTAGTCTGATTTTGGCACGGAGTACGACAACCATCCTCCATTTTTTTTATTTTGCTACATGTAGATACTGAATTCCTGCTGATGAGGCAAACATCCCTGTTAATCACACCCTTTATCTGGCATCCTACATCTGTTTTTGCAAGTGAACAATTTTACTTTACTGGGGTGTGAAACATTCGTTTGTTGCTGACGTTCTCCAAGAATTTTCTACAGTTGTACTCTGCCTGAGACTCCCCACTCTTTCGAACATCACAAATCAATCTCAACTTTGATCTATAGTGCTTAGGTATGACTACATTTCGCCTAGAGCTTCCGGAAGTTTACACCGGCGAGGATGGTAGGGATTTCCACCATTGGGTCAAAAGGTTTGAGGCAGCCGTTTCCTCAGTTGACGCTACGGGTATACAAATGCCTAGCCTACTCCCATCGCGACTCGCGGGGTCCGCTTTTACTGTGTGGGATAGCAGAAGCGCATCGGAGAAGAAGGACTTTGCCAGAATAAAATCAATATTGTCGGATGTTTTCGGACGGACAGCGTACATAAGCAAATTTCGCTCCTGCGTGACAGCAAGGATACGCCTTCCATCGGAGCCGATCGAAGTTTTTTCGGCAGCCATCTGTTCCCTCGTTGAAGAAGCTTTTCCGAATTACGATGCAGAAGCGAAAGAGGGAGAAAAGTTTCGAAGATTCATCGCTGGCCTTGACTCCGATCTCCAGAAGAAGCTATTTGAACACAATGCGAAAACTTTCAAGGACGCCGTGGAGACGGCTGTTCGAATGCAACACGCAGCCACCTTGGGACAGCCTTGCAACACACAAGCTGCCAGAATAGCCACTGTGTCAGCCACAAACACCGGATACCAGGAACTAGTAGACCGAATAGCATCTATGGAGAAAATGATGAGTCAGCTTGCTGAAAATAGCAGACGCCAACGTTCTCCTTCACCCGAGTGTTCGAGTCACAAGTACGCACATCGCCATGGTCAACGTTCGGATCGTTGTGACGGGCGACACCACTATTCGCCAGAGCGGTCCGGATACTCCCATCACAGAAGATATTCGCCTTCGCCAGAGCGGTCCGGATACAGCCGTCACCGACAGTACTCTCCTTCGCCGGAACGATTGAGATACAACCAACACAGACATTACTCACCTTCGCCGGAACGATCCAGGTACGGCCACAGCGGACGCCAGTCATCTTCACCGGAGCGATCGGGTTACAGACATTACTCGCCTTCTTCGGAGCGTCCAAGAAATTCCGGTCACACTGGTTTCGACTCTTACAGACATCCATTGGGCTCTGGCTCGCGCTGGGGCTCGTCGACACATGGCCAGGACAGGAGACGTTCCCCTTCACCAGTGAGACAGAGGCATGTTCACTTCGATGAAAGAGCCGAGAATCAACCATCGGGAAACTACTAGCAGTCGACGATGAGGGTCAATTGTCGACTCCAGAGACTTTAACTCCAAAGACCCAACATCCTAAGCCACCCTACATCCCGGTTATAATAGACAATACTTACGTTCTTACCCTCCTTGACTCGGGAGCCCGGATTTCTCTCATCAGTGCCGACTTCTATAACTCTATTCCACGAGCTCAGAGGAGTCCACTACAGAAGGATGTTACTCCAGTTCTATCAGTGACAGACCAACCGATAGATAACATTGGCATGACCGTAGCAAAGTTGCATCTGGGAAGCCGAACGATAAAACATCCTTTCGTCGTTGCAAGAAACATCAACCAGTCACTGATCATTGGCTGGGACCTCGTTGCCAAGCATGATGCCACCCTAACTTCTTGCGCTTTTCACGTGTTAGGAGTCACCATCCCGCTTGTAGAACGACACCAGTTCCGGATGCCACTACACTGCAATGTTGCTCTTATCGGACAAGTCACCATCCCGGCAGAGAGTGAAATGCATGTGCAGGGAAGACTTACCACTCCACAGCCTGAGTTGACTCCACATGACTACGATGGAATGTTTCAACCAAGCCTTCCAGAACATTTTGCTGTTGCTGCGGCAAGATCACTCTCGAGACCACAAGAAGGTATCATCCTCCTTCGGTTACTCAACCCACTCCAGGAGGAAGTTACACTACCAGCTAACACCCCCTTGGGACAATTCCACTCCACCACAGGGAATCCTCAAGAGGAATACAAGATTATCGCTGGTGCTATTACAAGCAAGGACAAGCCTAAGTCGACAGCACATGTGTCAGAGATGCTATCATCTTCCGACTTGACCGATGAACAACGGGCTAAAGCTGAACAGTTACTTACTTCGTATCAAGATGTCTTCAGCTCTTCTTCACATGACATCGGACAGACAGACGTCATAGAGCACAAAATCTCCACCACCGCTGAAACTCCAGTACATCAACGAGCCTATCGTACTTCGCCACAGATGAGAGTTGAAATACACAAGCAAGTTAATGAACTGTTGGAACGTGGCATTGTAGAGGAGAGTTTCAGCCCATGGGCTAGCCCTATCGTCATGGTGAAGAAAAAGGACAATACTTACCGATTCTGCGTCGACTATCGAGCTCTTAACGCCATTACGATTCGAGACTCTCATCCTATTCCCCGATCTGATGACTCGATTGATGCACTATCTTCTTCATCCTTCTTCAGCGTGATCGACTTATCGAGCGGGTACTGGCAGGTGAAGCTCGACACACACAGTAAGGAGAAGACTGCGTTCACAACAGGAACCGGCTTGTACCAATTCACAGTGATGCCGTTTGGGTTGGTCAACGCCCCCATGACATTTCAGCGTCTCATGGAAAGTGTCCTCAATGGGCTACACTGGTCTACCTGCCTAGTCTACTTAGACGATTGCATCATTATGGGCAAGACATTTGATGAGCAGTTAATCAACCTACAAGAAGTACTACATCGATTTCGAGCAGCCAACCTCAAACTAAAGCCGTCTAAATGTCAGTTCTTCAAGAGAGAAGTTTCCTACCTTGGGTACGTGATCAGCGCTAAAGGTGTCTTACCAGATCCGACCAACATCGAGAGAGTATCTGAATGGCCCATACCAAGGAACGTCACCGAAATTCGGTCATTTCTGGGATTAGCTTCATTTTACAGAAGATTCATCCAAGGATTTTCCCAGATCGCTTCTCCACTGACAGATCTAACGCATAAAGGCACACCGTTCGTTTGGACAAGAGAATGTGACGACGCCTTTGACAGCTTGAAGTCTTCACTCACCCATCCACCACTTCTAGCATATCCGGATTTCAACCTGAACTTCAGTTTAGCCACTGACGCATCGCTACATAGTATTGGAGCTGTCTTATCTCAACATCAAGGACAAAGGGACAGAGTTGTGTCATACTTCAGCCAGAAACTGACAGACAGGCAGAGACGATGGTCAACGTTTGATCGAGAACTCTGGGCAATAGTCGCCTCCATACGTCACTTTCGACACTATCTGCGAGGTCACCAATTCACCCTCTACACGGATCATCAGCCCCTTACCAACTTCAAGAAGATCTCCATGCAAGATGATGTTACTGGACGTCGTGCACGATGGATTGCTGAACTTGGAGCATACAGCTTCGAAATCTCCCATCGCAAAGGCAAATCGCATCGCAATGCAGACGCCCTGTCTAGACTACCAGATACATCCAGAGTCAACGTGGTCACGAGGTCGATGTCGAGAGAACAGCCTCATCTAGTAAAGGACACTTCAACACCCTCATCTACTACAAAAGAGGTGTCTCCAGACAAGCCAACGGCTGAATATCCAACCACAGAGGCTTCTGGGACAAGCCATTCAGAGAATTTTTCGCTGGGTAGCCAAGAGTTCGACTTATTCTCCCACCAACAACGCGATGAGGATATCAACGCCGTCATCAAGATGATTGAGAGAGGAGAGAGGCTCACAGTTCGAGAAATTAAAGCACATAAACCTAGACTTCGTCGACTACTATGGCAGTTACCCCATCTCACCTTGAACAATGGCATCCTATACTATCGCACCAAGGACCAGTTTGGCAAAGACCGGTTACGAGCTGTAATTCCAGAATCCCTTATACTCAAAGTACTATATGAACTCCATGGACACCCATCTTCGGGACATTTCAGTACGCAACGCACTCTGCAACGTGCCAAGTCCATGTGCTACTGGCCTTTTATGAACAGAGACATCACGGACCACTGTTCGACATGCAGTACCTGTGAAGCATTCAGGTCTCCCAACCCTCGGTATCAAGCGCCACTGAAAAGCATCGTAACGGATCATCCGCTACAACTTGTGTTTGCCGACATAGCCGAACTTCCTTCATCTAGAAGCGGATACCGATACATGCTCGTTCTCGTCGACCATTTCAGCAAATACATTAACATCTACCCTATGAAAGACCAATCTGCACCAACAGTTGCAAAGTTCATCTTCGAGGACTATGTTGCTGAACATGGAATCCCCGAGGCGATCCACACGGATCAAGGTAGACAGTTCGAAGCAAGTTTGGTGCAAGACCTTTGTAAACGACTCAACATCAGGAAATCTAGATCAACGCCATACCATCCACAAGGAGCCGGACTCGTTGAACGGGCCAACAGAGTTATTAAGGAACAGCTAGCTAGATACACTGCAGACAACGGTGGAGACTGGAATACATATGTTCCGCAAGTGCAATTGGCCTACAATTCAAGTGTTCACGCAACCACTGGTTTGACTCCATTTATGGTCATGCATGGCAGAGAAGCAAGAATTCCAGTCAATATCACCTGCCCTGTTCCACAGGATGGCAATCCTTCACCTCAGGAATATGTGGTCAACTTACACAAAAGACTCAAAGATGCCTACAACTATGTCCAAGAGAAGTCTAGGATAGCCCAACAAGAACAGAAACAACACTACGACAAGTCAGAACGGAGTGTCCATTATGAGCCAGGAGATTTAGTTTGGCTACATGACCCCCGCAATACCAGACGCAAGTTGGAGCCGAACTGGATCGGCCCATACTCCATCCTAACTTCCCTACACGATGGACTGAACTACGAAATTGTTGACGTCCATGATTTGAACAAGAAGAAGGTGGTACACCACAATCGCCTCAAGACGTACAGATCTCCAGATCCGAGAACGGTGCATCCAGCTGCTGATCTTCCTACTTCAGTTGATAGGCAGAGTTATCAGCCTAGTCTTCCTCCTTCAGCCAATGGGCACAGTTTTCAGCCAAATACTGTACCAACTTCCTCCTTCCATGGTCCTACCACTATAGAATGGGACCTCAACTTTGCCAACCCCCAGGCAAAGTCCCAGCCATTCCCCCTGAACCAGCCTGATGGTCTGACCCTCACAGACCAGCAACCACTTCAGCTACCGATCCAGCAGGGTCCAGACCAACCACCAGAGGGGCCGGGCCAACCACTCCGACCACCAGAGGGGCCGGGCCAACCACTCCGACCACCAGAGGGGCCGGGCCAACCACTCCGACCACCAGAGGGGCCGGGCCAACTACTCCGACCACCAGAGGGGCCGGGCCAACTATTCCGACCACCAGAGGGGCTGGGCCAACTACTCCGACCACCAGAGGGACCGGGGCAACTACTCCAGCCACTCCCACCACCAGAAGGGTTACACCAACCACCTCGACCACCGGAAGGACCAGGGCAACAACCGCTTGATGTTCCAAATCAGGACATTCCGCAACCACCCGAAAATGGAAGTCAAGTGCAACCTCCAAGTGGTAACCGTCTCGATTTAGCTCAGAACGTTCAACCAGCACCTGAACGAAGAAGTCGAGTCGGACGCGAAATTAAGAAGCCGATAAGATATCGCGATTACAAGCTTTGACATTTTCCCAATTAAATATTGTGATTTCCTCAACATGAACTTAAACACTCGATGTTTATGCATACCGGAATGATAACTTCGCTTAAATTAGACATTTGTTTTTTTTTCGCGAATAGACCGTCTAAGTGCCCACAAGTATTGAATTAAAAGAGTAGTACAATGAACCGTTTTAATTCATCGCCGGTAATTTAATTTAATTTTTGTAGCAAGAAGAACTTTTCAGCATGAAAACTCGTTTCGAAATCGCTACTATTCAACTGACAAGAATTATCATCAATATGGGCAAGGAGAACTCTCTAGAAGACATAGACTTCGCATTTCCTGCTTAGACGTTAAAGATACAAACTATATAGAAATCATCATTTAGAGATTTTTGACGTCGAATGGACTTTCGAACTCGTATAACAGACTTACAGTCTCAAGTATAATTTAAATAGTATATTTGAAGGAATCAAGTCATGTATGGTCTTCTACTTTTCATATGTATTTTGGGGTTGAGATGTACTAATTTCCAGTCATGTATGGTCTTCTATTTTTCATATGTATTTTGGGGTTGAGATGAACTAATTTCCATTTAGGACGGATTACACAATTGTTTTTGAATATTCATTTGCTCCCCAAAATCATTTCTGGAATTGGAGCAGACCAAATGAATTTTGAAAAAAAAAATGTGATTGCTTCGTTTTCTGAATTTTTGGATTTTAACTTTCAAAACTGAGCATCAAAACAAAACATCTCATTAGCAAAATAATTGAATATTGAGATGAGTTTGATGTACATGTATTTTGTATTGAAAAATGAATATTTTTCATTCAGGAATTTTTCAATGACAGCAGACCAAACTTTGATGTGCATTATATGATTTTTTTTTTCTGTCATGATTTTTGAATTTCACCTTTTATATTGCCACTGCATCATATTTTCCATGAGCGAAATAATTGTAAGGACTTTGATGTACATGTACAATTGTATTTGAAAGGTTGCAATAGTTTCTTTCGCAAGCAGGGTGCCAATTTGTTTCTTGAATATAATAGATGCTTCAGAAAGAGTCATCAAAATTCTTGATTAAAGAATTGATAATTTTGTAATGGTATAAAATGAGGACATTTTTTATTTGAAGAAGGGGAGTAATTTGTAGGATATATTTAAGGTCCTTCTCTTCATTTCAGCTCTTTATCACCATGCAACCTATCTTGAATTGAGAGTTTTTAGTTGTGCCATTGAACTTTAACTATTTCTCTTTTGAATTTATTCTATTCTTTGCATGTTCTGATGCACACCCATTCATTAGTTCTCTTTGGGTTGGCTTCGTGAAGTGTTTCCCCTTTCTTATTCTGAAGCATTCCTTTCAGGTACCAGGATGGTTAGATTCTTTTGTTCTCTATTCAATATTCATGACTTGTTAGATGTCTCTATATTCTTATTGGTTCTTGTAAGATGCAAGATGTTTAATATTCATTTGATCCTTTCCGTTATCTTATGAATATGTATATTTTCATGTAAATCTTATCTTCTGGAATAAACCCTTGAGTTTCAAAGTCAGAAACCAAGTCAGTCTATACCAGGCAGTCAGAGAGTCAAGACCTGTTTACTTATTTCTCCCTTACATCTGAACCACGCTTAATAAGGACACACTACAATATATTAAGTAAAAATTTTACAAAAGGAAGTTTACATAATGAAATATTAAGTAAATATTTCTCTGTGTGTAGTCAATACGTCTTTGGCCATTCATTTTCGGAATTTATTTTTCATTTTGCTATCGATTTTGTCAAAGACTGAAAGAGTTATTCAAAATCGTCACCCGCTCGTTGTAAGGTCTTGTCTATGTGACGAATTTGAATGACAATTTCTTGAACTCGACTTCCAAAGATGGATTTGATGACAAAATTTTGCAGCGGATTGCCAGTTCGGACGAATTTCGAATGAATTCTGACGAAATGAATTCTGACCTTTTTGTTGTTTTTTGGACGTCCCTGTCAAGCTCTTACGAGCTTATGACGATCCATTCATATATGTATATATTTCTTGATTACACCATGTATGAAGATTATGATTATAATGATGTGTGTATATATATATATATGAAATAAATAAATCAAATAAATAAATCAAAATGAATGGATTATGTTGAAGTTGATTGACCATTGAAACTGTTGAATGACATTTTTAATTATTAACTGTCTTTGAGATCTGACATTTGGATGATTATTGATTCCTATCAGCCTACAGGACGAAACTGAAGTGCATTTTGATCTTTGAGAAGTGTTAGATTGGACATGAAATCCTGATAATACAAGGAGATAGATTGCTTAAAACACCATATACAAAGATAACGTGGAAGATAAGCAGTGATAAGCATGAGAAGACTCAAATGGAATATGTGGTAATGGAATATAAAAGTGAAATATATATAGAAACCATACTCAGGCCCGTAACTAGGATTTCAGCATTGGAAAAAGTGGACCTATCTGAGGGAGCGAAGCGACCGAGTAGGGGTGTCGGGTCAGGGGGTTTGCACCTCCAAGGCAAAAAATAATGGGCCCGCACAAATAATAATAAAAGAAAATCGCAGATATAGAGATACGGGCCCATTGTCGCAATGGGGCGAGGGGGGGGGGGGGGGGGCTTACGTACGATGTGTCTATCATTTCCATCAAAGTTATTTTGATTGATAGCAACGGTCCCAAATCATCCCAAATTCAATAGATATTGTTTGTAGTTGCCATCCTAACGCTAAATTACTACTTATCACTAGCAATAGTTTATGAGCATTTTTAAAAAATCATTTCCACATGATTTTATTTTTTTATAGCTATATCAAAAATTTATGAATAAAAATTATAACAAAATATCGTTATAGCAATTTTTTATATAAAAATTACCTGAATTAGTTGTTATTCAGCTGTGCCAATATCTTAAATTGATATTTTTACAAAACTTATCTGCTAGTTTCTACCGTTACATTTTGTTGAATCATTGAAAATTTCTTCAGTCCCATTGACCATCGCCTGTGCTGTAAAATAAACCCTCTTTCCTTGACTTGACTTTCTTGAATAAAAGATACAAAATGCCGGACCACTTGGGTGATGATATGCGAAAAACAAAGACTGAGGATAAAGATGACAAACCTATTCAATGTAAGTGTATTTTTATTATTTTATTTCTAGCAAAGTCCCAAGAATGAATGAAGACAGAACTTGCAATCGTCTTTTGTTGGCTGGAGCGCCACGCCGCGCCGATGCTTCGGCTCTGCCATGGCCGTGGCGCGTGGCGTGGAGTGAATTGTCATGATTGTTGTGAAAATGTGATTGATAAATGATGTTTTGTGCAAACTATAATTGAAACAGATTTTTTAAATACCGATTTACATAATGTGGATTAATCTTGACCATAAACTGATAAACATTCTTCATTCTTGCGACTGTCATGACGCAGTGTAATTTATAATTATATTTAAAAAGTTGAGGTGTATGACTGCCTACATTATACACACGAAGTATAGGAATGTAGCTATGAGTGGTATGGCTAGACTAGAGTGCCCAAGTCTGCGCAGTGCACATGTCTGCACACACGCGTAACTGCGCGATTCTAATAAAACAAAACGCGCAACGAACACAAACATTTCATATTTATCATAGCGATAGGTATTCATGCAAAAAACGAGTCAAAATATTGAAAAAAGGTCTTATTTCATGCATTTCATTCACAAGCCTCAAAATGTTGTTCACGTCAAAACTCCCGAACTGCGTGTAAAATGAATGAGTGCGCAGACATGGGCACCATTGTTTTTTCAATGTTGAAATGACACGGCCGCCGTTTCTTGCCGTAAACATGGTAAATGGCATTGTTCTTGCTCTAATTTTGAGGACAATTTTTGCAAACTTACTCTTTAGAATATCAAGAATAATATAAAATTAAGCTTTAGAGGAATATTAAAAAATATTTGTGTGAATTTCAGGTCAAAACCTTAGGTGCGCAGACATAGGGCTCCCCATCATACTACTGTTCATGCTGTTTTCATTTAGTTGCGCCTGACAGGAGTGAGGAACATGGAGGAATATCGCGGCAATCCTAGGTTTTAGCGGTCTAAATTATTTTAGGTTGCTAACTAGGGTTAGGGTTAGGGCATAGACGAGCTGAAGTTAGCAACCTAAAATAAGTTTAGACCGCTAAAACCCAGGATCGCCAATATCGCATATTTTTTCAAATTTGAGTTTTTTGCATTTTTGGACATCATTCACTAACATCTTGAACCTTACAAAGTTTCAGATCATAAGACATAATAATGTCTAATTATGTAACTAAGGCGATAACGTCAACAAGAAAATACCGGCTATAATTAATAATAGCTAATATGCCCAGTAATCCTCAAATTGGCAAAAATCCTAACTAGGATATCGAAAAAACAGTGAGCAGAAAAGAGGTACTGAATTTCTATAGAGTGGAGGTATAAATCCTTAATATTAAGAGCAACGAACTGTACCGTCAACTGCTCGTGGGCTAGTGGTAAAGAAACCCGCATGGTCGAAGTATCCTTATTCTACACCGCACATTCTACAATGTTGTTGGTTCGAATCCCGCTCTTCTTGACTGATATTTTTTTCAGTCATGACTTAACAATAGCGTTTATTCCGTTGAAAATGATCAGAATTTCAATAATAAAAACACAAGAAACTTGACTAAATATTCACTTGGTCAGGCGGATTTAATGGTGGCTGGGCATAATAACGACTTTGGCCAAAATACCTAGTAAAAGGATTTTCTGTTTTCACGAAGTGACGGCTTACAGCCGTCCCGTTTGTTTTTATATGCCCGGCTGAGACCCGTCACTTCGTTTGAATTTGTGTTAACGCGCAATGACGCTTAAATGCCTGTCATCAAGTCCAATATGTTTTACACATGCGTGGCTGAGAGCCGTCGCTTCGTGAAAACAAAATCAAAGCGTTTTCTTGAATTTGTATTTACACAAAATGACGGTTGTTTACAGCTCATATGCAAATAACTGAAATAGAACTAAACATTGAAATATGATCTATCCCAGGATACAAAATTTATTCCCCCTTCATACATTAAAAAGGTTGAGATTATGGTTTAAACCTTTGAAAGCGATTTATTCAAAACTAACTTTCTTTTATTTGCGCGCTCAGCTGTTATTTCGTGAAAACAGTAACGATATAGTGTACCCAGACGTTGTAATTCCGGACAGGTTGTTAATCTGGACAGGTCATTTTTAAACAGTAACGTCCATGCGCATTGAGTCGCCACCCGACGCCCTTAAACTTCCTATACTGCTAAATCCCCTAAAATACCTCGAAAGCATGATTCATGAAAATGCTCCATTATAAAGAGAATGATGTCACTATATACGTACTTCCGGGATGGCGACTCAATAGGTGGCTGCTGTTGAGTTGCGCCCATCGATCTCTACCTGTAGTTACAAATCCAATACTGCGTGCATGTGCACATCACAAAGGCGCGTCGTACGTACAGTACACTCAACACGTGTGCCAGATCTACGTGGACTCGCCACCTTCTTGTAGAGAGTTCTATGTTAAAGCGCCACCCCCTTCTATTTTTTTAGATCACACCACCCCCTCTTTTAAAATGGTACCAGCTTGATCGGTATATTTTAATCTTCATCTCGAAAGCAAATTTTGTCAACTTACGTCATCATATTGGGCTACAACTATTGTTGAGTAGGGAAGTCTCGTCTTTGTCGCCCGAGCTCCATCCACCGGCTATTGCAGGAGTGTGTGTGCTAGTTAAACTTTGATCGCGCCCACTCTTATTCATGCGCTGGATCTTACAAGAGACTTCCAACGGTGGAAGAATATATTTTTTACCTATTCACTGTAGCCACAACAAAGTCTGAAGCGATGCAGACAATTTTTAGAGGACGAGTTCGGACAGTAAGTGACAGGTGAGTGGCGAGTTAACAACGGTGGCGAGTCAATGCGCACGGACGTTAAATCGAACAACTTTTCATGCAAATTGAATAATTGTCACAAATCTTTCACAGGATAGGGTGAAAATCGCGTGAATTGAAAATATTCACTGGTTTTAGTGTTACTTGATGCATGTTTTTCGTAAAATCTGACGGTAAAATTGACAGGCTAATTTTTGTTCAGAAATGCAAACCCCCATCCTACTTAGCTGCCTTAGTAGACTAGGGAGTAGGGCTCTATAACTATAAGTTAGAGAGCAAACATCGATCTGATCAGTCCTCACAATTATTAAATTTCACATGTTTCATGTGATTAATGATTAATTCTGCCAGGAGCTAAATGAAAGAAATGAACGCTGATTATTTATGTTGTTCCTGTGCACGTTGTTCATGCTGTGCCTTATAATCTAGATCGACAGTGTATTTTTAATATGGTAGGTCGTTGGATTAATTTCAAATTCTGTCTGAGTTTCAATGATATTGTAGCAATTATTTCTCTCTCAAAAAAGTGTGAGTTTAACTCTTGCAAATGTTGTGTCAAGCACCTATTAATTCTATCAGATTGTTTGCAGATTAAATTCTCGCTACCTCAAATATGCAATTTTTGACGTAGAGGGCAATATTATGCATGGAAATGGTCCGCATCTTCATCAACTTCACTTCCGGTCTGTATTGAAATACTACGGCTTATGAATAAAATGAGTGCTAAAATGCTTAATTTTTGGATCGCATGACATAAACCACTCAAATTTTGAAAATGCAACCAATTGTCTCAATAAACCATGGTATCTTTTCAAACATGTCGGTTAATTTATACTCAAACTCAAGGATTTTTGTAATACCTGTGTACATTTTCAATGCAAATCGGGATATTGTCAGCACTGCGCATGCATGGTTTGCATGACATACACCATCTGTTAGCGAAATTGCGTATTTGGGGTAGCGAGAATTGTCACATACATGTAGATTTAGTATTTGTATGACAGTCAAGCTTATGCTTCTCAATTCATTCTGAATCGCTGCTGTTTTAGCAAACCTCTTTCAGGTTGTTTGTAAGCTATCAGACTATAAAACCTCTTAACCACACAGTTCAAGTGTATGATCTTAAGCACTTGGAGTTATTCAGCCTTTAAAAAAATTATTACTGATCAAAATTCCTACCAGTAAGTTTTGTCATTTACATGCATCATTGGTACTCCTCTTCCCTTTTTTATACACTTTTTGCCTAAAGTATGGATTTATCTACTTATTTTTTATATTTTTCAATCACAACTTTTAATTAAAGATATCCTGGGACTGCTATTGGAATGCTGTTGTGAAGTGAAACTGTTTGATCTTTCTACTTCTATGCTTAAGATTACTTGTAATTTTGAAAAATCTTTGTCTGTATCTTATTATCTGCAGCCTTGGATGAAGGAGACATTGCACTTCTTAAATCATATGTAAGTATGACACTTCGTTTTACTTGATATATATTTAATCATACTGGTAAATTTAATTGAAAAGATTAAATATAATGAGAATATTTCACTCTGAAATGGAAAGGGTTATCTGAAAGAAATATTTCCCTGATATTTTACTCTTGTGTTATCGTTTTTAACTTGTGAAATTTATCGAAATTGATTCACAGTGATGCAGACTCCTGTGGGTTGGCTTATAGGTTATAATTACGGATTTATGATGTGGCTAATATAGACATACACTTTTTGTAAATTTAAATCTGGAAAAAAAGTACAATGCCCTGATCTCTTCTCTTTTTGTCCACAAGATGCTGAAATGTTTGAAAGATTGATGGTTTTGAAGAAATTGCTCATAAAAACCTAAATGGAGAATTACATTGGTTCTTTATTCTTATGATTTTAACTTAATATTACCAAGCAAGTATAGCAAGTATTCATTATTAATTGTGCAAATTAATTCAGTAGTGGAATGAATTTTAGTTTTGTAACATTTTGAAGCATTTCTTTCTGAGACATAACTGCATGTGTTCATGATGACAGATAACCTAACAAATTTTTTATTGTGTTTCAGGGAGCTGGGCCATACACAAAACCAATCAAGCAAGTAGAAGATGACATTCAAGCCATTGTGAAGAGGGTCAACGAACTTACAGGTCAGTTTAAAGTATTTCAAATGACAGAAACATAATTTAGGTCAGATTTTGAAGATATGGGAGAGTACACGTCTGTCTCCTACTTATATAATATATATACCGGTATATTGAAAAATGGTTCGTGGGATATCTAACCTTAATAGGAAGTTGCTCTGAAGGAATGCAGAAAATCAGAGAAGCAGATTGGTGACAGTAGTTTGAGTGAAATTGGAAAATCACTGAAACAAATAAAAATTGCAAATCGACAGAGCTATAATGTCACTGTGATGTAATGTCTGACAACTCTCCAATTTGTCCCAATGCACTAACTGGCTGAAATATCATCATCATCTCTGACTAGAGGGAACCTGTAAATGATTCTCATTCAAAGATAACTCTATTAGAGCTTTCCAAATCTGAATTTTTTTTGTTCTTTTTTTTTTTGGGCCGAATGTAGGTATCAAAGAATCAGACACAGGTCTAGCCAACCCAGCGCTATGGGATCTCCAGGCTGACAAACAGACACTTACCAGTGAGCAGCCTCTGCAAGTGGCTCGCTGCACGAAGATCATCAACGCCGACACAGAAGATGCCAAGTACATCATCAACGTCAAACAGTTCGCCAAGTTTGTTGTGGACCTTCACGACAATGTGGCGCCTACAGACATAGAAGAGGGCATGAGGGTCGGGTAAGTGCCACTGTACAACCAGAAATATTTGTGTGCATGAAGCTTTTGCGAATTCTGTGAATGGGCAAGTTTCGCAAAAGTTCAATGCTGCAAAATGATAGAATTGTAACTGGCACAACATGGAGTTTTTGCAATTTTCTAAAATTTTTGTGAAAAAAAGCCATTATTAACTATTAGTGTAAGTTTCATGTTGCAAAAGTTTCTGGTTTTTCTGTATGCTGGACTGTTTGTATTATCTTTCAGAAAATTCATCAAAATTTTGTCTATATTGTTAATTGTTCAAGAGTGTCCTTGGCAAACGTAACTCATTTACCTATGGGAACTCGTGGTTCTTGCATTGAGCCAAGGGGAATAAGATAATCCAGTAGTCAACTGGTTTCCTGGATTCAAGAGTCCCCTGTGCAAACTTAACACATTGCCTCCAGGAACTCACTGGTTCTTGTATGGAGCCAAGGGGAATAAGAAAGTCCAGTAGTCAACTGGTTTCTAGGATTCAAGAGTCCCCTGTGCAAACTTAACACATTGCCTCCAGGAACTCACTTGTTCTTGTATGGAGTCAAGGGGAATAAGATAATCCAGTAGTCAACTGGTTTCTAGGATTCAAAAGTCTCCTGTGCAAACTTAACACATTGCCTCCAGGAACTCACTGGTTCTTGTATGGAGCCAAGGGGAATAAGAAAGTCCAGTAGTCAACTGGTTTCCTGGATTCAAGTGTCCCCTGTGCAAACTTAACACATTGCCTCCAGGAACTCACTTGTTCTTGTATGGAGTCAAGGGGAATAAGAAAATTTGGCAGCCAACATTTTTATTGCATTAGAAATATTTATATTTGAAAATTTCATATTTAAATTGGGGGTTATTTTTTTAAAACCCATTATGCGCATATAAATATGTCACGGTTTAAGGCATAGTATTGCATTCATAGATCAAGCCAATTCCCCCAGGTTGTCCGCGCACGCGCATCTGTTTTGGTGAATATGCTACCTGTTTAACTTGTTTTACTTGTTTAACTAAAATCACATTGGTTTGCGCTTCATGGTGCTCACTCTTTGACAGCGTATAGAGGTCATTTGTGCTCGCTACAAATGACCTCTATCTGTGCTGCACATGTTGTAATTACGACCTGCCTTATAAGCAGCATTTTCAAATTCATTAGGTAGATCAGCATGGTCTGCAATTGTTATAATACGTTTCCATTTCTTTCAACATCTTGTTTTGCAGGGTTGACCGTAACAAGTACCAGATTCACATTCCACTGCCACCGAAGATTGACCCTACAGTTACCATGATGCAGGCAAGTTCATTATTTCTCCAGTACACAGTTTACATAACATACCGGGGCATTGCCAGATCATTAATGGAGGGAGAGGGGGGGAGGGGGGGGGGGGACTTAAGGAACAAATTTGCTGATAGGTCCCCCATAAAACGTCATCAGATGTTCAAATATGACATTGAAAAAAGCTTGTTGTCAGATATCTCAGATTTTCAGACAGATTTTTTAGATATGTACAAACAGAAGAGAACAGAAGGAAAACGGAAGGTCATCGATATTCGCAATTTACTGACGGCCAAAAATATTCCAGATATGCCGACAGATAATTTGCACTGTGAACATTTGTACTTATTTCAGATTTAGTTAACATGTAGACAGTTTGCTTATTGGCTCAGATGAAACCAGTTTTTGCATAGGTGCTGTATTCTTTTTCTATTTGGTTGTATTCAGTATTTTGCTGGCAATTCTAAATTGATTTTTAAAAAAATGTCTTCATGTTACCATCAACATGATCCTCCGGTAGAACAATCTTTATAATCATTCAAATCAGGACCAGAATGTTTGTATAGCCATTTGTAACCATTGATTGGGTCTTAAAGGCATTGAGTAACTTTGTTGGAGATCAGAAAAAAAAAATCTGAATTAGCTCATGCTGCAATGATAATTAGAAACCTTTAGGTCAGTCGGGAATCGTGTGACTTTTACAGGTCAATTGCTGATTTCATTATCAAGATATTTATGATTTAAAATCGAAATTTTATAAGCGTATGGCATGACGCTTATAACTTGTGACGGTCGGCCTACCTCCCTCTTTCGGCAAATGCACAGCGTAACGTCTATTTACATTGGCCTGCCGCTGTGGGGTGTAATGCTGACAGGGCTTGCAATACCAAGGATTGATAACTCGGCAATACTATCGCGCGCGAGAGAAAACTTGAGCGCTGGAGCTCATCCCGTGGGCCGGCAAGGGGCTAGCCTAGCCTGTCGATCGCCTGGCCTGGCCGGCGGTCGCTCGGGTAGTCGCGACATCGTGTGTGAGGAGAATTACCAAATTTTGATTATTGCATCTAGCCTAGCCTGTCGATCGCCTGGCCTGGCCGGCGGTCGCTGGGGTAGTCGCGACATTGTGTGTGAGGAGAATTACCAAATTTTGATTATTGCATGGTAATCCTACATACATGAATAACAAATGTTTTTGCCCGACAAGAAAGAAAGAGAAAGAGGAAACAAATGAAAAGGGGAAGGGGAGGTCGCACATTTTGAAACATGGACGAAACAACAATCCATAAGATCAGCTCTATACCAGAGACGTACTAGACGTTGTGTAAGGGAAGGAGGGGCCGGGGCTGGAGCTCGGAGGGAGAGAAAATGAGAGACATCGGAGTGGAGGAAATACAGCCCTGTCGTCATTCACAATTATTGCCGTACGAGGCAGGGGCTAGCTGGTTTCAGAGCCCGCCACTCTGTTTTTATTTTCGGGTAACGGCCACCGCGCGCTCGCGGAGTACGAGTGCCCGCAGGTCCAATAAATTTATTTCTCGCTCTCGAGCGAAAATATCCCTCACATTTTCCAAACTAATTTCGGTTACTAGTCGTCACGATATACATTGTACTGGAAATAGTGCGGGGGCGGGCATATAGGCCTATGCGGTTGGATGCTTAGACAAATTTCCAATACTACAATCGGAGGATAGAGAGAAATGTGGGGAAAAGCCTTTTTTGTATCTTCAGAACAGCAGGATCATGCGATCGACTGAAGACTGATAAAACAATGAACACATAAGATTTTATTTTGTCTCCTTGGACGGGGAATTGATTAGGGAGATGTAATACTTGTCATAAGAGTGTGGCATCCCCCTGGCCCCCTCCCCCCTCACGTCAGTGATTTTTTTTGGGGGGTTTCTTTCTTTTTTCTTCTTCTAATATTTCTAATATTGGGCTATAGCCTAACATTCTGGAAGCTTGATTATTGATAATATCCAAGTCATATCAGGTTACCGTCATATCTGAAAAGTGAGAAAATTTTCATTACGCCGAAATCATCCAAATGTTTGTGGTAAATTTTCTCAAAATGAAACTTGATCCAGCCCCCTACCCTCATAGGCCTACACCTGATTTGCCAAGTCATCTTGCTAAGGAGTGTAAGCTTCTTGCTCTGACTGGGGAGGTGGAAGAGAGATCTCTCTTCTACCTCCCTGCTCTGACCAAGGAGTTATGACAGAACTCCTTGCTCTTTACATATAGCCAACACTTGTGAAATTTGTATTGCTGCTCTCCGTGGTTCACTTCGGCTTCATAAATATTCTTTTCACCAGGTAGCTGCAGAATGCTCTTTTTCAAAGACAGTTTAGACTGGGCATGGACATCAATTTCTGTCAGCAAACACCTCGCCCTCCCCTCTTTCTCTCTCTCTCTCTCTCTCTCTCTCTACATACACATCCTTACTCTAACACGTTCACAAGCTTCCATCTAATCACGATGTTGGTTCAGGCAAGGAGTTATCAAGTGTTTTTTAGTTATAAATTTGGTTTAGTAAATAAATACACATAGATGCAGAATACATGAAATGAAGAATAAAATTAATGCAAGAAGGTAGGCCTACCCATGCACTTATCTAGGGGAGGGGGGTGTCCAAACACCCCCTTTGACAAAAGGGGCATTTTTAGGTGGTCGAACACCCCCTTTTTGTGTTATTGTAAGTCGGCACACGCCTTTTTGATGTTAAAAACGCCGCCTTAGAATACCTGTTAACTTTTTTTAACACATATTGGATAATTTGAAAGTAACCCCCAAATAATGTTACTTTTTTTCTTTTTGTTTGGCTTGTCAGAGATTTTTTGGAGTAAAAAGACCCCCAAAATACTGATATATACACCCACCCCCCTCCCCCTTTTAACAAATCCTGGGTACGGCACTTGGCCTACTAATATTTCAAAATTCACTTTGGGATTGTGTTCACTCTTCACTATTCTCCCTCTCTCTCAATATCTCCATCACTGCGTTCTCCCTCATCCTCTTCTCATGATTTGTTTCTTCATCCTTTCCTTCCTTTCTCTCAATGGCTTGTTTTTACCGTTTTTTTGCACCTCTCCATTTTCTCCTCTCTTATTCCCTTCTCCTTTCTGACCCTTCACAAGAAAAGGAAGTTCAAATTAAAGGAAAAAGTTCATTTTTTGTTTCAATAAGGGTATATTCAAATTACAATACAACAGAAATTACAGACTAACTGGTTCGGACCATTATGTGGCTCTGTATTGTTGGTAAGGGTAGGGATTTTTCAAGAAGGATATTATCAGTGGCAAAGGATCAACATTTTATTTTTTAAATAATATATCTGGACATAATATTTCTTGGCAGCAACAAGTGCTGAAGACAACATGCAAGTTGTCTTTAACACTTTTCCTAAAGATTCAGGAAAGGGGGGGGGGGCACAAGTTACACCCACTCGTCCTATTACCACCATCACACCACCAAACCGACCAGTTCTTTGCCATTAAGGGTAATTTTGTTCTGGGTCTTGTGTCGGTCTTATTAGTGTGATTGAGGTATTAGGAAGATGGACAAGGAAAAAAGCCATCAATTGATAAATGTTAAAAAAAAAAAAAAAAAAAAGAGGCAAATTTCATTTTCTCTACATGTACAGGAATTCATTGCTACTGAATTGCCATTCACAATAATAAAATTCCATTTCTACTCTATAAAAAAGAGTCACAGCAAAATTGAATTAAGTTTAAATCACATTTCGATGGAGAACAAGAGCCCCAGGGGGCATGAAGCTCACCTGACGTGGATCAATTCACATCTGGTGCAGGGGCCCCTATAAGGCCACCCAGAAAAATTTCATGAACAACTTTCATTCTTCATGTATAGAGGTATCTCTATACACAATACCAAGTCTGAGCTTCCTACCAAGTTCGGTTAAATTCCAATCATTGGTTTTGGAGAAGAAGCTGAAAATGTAAAAAGTTTATGAATGGCGGACAACTTGCCCCAGCCCCCCCCCCCCCCCTCCAGTATGTTACCCCCACAGACCCCCTATAGGGCCACCCAGAAAAAAATCATGAACTTTCATTTTTCGTCTATAGAGGTATCTCCATACACAATACCAAGTCTGAGCTATTCCTGATTCTGGAGAAGAAGATGATTGAAGCTTTTACACTTGGGGGCCCTCCCCCTGGGCCCCCCTGTGGGCCACATGTACCAATTTAGCAATTTTGGATCCCCTACCCCTAAGGATGATTCCTACCAAGTTTGGTTGAATTCCGATCGTGTGTTTTGGAGAAGAAGATCAGAATGTACATTTTGCCTGGCAGCACCCCCCCCCCCCCCCTCTCCTGTGTGTTACCCCCACAGGGCCCCTATAGGGCCACTCAGAGAAATTTCATGAACAACATTCATTCTTCATCTATAGAGGTATCTCCATACACAATACCAAGTCTGAGCTATGCCTGGTTCTGGAGAAGATGTTTGAAATTTACATAGCTTTTACAATCAGGGGCTCTCCCCCAGGGTAGCAACTTTGGGTCCCCTAACCCTAAGGATGATTCCTACCAAGTTTGGTTGAATTCCGATCATGTGATCAAGAACATGAAAATGTAAAAAGTTAACGGACAACGGACGACGCACGACGGACGACGGACAAATTTCCATCGCAATAGCTCGCTCAAGCCTTAGGCTCAGGTGAGCTAACAAGAAAAGTCCAGGCCGGTCCACTCTTTGATATCGTCTTCCCATCTTTTCTTCTGTCTTCCTCTTTTTCTTCCACCTTTCACTGTGCCTTGCAGGATGGTTTTTGCAAGACCCGAAGAATGTGAAACATGACATATCATTTCAGTTTGCGCTTTTTCACAGTCATGAGGAGTTCTTTGTATGGCCCAATTGCTTGGTGGATGATGGTGCGGACCGTCTCGGTTATGTGGTCTTTATATGAGATTTTACAGAAGCATCTCATTTCCATTGCTTGAATTCGCCTCTGGAGGTCTGCTGTGAGGGTCCAGGATTCCCAGGCAAACAGGTAGATGGATAGGACGAGTGATCTCATCAATCGTATCTTGGAACTGAGCAAGACCAGGAAGTCTAACACCATAACTAAGCTGACAGTGGCAGGGAATCCAATCAGCACGTACAACAGTTTGGTGGTGCTGTAATAAAAGAAAAGATAGTTTAAAAAAAATGAATTAGAATTTCAATGAAATAGAATTTTTTTTCTTTTGTGAAAAGGCCATTGCCTGAATTCATGAATACTTCTGTAAGGGTATTACAAGCAACGTACATGGCCTCATGCCCAATCATAAATGGCAATACAGGCTACGCTTATTTTAAACCATAGTTTAGACCATGGGTTTACCCTCCTTTGTGAATTGTGGCCAATGTGTTTCTTAACAAGGTGTCAAGCTTTTCATAACACTTTTTTGGTCATGAACTGAAATGGAAACTGTCCTAAAGTGAAATATGCCAGTGTTGCGAACACAACATGCACTGGTCTACATGATGGTAGAGGTACCTTTTAAAAATATTCTAGTAATTTACACAGCAACACCTTGTGTAAAACTAACGTGCAAACAAATCAGACATGAACTAACAACTGCCTACAAAAAAATTACTTATACTAACAAAAATCTCTATATCTGACTGTAATACAGAATCCCATAAATTATTCATCATAAGAATATAAAATGTAAAGTAAATCCATCCTTCATCCACAAATATTTCTTTCATCATTCATCAAGACAAATTTACAAAATCTATAGGAATGCGGATATAAATATCATAAATTTGTCAACCGGGCGTCGCTAGCGGCAAATGCGCCACCTCTGTTGGCAACAAAAAAAGAGGGGGGGGAGAGTGAGGGAAGAGGAAATATAGGGTAAAAAAGGAAAGGAAGGGAAAGGAAAATAAACACTAAAAAGAAGGAAAGGAATGGAAGAGAAAGAAGGAAAAACTGGTCAAATTTTTTTGCTCGCTCGCTCAAGTCGCTCGCAAAAAACATTGAGATGTTAATCTTTGGGCAAATGGCTGCCCCCCTGGGATTGTCAAAGTTCAGATGGTCACATTCGGGCAGCGAAGTGCTAGTATACATGTATATGGGTCTGTTCACAAAGTTGGGGCACCGAAACTTGACATTTTATCGTAAAAACATTGTAGTTTTAACACTATGACTTACACCATTAAGTTGTTTTATATGAATGTACTTGGTGCCTCCAGGAAGCTTTTGAAGAACACAAGACAAATTGTTTTGAGGGGCATTTTCAAAATATTGACAAAAATATACTGGTGTTCCATGTTACATCCACAACCACCTTTTTTTTAGATTACCAGCATATCAACATGCATGATACCTTTATTACAAAGCTAAATCCTATTAGTAATGGGTACATTGTGTTATGGTGCTGACTTAATGAAGCAAAACTTTTAACAAAAAAATAAATATCTTCCCTGAGTTTATCATGAATGTTGTGGGTGTAACGGTTTCCAATCAAATGTCACAAGTTGTGGATGAACGAGACACCAAAGAATATCTGCAACTTTCATCAATAACTCTTGAAGTCAGTATATACTCTCATTGCAGTTGTTGTTGCATTGAATTAAATAGAGAACCTAAAGTAACCAGGCAAATATTTATCATCAAGAGCATTATGGATGTGCCGTTATGTCTCAAAATAAGACTTTGCGGATGTAACACGGACACAATGTCCGGTTACATCCACACGCTGGTTTTTCATAATTATTTCCAAAATACATTGTGGAACAACATGTTTATGTTTCTCAGATGCTTTTTATTTTCACCAGAGATAGAATGGCCAAGTAAGAAAATTCTAACTAGACTTTTTCATCAAATTACAGGGGATTACAGAAAAAAATGTCTCAAAAGGTGCCCAACTTTGTGAACAGACCCATATCCACATATTGAAGAAGAAAGGTTCCAGGATAATTACATACCGGTAACTTATGTAATTATCTGGCAAAATATTTAGAAATTGAAAAGCTGATATTTGGGCATAAGGCGTCAGTCCCCTCCTTACGAAATGGGCCTGTCTGATCAAGATCTCTATGTCTGCGATTTTCTTTTATTAATTTTTGTCGGGGGAGAGGGATTAGGGTGCAGCAGTTTTGTCGGCAAAAATGGGTATCGCATCCATTTGTTGGCAAATTTGAGTGTCACAATCCCATTCAAAATGTTCTATCAACGCCCCAGTTAGTCAAGCTCTTGCATGACAAAAACTTTAATGGAATAGACCCAAGTGGCAATAAACCAGCTGAATTTTATTTTTTATTATACTTCATTTCTTTATTTTTTACATGTAGACCCTACTACTCCAAATACAAAATTGTTCTTTGTTTCATTCCTGTTCTATAATTGCACATCTCTCAAGTAAACATGGAAGGTGAGGAAAGAGGATATTTACCTGTAGGTGAGTGTAGATCTATTTGCATGTTTCTGGCATGACTGTGTCTGCTCCATCATCAAATAAGAGATGTCATGCATCTGTAAGCAAAATAGAATGACTAGTCAAATGTATCCATAACAGACTATCAAACCGTTTTCTTAGACAAGTATATGGATCTGAATGAAGACTAAAAATAAGAGTTTGTCGATATCTACTGAATCATATACATGTACCTGTGAACAGCCCACACCTCCCTGTCCTATTGCATATCCACTTATCCAGGGAAGTATTAGAAAACATTTTAAAAATAAAATTCAGTAGTATGAAGGGGTGGGTCCATATAACTGAAGTTTGCCATTGGATTTCTCCAAAAATAATATGCATGGAATAGCACTAACCAAGATAAAATATTTATTCATGCTTATGCCCAACATACATTGCGATTTCCCGAATATTGAATGCAAAATTTTTAAAATTTACAGATCAGATCTACCAGTAGTTGGAAACTATCTGTCCGGACACCCAACATAGGTATACTTAGTGATAAGGATTTCTCATTCTCATTGATAAGAACTGTCACATATAAATCCTATATAAATCAAGATTTTGAACTGCTAAGAAAACAATGCAATTACTCAATGGCATGATTGGTATGTAATATTCCACCAGATTGGAAAAGCGGCAAGAAGAAGATTCAAAATTCCTGGAAAGAGCAGAGTGAATCTATTTTTTCAAATCTGGAAGAAAGAAACAGATCTAACGATCCGGGGGGGGGGGGGGGGGGGGGGGGGGGGGGGGGGGGGGGAGCACTCAGTATATACATGTACATGCAGTGTGTGGTGGGTATGTGCCGCCCAGAAGACCCCCATTTTTACACTAAAGTTTTCGTTCCAAAGCATACCATTTTTTTCTTGAGAAAAAGAGAAAAAACATTCCAAAGCAACGTTTTTTTTTTTCATTTTGTCGTTCTAGTCGTTCTGGCACGTCTCGCCTTGCCCGTTTCGCTTCAAAGACAACATAGAATAGACGTGCCATGGCACACTGCGTTTAAGCGAATGCATGGGAGCTTGTGTGTGGGTACCAGGTAGCTGTACGAGCTCCTTGGCTTATCAATCTGGTACTTGCCTATGGAGCTGTACATGGGATCCATATACCTTGTGTGTTGGAAGGCATCACCCCAAAAAACTACATCTAAATATCACCATTTCTCACATAATTTGACCCATGCAACCCACCCTCGGAATTTGCTATAGGGGTTACCTTCCAGGATCAACTAAGATTGTAAAAATTGAATAACTAAAAAAGGGGGAAAAAAGACTAAAATCAACAGATTTTTTTACCTTGCATTTGTAACGTATATATATATGGGACACACAAACCTTACCTTGCATGGGTAGTCCCATATAACTTACATCATGTGCAAGTAAAAAAAAAACCTGATCACACCTGCCAGTTTTGTGTTGTTGTTTTTTTGTCAATCAATTTTTACAACCTTAGTTGATCCTGGAGTTGAAGGTAACCCCTTTAGAAACTCTGACTCTGAGGCCTGGCTGAGGATGGTTTGCATGACAGTGACTCACAGTATGTGAGAAATGGCAATACAGGGTGTATTTATTTTTAGATCTATTTTTTTTTTTTTGGGGGGGGGGGGGTTGATATCTCATAGTCATTATCTGCCTCCACACACGGTATGGATCCTACCTATATTATGAGCTCCTTGGCTTATCAATCTGGTACTAGTACTAGTAGTACTGGCCTACGGAGCCGTTCATGCCATGGTATCCAACTGTGAGTGGAGTCGGAGGCACATATCAACAAAAACAAGATCTAACAATAACTTGTAACATGTCATGCATGTCTAAATGAATTATAATCATTCCTCACATACTTACGAGCCATACAAACCAGACATTTTATTCACAAGCCTCAAAATGTTGTTTTTCACGTCAAAAACTCCTGAACTGCGTGTAAATGAATATTTGAATAAGTGCGCAGACATGGGATTGGGAACCATGCAAGATTGTTTATAAAAAATTTTATATTCAATGTTGAATTAGGGCCTACTTGAAATGACAAGACGGTGAAGACCGTTTCTTGTGAAAATGGCATTGTCCTTGCTCTAATTTTGATGCAATTTTTTTTCAAACTTACTCTTTAGAATATCAGGAATAAAATAAAATAAATCTTTAGAGGAATAGTAAAGAAATTCTTGTTCATTTTTCCCGTCAAAACCTTAGGTGCGCAGACCTAGCGCTCCCCATACAGCTGCGGAGGCCAGTACCACTGCCACTATACCAATTACCAGATTGATCAGCCAAGGAGCTCGGCGTACAGTAAAGTACGCAGTACAATCATGTACATGTAGGTCACCCCATTATACCCGGGATACCACTCCAGTCGATAGAGCTAGAGTCAATAAAATCTTACAAATCTTACAAATCTTACAAATCTTACAGTGAGTTGTGGATATCACACTGTGCCCCTGTCCCGGCGCTGGCATCAATCTGACTAGACAGCTGCCGCTGCTTGTCTGAAGGAGAAAAAAATCTCAAGTCTCAAGATGATAAAACAAACGTCGAGAACTAGCTTTCAGTATGCATGCTAGCTAGCTGCACTGAGCCGAGTTAGTTAGCTACATGCGATATGCGTATACGCTGGCGCTGGCATGGCTCGCCGACGGGTACGGTACGACCGTATACCGTTGCACTGTACAAGTAACTATCCCGACAGCTCAGCTAGCTAAAAGCTGGTATATCACTGGCGCCTAGCGCCTGTAAGTTGATGTTGGGTATAAACTGGCTTACCAGAGATAACATGTACGAAACACACATAGCGTATTGCCAATGTCTCACAACGAACGCATGAGGACGCTAGACCAAATACTGTTTGAAACGTAGATCTGCCGTTATTTCAGCCAGAATTTTGATTTCAAAACCATATTTATTTTCTTTTTTAAAAATAGTAAATGAGCTCCAATTTCTATCTTACTTTCACATGTCACTAATTATAGTTCTAACAGTAGGATTATATATAATTGGACCACTTTCACGCTGAATTTGTCAAATTTTGCAAAGCTACACAATACCTTTAATATCCTATCCCTGCAAATTCCATATGTCCTTTAATTTTCATATCAGAAGTTAACAATGAAAAGTATGCTTAAAAAGACATTTACATTATAATGTACTCTGAGGGCTTATTTCATTCACAATTTTGTTTCATGATTGATTATTTTCCATACGATTCAGGTTGAGGAGAGAAGCCAGATGTGACGTACTCTGACATAGGAGGCTGTAAAGAACAAATTGACAAACTCAGAGAAGTCGTAGAAACACCTTTACTTCATGTAAGTAAGGAATTAATGGGAAATGTGAGCTTTAATCTCCCTCTGTCAGTCGCTCCAAACATTTTCTTTATGAATTAGCCCATTCATCTTTGTATTTCCAGAGGAATGTATAAAGCCTAGTTCACTCATAATGCATTAAATACAGTGGAAACTCACTATAATGAGGACCTTGGGACCATGAAAATTACCTTGTTATATCAGGAATATTGTTATATCAGGGTAAAAATACGAAAGGACATAAAGACCTGGGACCAGCAAAATTACCTTGTTATATCAAGAATCTCACTATATATTGGAGCTCTTTATAGCGCGTTTCCACTGTAGTGTCAAAATAATATGATATATGCCTAGTGCACTTCACATTTCTCTGTAATCCTCGCGGGAATGTCTCATATAGCTGTGCGGGAATGAGTTCATGTCCTTTTACGGTTTACAATTTTTAATTTTTTTTTCCTTTTTATTATTCCCCAGTGAACTATAAGTATCAAGTTTTAAAGGTGTACCTTCAATTCATTTTACCCACTACTGACAGCATAAAGACAGAAATATGTTTTGATGTGCTATTCTTGTTTCCAGCCTGAGAGGTTTGTCAATCTGGGCATCGAGCCTCCCAAGGGTGTGCTCCTGTATGGACCTCCAGGTACAGGCAAGACGCTGTGTGCCAGGGCTGTGGCTAACAGAACAGATGCATGCTTCATCAGGGTCATAGGATCAGAGCTTGTACAGAAATATGTCGGAGAGGTGAGTCTAGCTGGACAAAAATGGAAGATTATGCACTCTTAGAAAAAAAGGTTTGTTTGAGCACCTTTAAAAGGTGCTTATATTTGCCACACCAGTGCCACCTTTAAAGGTGCTCATCACGAAAAAAAATGAATGAATAGTTAGGTTTTAAGACATGTATCAATCAGATATGATTATTTACGTCTATGTGGACCGACCTTTAACGTCACCATCCGAAAAAAGCGTGACCGGGGCTCGAACCCGCACCCCAAGTCAATTTGCAACTGCCCCGTCAGCTTGGTATACTGGCGCACGCCACAACGCCCAGAGCACTGGCAAAGAGCTAGCCTACTCTTGAGCAATATTTTATCGTCCTTCGAAAAAAATAAAATATATCCATAGTAACTGAAATCAATAAATTATAACAACATGCAATAGAACACATTTATACAATTTGTATCAAACCAAAGTATTTTGAAAATGATGAATGTAGATAGATATTATCGTGGACATGTTTAAATAATATCTACAGATTATGATAAAGACTAATACGCATAACAAAAGGTGGAGAAATCTAAGCTCAATGGCTAAGGTCCTTTTAATGGAACTTGTAGACACCTTTTCAATCCGGCACCAGTTTAGAGCTAATGAGTACCCCATGAGCACCATTTTTTCTAAGAGTGTGTAGAGATGCGTCACAGCAATTTGAAGAGGATATGAAGATTCAGGAGCAGTGATGATATATTTTTGCTTGTATTACATATATGTTGATTGAATAAACCTGTAGATCGGTAGTTGAAACATAGGATTCCTGTAGATACATGTACAAGGGTCACAAGTTTGAGCCCAGCCATGGCTCTTAAGCACGGCGCACACTGCACGATCTGACTATGATGCGATTTTGGGAAAGGTTGATATAACATTTGATGTGAACCTTCAAATATGTAAAATCTTAGTGATCAAAGTTCCGAATAGTAGTATGAATACTAAAATTGAAATTCCGGGCTACTGCGAGCCCCCATGTAGGAATAAAATCGAATTCAATTCCAAATTGTAGTGACGTCATACCAATCTTGCGATCGACTAAGATTTGAAGCCGATTTGGCCTTTACTCTAACCAGAAGAATTGCAGTTAACCAAAATTTCGATATTAGTATTCGTATCATTATTCCGAACTTCAAATGAGATAATTTCACTTTTTTAAACTTTTACATTTAATGCAAACTGCAATTTTGCGAAAATCGGGTCGCAGTCGGATCGTATAGTGTGCGCCGGGCCTTAGGCTTTTACGCAAGACATATTCTTTATATTTTCTTCTCTTATACAAGATAGATAGTACTGGAACCCAGTAGGTTACAAAACATTGTTGTTTGAATTTGCAAATTGCCTGCTTGCAAAATTTTAGCTTAGGAAGGTTGGCAGAACGGTAAATCGTTATCTGTGCTATAGATGAATTATTCATAAATATTTTCTGTTTTTTAAGCAATGTCCATTTAACTCATTTTTTCGCAGGGTGCTCGAATGGTGAGGGAGCTGTTTGAGATGGCTAGAGGCAAGAAGGCGTGTCTAATTTTCTTTGATGAAATTGATGCAATCGGAGGTAAAATACTCTTTAAAATATGCATGTAACTCTTTTAGTCATTTTAGTTGTTCTTTTACCTTAGAATCATAGTGCCACAAACAAACTGATAGTGTATATATTGTTAGTCTGTGATAGACTGTTAGAGGTTTTATTAATCTGAAAAGGGCATCCAAATTTCAGAAAGTATTCTCAAAACAGGAAAGTAAAACTCACAAGGAATTCCTGGTCTGGTAAAATTGTCTTGTCTTCAAAGCTGCAGAATTATTCTCTTCATATATTCAAGAAAATCAGCAATTAACAAATATTTTGAAATATTGTAGAAACTGTATTTTTAGAGTCTTGTCTTGTCTTCAAAGCTGCAGAATTATTCTCTTCATATATTCAAGAAAATCAGCAATTAACAAATATTTTGAAATATTGTAGAAACTGTATTTTTAGAGTCCTTCTTAAGGTCAGTTATCCTTTCTTCTTTTAAAATTGACATTATCAGAATGATTTGCAAAGTGATATAATCTTTGTTAGACCAGGTATCACTGGACTATTCTCTGGCAATGTTCAGGTCCAGCCAGCTCATAAATCACAATTTCTCTAGTAATATTAGTATATCGATCTTGATTGACATCGTCCAGGTGCAAGGTTTGACGATGGAGCTGGAGGTGATAACGAGGTCCAGCGAACCATGTTGGAGCTTATCAACCAACTCGATGGCTTTGATCCCCGTGGTAACATCAAGGTTCTTATGGCAACCAACCGACCTGACACGCTCGACCCTGCCCTCGTTAGACCAGGGAGACTGGACAGGAAGGTGGAGTTTGGATTGCCAGACTTAGAGGTCAGTTTTCAAGAGCAGGTTGAGTTCTGCAAAGCTTAGCGATTGATTGTGCGATTGATGTTTGCAATTAATTGCATTGATCATTATGTGCAATCAATCTCAAAAGTCGGTTGTAAGATCAATCGCCAAGCTTTGTATTATGTGGCCCGGGTGAATGTAAGCAATTTTTTAGCTCTGTTTCATTCCAGTTTCCTTTGTGTTGCCATTACTGTTCATTTTCTTTACTAAGGGCTAGGTAACCATTAAAACAAATTTTTGTTCATTAGACGCCGTACAATTTCTGCTCTTGAACCGCACGTTCTGTGTATATTTATGACAATAAAACGGTATAATTAGTTACAATGTATAGATCCAATTTTACAAAATTCTGATTGTTTTCTGTTGCCTTATATTCAGGGCATTCACATATTTTCAAGATCCACCCCTGATCTGTGAGACCCATTATAATTGCCAATTTTATCAAATTCATGTATTCAGGGCCGTTCACATATCTTCAAGATCCACGCCAGATCCATGAGACCCATTATAGTTGCCAGTTTAATCAAAATCTGATTGTCTTATGTTGACTTTATTCAGGGCCGTTCACATATCTTCAAGATCCATGCACGATCCATGAGTGTAGAGAGAGACATCAGGTATGAGCTGCTGGCCAGGCTGTGTCCAAATTGTACAGGTGAGTGTAGCATATACCAGTAATTCCAGTCAAAAAAGTTTGATATCATTTCACTAAAGCAATCAAAAGACAACAATAATACAATGAGTATGATATTGCTACAAATATTTATAAGAGGGTGCTCAGGAACACATATATATTTCTATTCTTTATGTTGCCTGTATTTTAATTCATTGTTTCTCAATTATTTTTTTTTAACCATTAACTGCATATATGTATATAGGTCTATTTGCCAAATAAAATGAATAATAAGTATAGTGTCCTCTCTTTTGAGAGAGCACTGTGGTATATTGGAGAAGGATCTTTCTTGACTTTCGTATAAGAGGTCATGGGTTGGGTCCTTTCTCAGTGACGACATCCTTGGACAAGATGTTTTACCCACATTTGTCCCTCTCGAACCTGGGGGGCGTTTCATGAAGGACTTGTCAGATATTTTATCCGACAAATTTGCTCTCAGCCAATCAGATGCAAGGATTTCAGTAGCTTATAACAGTTGTCGGATAAAATATCTGACAACTTCCTTTCATGAAACGCTCCCCAGGTGTATTAAATAGTTAATAGTACCAGGGAACGCTGGCGTATTAATAATTGCAGGGCCTCACAAAGATCAGTATTTAATACTGATGAGGCTACCCTGGGTAAATGAGACCGTATTGTTATTATTATTATTTAGTTATTATTATTATTTTTATGGATATTGTTTTTGTTCACGGCATTAATCAGGCGCTGAGATCCGCAGTGTGTGCACGGAGGCTGGCATGTTTGCCATCAGAGCCCGGAAGAAGGTCGCTAGCGAGAAGGACTTCAGAGAGGCTATCAACAAAGTCATCAAGGCGTACGCCAAGTTCAGCTCAACACCACGCTACATGACATACAACTAGACTAGAGTAGACCAGACATGTATAGATAGCCTATGCTTTGGCAAAAAGAAAGCAAGTGCTAAATCCTTGTACTGTAGAAGCCCTTATTTTCGTGAGAGTTTAATTTTTGTGAATTTCATGATTATTGATGTAGAGTCACAAATTTGACAACATGCAAACTTGACCTGGCAGTTGCACGTGCGAACATATCATCTTTTTGGAGCCAGAAGGGCGTTAACTCATATGCTTTAACACAGGGTTAACGCCCTTCTGGCTCTCAACAGACGATATATTGTATGTAGCCTGTGCTAATCAACACAAAAAACAACAACTAGTGAAAATGTTTGTGTCCCTGACATCCGCAAAATTATCTGTACACGAAAATATTGGCTTATACAGTAGCATTACATTGCTGGGGTGACAAAACCGTATAATTTATAAATGTAGAGAACTTGTGACTGATTCGAGTTATCATTGCAATGAAATGGACAAGCATGTCACACTGACATTAGCCCTTGGTTTTATGCGGATCATCCGTTTTACCAAAGTACAGGGTGCACAAGCAAAATGTGATAAACGTTCTTTTTATCCTCACATGCAAGACAGAAGCAATTTCAAAACAGCATAATGTATAAATGAAAGTAGAGAATAATCTGAATGATATTGGTTGATATTGGTTGATATTAAAATGAAATGAACAAGCATATCAGACTCACTTGAGCATTTGGTTTTGTCATCCCTTTTGCCAAAGTACAGGGTGCACAACATGCAAGATGGAATCGATTATCAGGGCAGTTGACTTTGTTGCGTGATGGTATGATAGATGCCAAGGCAGTAGTTCTGGAAAGTAGTGGAGACAAGTTTATACTGCTCTAGTTGTTATTAAAATATGTCAGTTGGGGAGGGGGGGGGGGGGTCGCAAAAAGCCAGATGTTCGATTATTTTGCCAGGAGATGAAAAGCTTACGTTTTTCACACAGAGAATATAGAGAACATAGAGAATGTATCTGTGATAGTTTCTTGTAAAGACGGAATGAGATTGTTTTTGTTAGTAAACCATTCTGTATAAATATCACACTTGTATGGATTATTTATTCAGTCTACTGTCTTACTTCTGTTCAGTATCAGGACAATGACAATACCCTACAAAATGAATGCCCTCATTTTGAAATTACAGCATATGGAAAATGGTAATGTGTGGACTAGTATTTCTGTATCCTTTCTATTTTTTTTTCCTTTCTAATTTTTTTGTTGTTCATTCCTGATTGAATGAATGTTTGTACATGTAATAAATTCATTGACACAAATATGAACATGTTAAAAAATGAAGAATACTCTCTCTCTCTCTTTTTATTGGAGTGCACAGTGTCTTAAAATGTGGGTTACAGCTGGTCTTAATTCTGGTAATACAGGCTTGGGTAATGGAAACCCCCCTTTTTTTTTAGAAACATGCTTAAATTGACCCTGGATTAATTATCATGAAGTCAATGGGTTAGTAAGCCAGCAAAATATAAAGAACTGACAGTCGGGACAAAGAGAGTTGTAAGCATAAAGAGAGGGATAGAAAGGGGGATGTAAGAGAGAGGGATATATATGTATATATATATATATCGAGAGAGAGAGAGAGAAAGTGAGGGGTATGTGTGTGAGAGAGATAGGGAAGGAGAGAGAGAGACGGAGTATTAGAGAGAGAGAGACGGAGTATTAGAGAGAGAGAGAGAGAAGGGGGGATGTGGGAGCACAGAGGAAAAATCCTTTCGTGATGAGGGAGAAAGTAATGCCACTGGTTGCCAGAAATAAAGCATTGTTCCGTTAGCGCTTTCCACCACTGTAACAGGACTGTTTTAATAACACTTGTATAAGTGATATGTTTAATGGGCTTCCTTTTTTTCCCAGACAGATTTATACACCCATGTTCGAACACAAGGACTCCACCCTTTTCATCCATCTATCGCATACATGGCGACAAGTGCCATGTTTCGTAGTTGGAAGTATAATTTTCCGCCGTTTTTCTGCCATTCTACAGAAGTCTGTGTTTAAAAGGCCTGCAGATCTGCATTTTATTTTATAATTTGCCCTCCAACTTTTGCTGGAGGGATTGCATGTAGACTTATCCCTGGAAAGGTGATTTAAAAAAATATATTTTTCATTCATTTATTTTTTGTTTATTTCTTATTATTTTATTTTATTGATTTATTTTTAGTCTTTTTATTTATTTGTTTAATTTTAATTTTTATTTTTATAGTTATTTTTATTTTTTATTTATTTTTTTTAATTTATTTTTTATTTATTTTTTATTTATATTTTTTTATTTATTTATTTTTATTTATTTATTTATTTTTTTTTTTTTTATTTATTTATTTATTATTATTATTTTTTTTTTTTTTTTTTTTTTTTGGGGGGGGCATTGCTTCTCCCCTTCTCCCCTCGTGGACTATAGGAGAATAGGTACAATCCTGAAAGGGTGTAATTTATTAATATAAAGAGAGAAGTAAAGGAGTGTCACTTAGCAATTCCAAATTTCCCATCCGTCCTCGGTAGGTTTCTTTTGATTTTTCGTGATTATTTTAAATTATATTTTTTAAATATAAGATGTCCTTTCTTAGTCTGTTTGAAAAAAAAATCCTTCATCCATTGTTAGAAAGCTATAACCGGCGGCATAGGGTGAGTCCAGCCAATGAGTGGGCACTGACACCATGAAGCGGAGGGGGTGGGGGGCACTGGTCTCACTCGATGTATGAAATGCGAATTAACAATGCACCAATAAGGGGTAGGATGTGGGAGGGTGCCATACCATCTACTTCTTTCACATTCCATTTCCCAAGTACCCTTCCCTCCCCGCTCTCTCTCTCTCTCTCTCTCTCTCTCTCTCTCTCTCTTGCTTTCTCTCTCTTCACCATTCGATGAATGGTGGGGGGGGGGGGGGCACCTTCCGTGCCACCCGTATCGATATACGCCATTGGTTATAACTTTCTCCACAATAAACAGTGCTCCTCTCAAAATAACGATGATTGACTTTAACGGCAGTTTGATAGTCGCAGATGACATTTAATTTACTGCCTTGTTTGGCTTGGGTTGTTTATTTTGTATCTCCACCGTAGTTGTAATTCTTACTTACTTTCCGTGACGGGAAGCACGAATACTTAGAAAATGATGTGATATTTTGTGAAATGCGGCAACTTCCGTTCACATCACAATCTCTCTCTCTCTCTCTCTCTCTCTTTTCTCTCTTTCTCTCTCTCTCTCCCCTCTATTTCTTTCTCTCCCTCTCTGTCTCTCCCCCTGCCTCCCTCCCGCCCCCTCTCTCTCCCCCTCTCTCCCCTCTCTGTCTGTCCAGCTATCGGTCCATTTACCAATCTTTCTTCGTATCTCTTTACACATCTCACTCACTCCCTATAGGGGGAAGACAGTGCCATTTTACATTTTTAAATATGTATTCTGTTTGTCCTAATCTGACTTGTACATGTATGAATTTTATTCTTTGTGACTGAACAGACTACACTGGATAAATCAATACATGACTAAATAAAATAAACATCTACCATTAATTGATTCCATATTCAATCGCCCACAATCCCATTTCCAATCCTCGTTCCCACTTTGATTTACAATCAATGTTCAAAACTCCCGGTGTCAATGACCCCCAAACAAACCAATAGTCAAATTCTACACCATTCCTGGAAGAAACACGTTTCCTTTCTACCTTACTTGGGCGTTAATCTGGGTTCTACGACACACAGTGTCAAACCAGTGTCTCCGCTGTCAAAATCCTACACTAACCGAATTCTTTACTTCAGACAGGGAAGTGTTCTAGTTATACACTTCCCTGCTTCAAATATAAATTTATTTGAGTGCCCAAAATGAAATGGCCACCCTAAATTTCTTCAAGCCGTTGAACTTTATGAACATGTTTCTTATAATTACAATACACGTTATATTGAAATACATGTATATTCGATGTACCGAGAGGCTTTATGAAATTTCATCATGTTCGTGAGCGCATCCAAAGAAAGCGGCGGAAAATGAAGGGGCCGTCCCCTTATTCAGAGCTAAAATTAGTATACATGGTATATTCCGAGGGAAAAGTAAAACAACAACGAGAAAAATAAAACCCAAAAAATTATTTTAATTTGTTTTATCCTTGGGAAATGTCTGAAATCTTCTTTAAAAAAATTAAAATGTCTTAATCATGTCATAATTTATTTCTTCCACCACCCCACCCCCCCCCCCCCGGGAAACTCCGGAGAGCTGACGGGATTCCTGAAATCATACATTCAGGATGATGTTTGGAATTCGATGTCGCTCACCCGTATCGTCTTCTTACTCATTTCCCCCATCCATCTCACATCTTTACCCTTCATTTATTTTGCCATTCGATTGGGAAGGCATGTATACCCTCATGAATAAGGACTTGTGTGCATCCAAGAAATAATGATGTAACACGTAATCGCTATGATTTGGATGGGCTGTAAATATATTGTTTAAGTATGTGTCATGTATATAGGCCTATATCGTATATGAGAATATCTTAGTGGCCCTAAAAGAAACAAAGAAACAAATAACAGAAATCAGAAGGATATAACGATAAGTTAGATCCCATGCAGTTGCAGAGATTTAAGCCCGTGTTAATATAATATAATGAAAAAGTAGCATGCTATTTAATATTCCTTCAGCCTCTATACTGTGGTGGCCGTGGAATGTGGCAACCATCAACTCCATAAATACGATACAAATACGAATAAATTACAATTAAGAGCTTATCTTTATTCAGCATCGTTGTACGCCGTAAAACTTTTATTATGTTTTGGCAAAGTCCATCAGAATAAAATCAGGTATTTCTTGTTTCCCATGCTCCTCCCAATTCGATATTTACGAGCAGTAAAGTCAGTTGA